>BMAU01020446.1:157500-668550 GCA_019973935.1 Trichonephila clavipes
CTTGTTTCAATAAACTTTTGAATCCATATTGAACTAGTCTGGAAATCAATCAGTTGCATTTCAAGTTTTTCAATTTCCAACCAATCGAATTGAGGCAAGTTCAGTTTATCAAACGAAATCACATCAATGTACATAATAAATTTGAACGTTTTCGATAATTCATTGAACTGAGAAAATCTCGCTGAAAATTCTTTGATTAAAGAATCTATTACGGAAATAAAGTCATCAATAACTTTTTTTTCATTTCGTTTCTCTTGGGCATCTAAATCTTAGATATTTTTTTCAAGTTTGGGAAGTACTTGTGGTTTTTTGTAAAAATATCGTTTCTGAAAACATATAGTTTAGCTTCAAAAGCGCGAATGAGATCCATCATGACGATAACTGTTTTATTCGGGCCTTGAAGCTTTATGTTCAATTCATTGAAATGTTGGCATATGTCTGTAAAAAACATCAATTTTAAAAGCCACATAATATCCATCAACTGTGGGTGTTGCTCAATTTTGCTATCATTTTGTAGAAAGTCTGATTTCTTCCAAGCAATCAACAAATATTGGAAGTACGTTCCCGCGGCTCAACCCGTGAACATTGTTATACATTATTAAGTCATTATACACCAAATTGACTTCATCAAACAAAGAGCATCAAACTTTCGTTTATTTAAAGCCTGCGACGATATGAGGTTGACTATTTTTGTGACTAAAGTTATTACATTATGAAGAGATGTTAAACCAGTTTTTGTACATAAGGCTTGTTGGTGAATAATGCAGTGGCATTCAAGAATAGAATGCTCTAACGTCTGTTTTAAATAAAGAAATAAAATCTTTTTTTTTGCCTACCATATTTGGAGCACCATCAGTGGTTACTGAAACAATATTTTTCAAATCAATTTCTTTCACAGCAAGCGAATTTTTTACTGCCGTACAAATATATGTGCCCTTTGTAGTTGTTAACAACGATTTTATCGCAATTAATTCTTCCTTAATGATGTTTCCTACAAAATATAGAGCAAAGACAGCTAAACGTGCCGATTTAGTATTGTCAATACTTTCGCCAAGACATAGCGATATAAAAGGAGCGGAGTTAATGTCATTTTTTTTGTTGATCTGTAACATTTTCTGCCAATTTCAAGATTCTAACTTTCATTGTGTTTCTAGAAAGAGGAACATCTTTGATGCGCTGAATTACCTTATCTTTATTATCAAAATCATCAAAAAGTGAGGGCGCACATGCCAATCAAGCTTCCTTCAAAAACTCTCCCTCTTGAAATGTTTTACCATGCTGAGCAATGACATTTGCAGCCGAGTAACTTGCCGCACTTGTGTGACAATTTTTGCTTACATATTTAAACATAGACGTCGACTGTTTATTTCTGTCTTTTATTGCACCTGCAATTAATTCATTTTGCTCTGGTTCGCTTTTTTCACAAAAGGATTTGTGATTTGTTTCAAAATGCCATTTTACAGACGATATATGTTCTGCCTACCCCTGTTCTAGAACATAAAACACACACTGTTTGTCGCCTTTATTGATCATGCCAAATTTCTCAGCCCACCAAGTTTAAAATTCTCTGCTACACTTACTATCTTGCACTATTTGTTTTTTTTTTGTTGAACTAGCCATGTTAAATAACAGTTAAAAATCGTAAATTTAACACAAAACTTTAAATGCACAGTTGTGTCGATGAAATTGACTATTCTATGTGCTCTTGCTTGAATCCCCCCGCCAAAAAACCTTTTCACTGACTGCGCACGACTGCGGGATCATGGGCAGATTTTTAATTGTTTTTATGAAACTGAGAGCTCGTACGAGATTTCTGTAGTGTCTGCTCTTTCGGTTTTGTCTCAGGTCATTAAAATGTTTAAAAATAAAGCAGTGAGAGTTATTTTACCAATTAGACTTACAAGACATGAATTAGATCACATTAATAAATTATATGTTTACAAGCTGAACTGTTAATGTAAACTTTATAATATGTTTTTAAACAACTTGGATATATTTAGAAATAGTTACATAAACATACTATGCGTAGACAAACTTTGCATCATTAGCAATTTATGATATACGAAGTATTTACGCAAGACGTAACAAACGAGTCTGCTATCCGACTTATCGGCGTCACGATGGATCACTCGCATTTGTTCATAATACTCCATAGTAAACTTAATTATTTTAAGCTAAAATTCAAATCGTTTTTGATCAATGGCGTGGCCAAAATATTCTGTTACGTGCCATCATTGGTACGCGTGCCATTGGTTCGCCATCCCTGTCACATAGACGGTGCCTTTTGCGTAGGTCCTGGGTTTAAATAACGTTGACGATAATGTGGTACTCTCACAAGCCACACTTTTGTTTACTCAATGATAATCCTCATGTATGAATTGATTTCTAAGGTGGTGACAGGCTACATACAGCCGCATTTGTTGATCCCCCACCATGCTACAATGCATCCTTATAATTGGGGTTTAAATGCCGAAAGTTGGTCACCTCTGGTGCATACTCAGGGCAGTATGATGGCTCAGCTATACAGAGATGATGCTCTGTGGTCGGTGACACTCCTCTTTTTTTCGGGTAGGATTCTCTAAATGTACTTTATCAATAGAATATTTCCCAAAAATATTCTGCACGCATTTGCCAAACTGCTGCTAAAGATTTACTGATGCTTCCTTAGCACAGATATTCCTTTGATCTCTCCCCGGTCAAGAACTTCTGATTTGTAGTTGGAGTCACGTAAATGCCTTGCTACCACCGAGTTCAAAAAATGAATTGTGATAGTTGCTAATTAAAAATATTTAACCTTCTATCTGAATTCCATACGCGTATTCTTTTTCACTCTACCTATTCGCGTTCCTTCGCGTGTCAAATCCTGCAGTGGTTCTATAACTGAAAGAGATATTTAGTTAAGTTTTAAGGTATCCGACTATGTTCGGAGCCGCGATTCTTAAAAAAGCGCATAAATGGATAATTTTCATGATATTCAGTGTCACTCAGACTAGAATACATGCATAAAATTAATTTAAGGACATTTTGACAAAAAACAATTTATTTAAATATAATATTTTGGCAAAAAATTAACTTACAATAATCTTTTTTTCCAAATGTCCTCCTTTATGTGAAAAATGGATCTATTATATTAATATTTTGCCTGTATATAACTCAGACCTCTCTACAGAGGCTCAACAAGAACTTTTGAAAAATTCACACTATTTTCTGAGTTACTACAAGTTGAAATAATTATTCACGTTTTTTTTAAATGCTCCCATCTGTTGTCGTAAAATATGAATAAACCCACTTCTAAGTTATATATTTGTTTCTAGTTGAGCCTCTGAACAGAGGTCTGAGCTATATACAGGCAAGATATTATTCTAATAGAAGTGTTTTTACACAAAAGGAGAACAGTTGGAAAAAAGATTATTCTGAGTTAACTTTTTGCCAAAATATTGTATTTAAATACATTTTTTTGTCAAAATGTCCTTAAAACAATTTAATGCATATATTCTTATCTAAATGACACTAAATATCATGAAAATTATCCATTTATTACGCTTTTTTAAAATCACGGTTCCGAACGTAGTCATGGAAACGTAGTCACCTTAAATGGATATTATGCAGGGTGTCCCCAAATGCTATGTACTGACAGAGAGGAGGAAGGGAGAGAACATTCGGAGAAGCAAATAATTACATTGGAAATCATCGGCGGAAACGTAACCCTAACGAGAT
This sequence comes from Trichonephila clavipes, assembly GCA_019973935.1. Lineage (NCBI taxonomy): Eukaryota > Metazoa > Arthropoda > Arachnida > Araneae > Nephilidae > Trichonephila > Trichonephila clavipes. Next base: position 161,218 of record BMAU01020446.1, read on the forward strand.
AAAAAGACACAAAGACAGTAGGGCCACAATACAGAATATAGTGCAAAACACTTTATTACAAAAACAAAAACAGAAGCAAAATTTAAAAATATGACATTAAAGTGTCACAGGAGTGGTTTGAAATTGCTTCCATTGACAGGTATGCACGCACGACACCGTCTTGACATGGATTGGGGGACGTATTCGAAAATGCCAGGGGTTTAACAGATCGTAGCAGCAGCGATCGATATTCGTCCCACCAGGTCCATTTCAGAATTGATGGACGTATCGTCAATCGTTGCTCTGAAGGATTCACGTTCATCCACGGTCTAATTTACCCGAACGAACATTTGATGATCTGCTTGCGACGTCATTGGATATTTTTACCCATACAACCGAACAGTAATAGTAACAGTAGAAATGGATATACGCCAACTCGGCGTTCGTATAACGATTCATGCTGTGTATCTCTGAAATGTGGAAATCACATTTGCTTACCTTGCGAGCTCAAATACAGCGTCACCTATTGCTTTCCGCTCATGCTTTCTTATGTAATTTGGCTCTGTACAATGTTCTATACATCCCTCCAAGTCTGTACACGGCATTATGGTTCACCCTGTCTAATAGTAAAACTTATTCTAAATAACACATATATGGCTTTAATAAAAGTACTTTTAAGCTTTACCAGCTAAGTGTATGTAATCAGTTCTGTTGCTTTCGAACAAAAAAAAGAATGTAAATTAAAATTAAACACGTTTAAAAAGTATGCCTGATTTCTTCTGCGTGATGCTTCAGTAACTTCATCTTGTTAAAAAAAACATTATCTTTGTATGTTCGTTATTTAATTCCGCTGAAAAGGTAAATTCATTGCAAGTTTTTATGGGAATAATGGTGAAAGCTGACTTCTTGACAATAGAATTAAAAAAAAAAATTAATTATTTTCAGAAAACATTTTATAAAAGCAAGCTTTTAAGCCTAATGCATACAAGACATTTTTACCAGTTATAATGGTAATAGAAAATCTTTATAGATAGCTCTTTGAGTATCGAAAGTGCTTCTTTCAATTACTAGAGGTAAATCGTTAGATTACGGCAAAATTCCATCAATAGCTTCTCTCTTCCGTTCTTTTTATACTGAAATTTTTATTTTTATTTTCTTTTTAACTCTTAATGCACGACTGTTTACTTTTTTTCCCTTAATTTAACATTTTTAATTTAGTATTTTATTTAGTATCTCCAGTTTCTTATTAATGGAAATATTTGCACAATTTTTGTGAAAGAAGTGTTTCCCGCAAAAAGAAAAAATTACTTTACCTGAAATATAATGAAATATACAATATATATATATATATATATATATAAGGTTTTATAATACTAGTTCATTGCTGCAGTACAGGAAGCTCTTTAAGAAAGTTTTTAGATGTATAAATTTGCATATAACAATTTTTTGAAATTTCCAGACTATGTAATAAAATACCAATGATGAGACTTCGACATAAATGCTGCATATAAGTTATAAAAAAATAAATAGTTTTTCAACGATTTTTTTTTTCAATTTTTCCATACGTCTAATATAAGTTGAAGTTTTAACGACCAATACTTAGTACTTTTAATACGTTAGATGATTAGTTTCACTATTGGCTTTCGCTTATGAGGAAAATAAAGATCCCATAAGTTTATTGCAATATATAAGCATATTTCCATCTCTAATTGAATTCAACTTTATTGGTATATTTCTGCATTTTATTGATATGGCATTTAATTATTTAATTCTTCGAAAATATGTCTTCATTGTATTTTTTTTAAAAAATGATGTTTTGATAACCTTTCTGCCGCTAGTTGACCTATGGATATATATCAATTGGTTAACTTACAAATTTTTCTAACATATAGAGTTATTCTTACTCTCTATATAAAAAAAGTGTTTCATAATACTATAATAAATTTATTTATACTTAAGCTGTAGTTAGTAAAAAGAAGATCGTCAGGAATGAATTACCTATGGACCCTCCACCCCCCCTGATACCTCCCAGCACTTTCTCAAAAAAACTCGGTTACAACATAGATTCTAATGTTACATCGGCGCCAAGCTGTTAACTTTGGTGCCACAAATCGATGCAAGCTTGACTGTATCTTCAGCATTTGCTAAGTTTCCATTGAAACGCCATTATAATGTAAGGGACGACGTTTCTTACGAATCTTTCATATTTAATCATAAAAAAATGCGACAGAAAATAATATTAAAGTAATAAACACACATATATAAATAATCCACACTTTTACGATATGCAATGGTGGCTGTACATCTTAAAATGAACTGTGGCGTCACATTCTCCAAATTTTCCCCATCACATTAGAAATAAAGCAAACCTAATACTATATTGTAGTAATAAAAATGCATAGTGGATGCTGATGACGAATTAAACACCGAGTATTGTTTTCAGGGAATGTATAGCAACTCAAGCTATTATCTTAAATGCAGTTTTTGCTTCTTCTAAATATGTCTTACAATCAAAACATGCTCTAGAAAAGGAAGTGAGAAAAAATGGATTTAGAAAATATATGAAATGTATTTTTCCCCATTCAACTTTCCCCATTAAAAAAACGCAAAAACAAATGAAAAAAAGAAGTATATTAAAAATAGAGCTCAATGAGTGGGAAACGAAAAGAAAAACAGCTTACTTGAAAAAAAAAGAATGTTGATTGCACCCAAAATAAATTCGAAATCTCTTCTGCATGTATCTAAATATAATGTATCTCAAATTCAAATAGCACGGGATAGCTAAAAATAAAGTGAATTTATGTATAACTCATATTTACAGCACACACTTTATGTTGGAACGTCTCATTTATATTGACTCTTGGAACGACTCTTATATACGTTACGAAACATTGAAAATGGAACACTAAACATCCGTGGTCAGAAGAAAATGTACTCATTTGTAGATGTAAAAGTATGTTAATACACCACACCGAGTAATATAAATGATGTGCTTTGACCAATGTGAGTAGGATAAAGGACAAAGAAAACCTCACAATGTAGAATATTCATGCTGTTATTTACGACGGGAAAATCGTTTTGCAGAATTTTTTTCTTGAGTCCAAAAACGCATAATTCAGCAGAGAAGGCTAGACTACCGCCAACAAGATAAGTTTTACAAGGGACTTGGCGATTGCACTGGAAGGAGCAGGTTGATCCATACGCCAAATCTTAACTGACAAAAAACTAAAGGCGTTCTCTGCTCCCTGGATGTAGTACAGGTGGTATGTGAAAGAAAATGGCTGCAAAAGGTGTTGGCACCACAATCATTTTCTGTCGCGATTTTGCAATTCACCCTTGGATTGATTTCTTGTGGACTGTACTCACAGTGTCTATTAAGAAATACTTCAATATACCCAAAATACAGACGACTCTATTTTCATTGAAGATGGCTAGAGAAACGCAGACTGCACGTTACCATAGGTTCAAAAATCTTTTAAAGCAGGAGTGTCAAACTCAAAGGCTAACTCGGGCTATATGAACAAGGTGTAACCGCAAAAAAATGAATATTCATAGAAGCGTAAGTTTATTTCGAATAATACACAATGATAAATATAAATAAAAAAAAACTTGGTGTTTACTTTCTTCCATTTTACATCTCTTCTCTACCGCTATATTTCCCATGTCTCGGAAGAAAAATTGATATTTTATTATACATTATTGTGGGCCGATATACTGGCCGGGCCTCAAAAATGTTCATATTGCACCGCAAATTCGGTACCCCTGCTCTAAAGGTATAACTGGATTTTTTGTGTTTTTCAAATAACAACGTTTTTTCAAGAATAATTTTTAAAAAATTGAGATTATGCATATAATCGTAATTAGACAAATACACTCTTTATAAATTTAAATACACTGGTATGTAAAACTACAAGGGTGAAATGATTCTTTTCTTTTTTAAAAAAAAGTCATGCTAAAGTTTTGCAGATAGACGCAAAATATACGATAATTATCTTTAGATATAATATCACAGGAAAAAATATGTAAAACTTAACAAAAAAAGAGATCTTAGAGATAAAAAGAAACATTATTGAAATATTAGCTATGAGCACAATTAAACAAGTGGCATAAACGTCCACTCGCAAGAAAAATTTAGCTAGTAGTACGGAATTTGATTTTTTATTATGATTTACGTTACTCTGAATCATTGTCCGGTCAGTGGCATAATGTACACCCTTGCTTCATGGAGGCAAGATTTTAGGTAGCTCAGAGCCTGATTGACGCTATGTATGCATGTTTTTGCAATCCTTTGAAAGGTCCGGTTTGGGGTACAAAACCTGACTTTGTAGGGAAGAGGGTGAATAATCTTCGTTACGCCATTGTTTTCATTTCTATAGTAATGTCAATCGCCGTTTCTGGAATCATTGCTAACATCTAGTGAAGTACTGACAAACGTCTCCGTAGATCCCCACATGTTTGATTGATTTATTCAAATACGGTATTCAATACACTTTGCATGTATGGGAAACCTTTGTTCTCACTTATGTCTTTTACAGTCTCTGTGCCATAAAGAGTATCATTGTTTCCTTTGAAGGAAGGCTGATGAACCTTAACATGAAGAAGGAGAACTGTTGTATAATAGTGTACTCCTCTGATTGAATCATGTTGGAAGATGGGAATGTCAATACGGTTAGCAAGAATGAAAATTCCTGATTCTGAAGTTCCTCTTCGTCCAAACCAGTCACTTTTGATGATGTTGGAAGGGTTTATTCGAAATTCATACTCACTTCCGATAAATATGCATGCAGAATCTCTAGTCATATAAAATATTCTTTTCTTATCGAGTATTGCTAGTCTGATCTATTTAGTTCTTGTGTTTCTGTCACCGTATAAAATGTCGTTTTGGATACATTTGTCATTAATCAAACTCACTGTATTGATTTTCAAGCCAAAAATAACATTGTGCAGCTTTATGCTCATGGTCAAGAATTATATCGTTCGTCCAGTAGTGTGTTGTACGTGTGTTGGGATTTATCTCAGTTACTGTTGTTTGTTCCTTCTCTCCTGAAAGACAATACGCCAGTCAGTAGCAATTGTTCCTAGAGTACCCTTACTGTGCATTCAAACAGATTTTCCTGTTGCTTAAATCACTCTCTGAACTCGAAAAATCTTGAAGACCATGATCCTAATTTTTACCTGTTAAATGCTGATGTACAACACTATGTCGTTTTAAGTTATGTGTACTGCACTGTAGCTTTCACAGAATTTTTGAGAGTGCACCCCCAGCGCGTATCATATACTTCGAAAACTACCCCTGTGTTACGCTACATATCTGTGTGTATAGCCACCGTACCTGGATTTTAACATCTGCCTTAATGATAAGTCAGATATTATCAAATGGTTTGCCTCTTAGATTGAAATAGTCTGTTGGAATCTGAGATAGCAGCATGGTATCGTTTAAACTGATGTGTACTACAGAGAAGCTTTCATAGAAATGTTTAACATACACTACTAGTAGTTTCATACGCTTTTAATACTATCTATCAGTACAATATGTTTCATATATACCGTACCTGACTGTTAACGCTCGTATAAAGAACTAAATTCATATGTTGATACCACTGCTTGGTAACCTTACAAAAATAACTTTTAATAACTACATTCAAAATGTAATTAATTTGAGTTGTTTAAATTCGACCTTTAAAAGTTACCATGACAACTCTACTCTAAGTTCTGTGTGATTTAATTAATCGTGTAAGATTTTGATTAAACGTGCTTGATAGTTTCCGGACTGATGGAATGGATTGATATTTATCGCAAGATTTGTATTCTCTATGTACTTTGTATACAGTCGACAAACATCCTAAGTCATTTCACTGACAATAGTCAGTGATCTGATTTGTTTTTCGGTTCACACTGCCTTCTGTTAATAACTCAGGTTTATCTTTGGTTTTGTTGTAATTTTTTTAACTAATATGGGAAAAATTATTGAAGTAACAAAAAAAAAACTTTTTTAATCAAAAAGTCGTTTTACTTCAAAAGAGAAAAGTATAAAGATCAAACTTCAAGAACAAAGAAAATGTGTTTATATTTCGGGAAAGTCTTTTATTACTATTATTTTTCTTTTATTACTCTCCTATGTTGATTAACTGAAAGAGAAATTCAAACAGACAGGTATTTTTAGCAACATTCTTGTAATATTTGGATTGCAAGCGTTGAATTATTTCTTATATTACTACTGCATGTCTTTGAGTCAGATTGGGAAATAATTTTTTCTTTAAGATAAATTCTTTATTTGGAAACATGGAAAGAACAGAATTAAAAAGAATACAATTTCTGTATCTTTGTAGTTCAAGATCATTTATTTTTTTAATTCATAGGACGGCAGTGGTAGTAAAAGAACAAAAATTACTACTCAAGATTAAGAATGGAGGAACACAAAAACCAATGATGACATCAAAATAAGAAGTAAGAGAACGTGGATATTGTGATAAAAGAGAGGGAAACATTCCCAAAAATCTTTTTTTTTTCGAAAAATGCTTATTTATGTGCGTCTGCCGTATATTTCAGTGTACAAGCTGAAGATTTTTAGAACTTTTTTAAGTTGTAGTAAAGAGATCGACATATATATATATATATATATATATATATATATATATATATATATATATATATATATATGCATATATATATATATATGTATATAATATATATATTTGGAACTGCTAATCTCGGTAAAAACATAGCTTTAAAAAAAAGCATTTTTTATTTTTATTTCGATACTTTCATATTTCGATATTTTCATGTACTAGCGATTTTATATCTTTTATTCTGGGTGTTTTGGAGTGAACTTTTATTCTAAAAGAAAAAAAAACATAAATCCTTCAAAATAAATGCCTGAATTCAAGTTTCCAAATAGTTCGCAAAAATCACAATCACTCATTGGGATTTCTGAATACATATGATCATCATGCACAGAATTTTTCTTCCAGGGCATAAAACATATGTAGAATACCAAATACGATTTTTCGTTTCTGTTCATATTTCCGATTTTTTTCCAATTCCACTTCTACATCGTCTCCGACTTTTAGAAGAAAAATGCTCTGTCAACTTATAATCGTACATGGGGCGGATTAGTAGGAAAAGTTTTAATAATGGATGCATGCTACTTTCTAAATGAAGGGATTCACCCATTTAATGGGTAAAAAAAAGATTTAAAAAAAGTTTTTTTTTCATAAATTGTTTCCTTAACATGTCTAGAATACGGTAGTAAAGTGAGCTTTTAAAATTCGAAGTCGTTATAATGAAGCAGGGGTATTAGAACATCAGCTGTCGGGCACTAAGTTAAGATTTCATTGTTTTAATCGGTCTTGAGCTTTAAACTCGTTTTTTTTCAAAACTGTGTTTTTCAAACTTTCCTCCATCATACCTGAAGAACGGTTCAGATTCATAGGTTAGACTTAGCACATATATAGACGCACCGCATGGACTACGGTCATTTCAAAATTAATATATATATATATATATATATATATATATATATATATATATATATTGATATATAATTATAACAAAAACTGGACAAAAAATCATGAAATTTGAAACTTTTTAATCAGATGTCTCCCAAAATTCAAATATTTGATATTTTCAATGAGTATAGTCCATTCTGTGCATTTAAGCATATAGATTGAAACGTACTCTTTTTTTTTTGTTTCAGATAAGCATATCAGCCGGAATAGAGGAGAAATTAAGCCCTTTTTTCGAGGTGGATGTGCTCAAAAGCGCTGTAACTCACGTTCTATTGGATATTTTTGGCAAAACATATATATATATAAAACATATATATATATATATATATATATATATATATATATATATATATATATATATATATATACACACATATATATATATATATATACATATATATATATATATATATATATATATATATATATATATATATATATATATATATATATATGTGTATACAAACACTTCTAAAATTCATATAAATATTTTATAAAAAACTGCTTGCAAGTTCTAACTTTTTACTGGTCTCCGAAAGAATTCCCTAAGAATGCTTAAAAAACGGGCCATTACGTGGGTGAACCCCCTTAAAGCAAGCTAATTGAAAATCTGAGTTGACTTGATTTATACATCTTTCCACTTTAATGCAATAGAAGTTAGATTTTATAAGCTATATGCTATGTACTAAACTTATAACAGGTGGTTTTCAAAGTAATTGAAATATCTGTGAATAAAAATGACATTTTGACAGCTGTACAAGCATATCTTAGTGAATGTCTCCTTCTAACTGTCAAGCATAAAGATGGATCTGTCATGATATGGTTTTCTGCTGGACCAGTCATAACCCTTAAATCGGCGTTTCTCAAACTGTGGGACACGCCCCCTTGCGGGGGCGTGATAACTTTTCAAAGGGGGGCACGAGCATATTGAAAGTCGAAAACAAGAGATTAGTTTAAAAAAAATTAAACTACTGAAAGTAAATAAACAAAATACTTTCTGACATAATGAAATATAAAACACACATGTGCACTGATGTAATAAAGTTATAAATGCATCAGTACTGCGCAATGTATTTTATAATTAATTTAACAATACTGAGTTAAGAACAAGTTTAATAATTACCATTTACCCCATATGTTTATAATACAAAAATGAAATACAAAAATTAACACTTATCATTATAATTTGAACGGTTTTTTATTAATCCCTTAACTGCCAATTAAACGATTTGCGATTCGCTAATGCCACCGTTTTCCACGCAGACGCACGTATGTGATTTATTGGGGGAATGACAAGAAATAAATAAGTAAAACCTTCTCTGAAATAAGTAAATGCTTCGCTAACTCTATTAAGGTCATTCTAATGCATTCCAATGCATTCGGCATAATGTTATAAATAGCAGTGCACATAAACATCGTACTTCGGAAAGATGTACAGTGGTGGCAGAAAGTTCTGCACACTTACAACATCCAGTGGGTTTCGATGGTGAAATATCTGGGTCTACACATAGATAGCCGCTTAACGTTCAAAAAGCACATCGACTATCTATCTGAGAAATTCTGGGGTAGAATTTCTCTAGCCATCTCCCTCATCGGGAGGAGGTCTCCTCTATCCCTAGAAAATGAAGTTATTTTATACAAGCAGATTCTGCGCCCAGTTATCACTTATGGTTCATTCGTTTGGGGAGCCGCAGCCGCCACCCACATGAAAAAGATTCAAGTAATGCAAAATAAAATACTATGCGTCATGACGAACGCACCTTGGTACGTCCGAAATGACGTGATACACAACGATCTACAAATGGAGCCGATTTCTAATTACATCACTAAACTCTCTAGAAACGTCTTTAAATCTATCGAATATCATGACAATCCAATTATTAAAGCGCAGACACTGTTTACGTATCCACATCCTAAAATTAAATATTCATACTCTTCGACGAAGTGGAAAAACCCGCTCCGCCCCCCATAACTCAACAAATAACACTCTTTTCACACTCTTAACAACATGATTTAGCTGCACTGCACTGCGTCCTTTACTCTGGGTTCTTGGGTGATAAATCACCGCCTTTGATTCACTGCCTTCTGCCGTCCCGCTTTCCTTCTTGCGTTCTTCCCCTCGCCCCGCCGGCGCTCTGCTTCGATAGAGCGTCTCGTGCTTTGGGGTACGTCCTCCCTCCCCGTTTTGTCATGGGAGATTTCTTGATTAGATCCGTCATCTCATCATGGTTTACCTTTTTCTCCCATCCTTCTGGGAAAAGGCGCCTTTGGCGCCGGCGCCCGCGATCATCTAATTTTAGTTTAGTTCTGCACACACTCATTTTTTGCGTAATTTTTGTGTTTGACTTTATTTTTCGTTATGAAATTATCACACTATCTTAAATATTGCTATTGATTTTAATGTATTTTTTCATGCTGATTTCAAATCTGTTTGTAAATTTCATCTTAAGTAAATAGTTTCATTGATATGTTGAAAAAACCTTGATAAGAAAGCACAAGGTCATTGTAAGAATTGGTGAGTGTGTTTTCCACCAATGAAATGCTCCGTTATTTCAACCATTCAGAGAGTAGTAGCGATAAAGGGTTGAAAGAAAAAGGTGAAACGTGGTTTATTGTATTGAATGCAGTTGTGTGCTTGAGAAAAATATTGTATTGATAGCAATTTGAAGTGCGTTTGTGGAAAATATTGGAATTATGGCTAAATTTTCATATCTTCCTGAGAATAAAAGGTACAAAATAATACATTTTAAGGAAGAAGGTTATTCTATGCGCCAAATTGCTGCTAAAGTACCATGTGGCCTTTCTACTGTTGTGAGAACTTTGAAAATATTTTCTGAAACGAATTTTATTGCGGACAGGTGGCGATCAGGACGACCAAGAAAAACATCTTTACATAAAGACATGTTATTGCACAGAATTTCACTTTCAAACAGAAAGCTTAATTTCTCGCAAATTTTGAAACAATGGACTTTGACATCAAATGTGAGTGTGTGCCCAAGAACTGTTAGAGGAAGACTGCTGGAAATTGGGTTACGAGGCTGTAAAGCGCGCCCAAAACCATTACTGACTGAATTTCAACGCAAGAGGTGATTGACGTAGACAAGGGAACATTCATTATGGTCTATTAAAGACTGGGAAAAGGTAATATTTAGTGACGAGAGTCAGTTTTGTAGGTCTAGCAACCAAAGTAGTGCCTATGAAAGACGACGCACTCATAAAGAATTCAGCCCTCAGTGTCTGAAGCCCACAGTAAAGTACCCGACAAAAGTGATGGTATGGAGTTGCATGTCTTCTCATGGTGTTGGAAGACTTCACATCGTTAGCGGAACAGTGAAAGCCATGGATTACATTGAAATACTACAAAATAAATTGCTACCAACTACGAGAGATCTTTTTGGGAATCAGTCATGAATTTTTTAGGACGAAAACGCCCCTTGTCATCGTGCAAAGTTAGTCCAGAAATGGTTTGAAAGACCATACTGTGAATAGAATGAACTGGCCAGGACAGTCTCCCGACCTTAATCCGATAGAGAACTTATGGTTTAAAATTGGTTATGAAATTTCAAACGAAAAACCTTCAAACAAACGTGAATTAATTGAAGCTTTAATATTTTCCTTCAACCATATTTTCACGAATAATCTTCTTTTGAAATTGGTGCATTCCATGCCAAAAAGATGTAGAGCCGTAATTAAAGCAAACGGCTGGCCCATAAAATATTGATTTTCTAACATGTGACAACAATGTAATTTTCAAAATGCTTATATATATATTAAATGTACCGTATTTGTCAATTTTCGTGTTATTTTTCTTTGCATATATTCTTTCTATATTGTTTTATTCTGCACATATTTCACATTATAGTGTTCAGGCAGGTTTACAACAAAAAATATTTTAGTCATTAAGAAACTAGTAGTAGATTTGAAATCAGCATAAAAAATACATTAAAATCAATATCAATATTTAAGATAGTGCGATAATTTCACAACGAAAAATGAAGTCAAACACAAAAATTACGCTAAAAAATGAGTGTGTTAAGGACTTTTTGCCACCATTGTATAAATACATCCGGGGCAATTAACACACTGACTGAGATAGATGTATAAATGCGCCACATAAGGGGTTCAAGTCGTATTGCAGCTTCAGCGTCAGAGTATCGTAATACTGCATTTAATAGATTGTTATTGTATGGAGAGGGGACGTGATGGAAATTACGATTGGATATGGGTCACAAATATTAAAAGATTGAGAAGCACTGCCTTAAAGGAAAGAGCCTTGAGGAAAAGTACAGAGAAAGTTTAGCTGCTCAGGTTATCCCATGATGCAAACTTTGTATCTTGCAGTATATGAAATTTTCCATGAAGATATGCCTCTATCAATACAACCAGAGACTTGATCAATCATAGTTTGGTGAACACCAGGATGAAGTTAAACATCCACCTTGACCCTATTAGGGACCCCATTTCAAAATAAGTGAACCATTATGGTCTATTTTAGAGCATTCAATACGGAATCGATAGCCACAACCGGCATTTCTCTCAGAACTTTCACTATATATCCATGAAAAATGGTATAATATTTCTTTAAACACATGAATGAATTGATTAATAGAATCAAAACTGTATTACATGCCAAAAGCGGTCCTACACTGCACTAATAGGGAACTCTTTATAAATCTAAGGTGTTTGTATTATTTTCATACTCAACTACATGTGTGCATATAAAGGGTGTTTTTTTCAGAGGTATAGAACTTTAAATTGCAATAAAACAACGATGTATTATTCGATTGACATGATTTTTTTTATTCGAAAGATAATCTTGTGGCATTACATTTTAAATATGATTTCTGGCATAGGACTGCCACGGCTGGCTCGGATGTAGTCCAATCTGGACGTCCAATTTTCGAAGACTTTTTCCAACATTTGTGGCCGTATATCGGCAATAACACGGCGAATGTTGTCTTTCAAATGGTCAAGCGTTTGTGGCTTATCCGCATAGACCAATGAACACAGAAAATAATCTAGCGGTGTTAAATCACAAGATCTTGGAGGCCAATTCACAGATCCAAATTGTGAAATTAGGCGGTCACCAAACGTGTCTTTCAATAAATCGATTGTGGCACGAGCTGTGTGACATGTTGTGCCGTCTTGTTGGAACCACAGCTCTTGGACATCATGATTGCTCAATTCAGGAATGAAAAAGTTAGTAATCATGGCTCTATACCGATCATCATTGACTGTAACGTTGTGGCCTTCATCGTTTTTGAAGAAGGATTCCACCAGCCCATAAAGCGCACCAAACAGTCAGTTTTTCTGGATGTACCGGTGAACGGTGTTTCGACATACACTTGTGGATTATCTTCACTCCAAATGCGGCAGTTTTGTTTATTGACGTAGTCATTCAACCAGAAGTGCGGTTCATCGCTAAACAAAATTCGCTTATGAAAATCGGGAACAACGGCAATCTCGTTTTGGGCCCATTCGACGAATCTACGACCCCATCGCCTTGCTTGATGATCGTTTTAATGAATTGCCAAACCAAACTGAGAATAAATCCCTTGACAGCTGTTAAATCGGTCGCCATCTTGGAAAGTAATGCCAATTTTAACTTCTATACCTGAAAAAAAAACACTCTTTATGTGTAATACATTATAGTTAATTATAATGTATATTATTATATATGTTACCGGAAATGCATGAAATCCGGCATTCAATAGAATGTCTAGGCATTGTATAGAATGCCTAAAACTAGCCGGCAATGTATGAAATGAATCTTATTTCACACATTGCCTAGGCATTCTATAGAATGCCTAAAGAGAAACTGGCAAAGTAGGAAATACATCTCCGATTCGTTTCGATTATTGTGTGGCAAAACAGGAAACTTTTAACACGTATCTCAGGCTCAGAATTTGTTAGTTGCACATTGGGGTTCATTCGGGAGTGTCGAAATACTCAATTTTACTTAAACTTTTTAAGCAAAAAAATTGGTTTTTATCCTGTGTTGCATGAAAATGGAGAGGCAAGTTGTAGTGTTGGAGAAGGAGTTATGGTCTATAGCTGGGGTAGACAACCTATGTCATATGGTACAATTATCAGTGGCACTCAGCGCTACTCAGCAAATTTGTCAATTTTTGAATGAACTTCATAAATTTGAAATAGGCTTTATTTGACAAACATCTCCAGAATATGGAAAACGAAGGAATTATGAAAAAAAAAAAGAATTGAAAGATAACTCTAAAAGTAAATTAACAGCTTTATTTTATAAATTATTGAATGCCATAGTTTGAGATATTTAAATGTTTGAAGAGAGAAAATTATATATGTATCTTGCTTTTCCACTTTTATTTCTACATGTCTAAGTAAAATATCTTTCCTCATACGAAACATATTTCGAGTCCACAAAGAAATTATTTAACAACTGAATGATCATAATCATATCGAAAGTAAAAGTCACAAATTACACTACATTTTTTTGCGATATGAAGGTAGAGCGAAGCAGTACTGCGATCACATTAAAATTTTTTTTTTAAACTGCAATCAGAGGAAATACATATATTTTAGGTTGTATATTTCTTATTTTAATAAATATGTTTAAAAACATAATACATGTACAATTTCGAGGTTTTTATTTATTTGTGTTGAAGAAATAGTTATACTTTATGCTGTTTTTTTTAAAAAATTAAATTTTGAGAAATCTTTTAATTGGTGCAAAATTAATGTGTTATAAAGCTGTAAATCTATATAAATGAGCTATATTCTCTAACTCTTCAAACATTATCACAGGAATTGACTTGTTTAAAAAATACCCTACCGTGGGGCACGCTGAATCATAATTGGTACGCCAATTTTTCACATGTCAAGCTAAAAGCTTGCCGACCCCGGTCTATAGACATAACTATTCGAAGACGAGCTGCCCAAAACTCGAGATAAAGCTGCAAAAAGTTATTTTTTAACTGTAACTATGTACAAGAAGTTAATAACTGATGAACAAAAAGCCTAAATGACTATTAAAAAAGAGCCTACGACTTATTGGTTGCTGAATAGCTATGATTTGATGTTTGGTCAAAATAAGAGTAAACGCATGTAACCTGTTAAGGAAGGCGTCATTAATATACAGAATGGTTCCCAACCACCGGTCCGTGGAGCAAATTGTATCGAGCCATTCAAGAAGTATTAAATTATTTCTATTTTATTTACTGGAGTGTATTTCTCTAGTGTTTGTTTGACTTTCCAGGGAAATAACTTTATATATTTCGTTATAATCCCTTTATATTCTTTTTTTGAAGTAACTAAATTTTATTCTGATGGTATGTTTAAATACAATTAAATTATTAAATCAAAACAATTAAAAATATAAACAACATCCAACCCTCAGCGGTTCGAGGTAACATTATCAAACATTGACCGGTCCAAGGGGATAAAAAGGTTGAGAAGCACTTCTATACAGTATTACATCACGGATTCTGAGTTATTTTAAGTACTTCATGAAGGTCATTTGGCTATTGGACACAGAGCACGTGATAGAATTCTGAAAGAACTTTCAACCTAATACAAAAACGATGCACGTTATGATATTGAACTGAACATCCACTTTGTGAGCATTGACAGAAAAAAACAGAAAAATTATTTTAAAAAAGGCACTAATGTGAAATTTTTGATTTATTTCTGAATGTCAATATATTGGCACTTTCAACGAGTGGGAAAAATGGTTTCTATCGACTTGGAACTTCTGAAGGAATTTTAAAACATGTATATGCGCAATTTACTTTGTGCCCTAAAACATACTTAGAATTAAAAATATTCATGACCACGAAATTCCTCATCTGTCAGTTGCAATTGCTGATTTCAATGGAAGCGGCAAAAGATTCGTCAAATGTATGTGTAATACAAAGTAGCAAAATAAGAATGGTCCAATGTAATTCAAAATGACAATTAAGCCTATCATGTGGCAATAAGTAGATTAATTTTATGTTCTTATTTTTTATTTGAAAATTTTGTTATCCTTAATAAAAGAAAGGCAATAATTTTGTTTGGTACAACTTTCTTATTCCTTTACGTATCTTGAATGGTTTTTTAATGGCACTCTCATTATTTTGCTAGAATAACATTTGTATTTTTTAGAAATGCACGTCATTGATATAGTAACCTTATCACACGCACACACACACATGACCTTATTTCATACTTTGCCTAAACAGCTTCAGTCATTCTATACAATTCCTAGGCAAAGTATGAAATAATTATCTTATTTCATACTTTGCCTTAAAACGCCCGGCATTCTATGCAATGCCTAGCCATTCTATAAAATGACAGTATTTCATACTTTGCCGGTAACATATACATTATATAATTATTAATATCATTACAAACACAAACTAATTAAGAGGCTTAAGATAACCAGGCTTAAAACCTTTTCCGAATATCTCAGAGATGGCATTAGATGACAGAGAATATTTTGTGATGTAAATATATAATAGAAACATGTTTATCATTTCAGTATCTTTTAAAATCTTCTGTATTTTTATATGAAATGCTTTTGGCATTTTGTGAGCCTTTTCAGAACACTAAACAATTTTAAAGAATTATAGTATATATATATATATAACTGTATGCATTTTTTAGCTTAATTTAGTTCTTTAATTTTTTTATTTATTTTTTAACTAAATTAAATACGTTTAGTATTTTAAATATTTTCCTCATTATAGTATTATTTTGATTATTTATGAGTACCATTATACTATAATTACTTAAATTGTTAATTTTGATTGTTGAAGCACATATTTAGTACAAAAAATATTTTAAGCAATTTTAAAATTATTTAATTTTATTTTAAGCATTACATTAGTATATTAAATAAATGTATTAATTTTAAGCAATTTTGGACCATAAGGTATTTTTAAAGTTTTTAATATTCATAAGTATATTTTAGAAAGAAACTTTAACTATTATTATTATTATTATTAAAACATTAAGTATATATATACATAGTTTTTGAATTTACATTCAATGTTTTAAATATGTTTATAGCTTTTAACCATTTCAAAAGCAAAATGCACTTTTAAAACATTTTGAATATTTGTACATTTAGTACTTCAAATACTCTTTTAATATTTAATACATTCTAAGACTGTGATATCCCATTTACTACCATTTTTCTATATTATCCATTTTATATGAGTCATGTTTTTTTCTGTGAAATATTAGTCCTTATGTTCAGATATGATTTCTAAAAAAACATATTTATTTCTTTAAATAAATAAAAAAAAATCTTAATGTTTCTAAGAAAACATATACTAGTAATTTTAATAGAGCCAAAGGAGACTTTTCTCAATATGGCTGTCTTAGAATAATAATGATAATATGAACCCAACGATACTACCGGATATCTGCGGGAAGAGCGTATTAAACATAATCATATTTTCTTGAAATAAAATAGCCTACAACCATTCCATGCCTTTATGTGAATGCTCATTTTATCTTCAGGATTACTGCTTGCTGTGACGCCAACTTCGAAACATTTCTAAATAATTATTTCAACCGTCTTTATAACTCTGTGATTATTATTAACTCTCATATGACGCGAAGAATATATAATATCTGACGTCGTATGAGGTTTCATGAGGCAGAAGAGAGACACGAGGGTATTTTGAGATACATTGAAATAACTTTTGTCAGGAAAGACATGAAAATGAGATGAATCAAATGAGATAAGTATGTGTGTTTAAAATAACATTTCTATTTTCATTTTACTTTTGTATTGCTTTGAATTTATATACGAGGGTTGGGGCGTAAGTCATGGTAACTATTTTTTTTCTTATACACTGCTGGACAATTGCAAAGGACGGATCACAAATTGCTATGTAGCATAACATTAAGCGAGACATGAGGCCTAGTAGGATAAAATATAGTTGCCACACTGTTTAGGCATTAGAATAAAGAATATTTATTGTTCAGAAAAGTACAAAAGCTGTGAAACATCTGAAAGAAAAAAAATGTTCATTTGATCTGCGTACGGAGAAATGGAACAATACATCTAAAAGTCAGCAGGCACCTTAAAGAAAGGTATCAGTACGGGATATGTCCACCGTGGAGTGTGATGCAACATTCCACACGTCGTACCATACTTTGCACAACATTATCCAGCAGCTGTTGAGGCAATTTATCCCATTCCTCTGTGAGTGCACGGATGAGGGTGTTCTTGTTTGTCGGAGGATAGTTTCGACCAGCAACTTGCCTCCCCATAGCATCCCACACATTCTGAATGGATTTTAGATCTGGAGAACGCGCTGGCCATACGAGACGTTGAATACCCTCGCTGTCTAGACAATCCTGAACAGCGAGTGTTCGATGACATGTTGCGTTGTCGTCCATAAAAACAAATTTATCACTGACAGCACCACGGAAAAGAAGAACATGAGGAAGGAGAACTTCATCAATGTATCGTTGGCCCGTCATAGTTCCATTCGCAACCACATGTAGGCGCGTGCGTCCATTGATCATGATGCCGGCCCACACCATGATACTGCATGTCGGATATCGGTCCTTTTCCTGGATATTTTCTGGACGATAAGCAGTACCAATTTCGCGCCAGATCAGTTGGCGCCTACAATCCGATGACAGACTGAACCTACTCTCATCTGAGAATAGTACGCATGCCCAGTCCTGTTCAGTCCAATTGTGATGCTCACGACACCATTGCAAACGGGAAATACGGTGCTGTCTGGTCAATGGGACACACACAACAGGTCTGAGTGCGTATAGTCCTCCTCCCCTCAAACGTATGGCAACAGTTTTTCGGGAGATCTGCTTTCCTGAGGCAGCATGAAACTGATTTGCCACTTGCTGAGCTGTGGTGCGCTTGTTCCTTTTTGCTGATAGGACGATATATCTGTCTTCTGCAGGCGTCGTACTTCTAACACGACCTCCCCCGTGCCCTCTACTACACATTCCAGTAGTTTTAAATGACTTCCACAGCCATGAAATAACGCTGTGAGCGATGTCGAACTCCCTGGCAACATCTGTTATTTTTCGCACTTCTTCGATCTTTGCAATAATTCGGCCACGCATAAAATCATGTATGTGATGTCGGGAAGACATGCCAAAAATTTTAAGTTCGTCTATTGAATCTCTCCTGTAAAACTTTGACTTGAAACAACAACTGTCCACACGCGTCAAAATCTTTAAAGCTCTTATGAACGCTATCACGTGATGAACAGACGTCGGGAAAAATTGCATACTCATACTTCTTCTTACTAATATCCCGCACTTATTCTAATTTTCCAAATTTTGCTTCCTTTCATTTTGTGGTTGCTATGGATGATAGTGTTATCCGTCCTTAGCAATTGTCCAGCAGTGTAGATATGTGAATGGATCACAAGCGTATATGTGTTGATTGGAGTTGTGCAGGTATAGTGAGTATGTTGAACAAACAGATTACTCAGTGTTAGCTGGTAGTAATATAGCGAGGGGAGTGAAACCAGTGAGTTGGAAGTAACTGACGTTGGGGATGGGAAGAATTGGAGCATCTACCGTACTCTCTCGACATTTTGCTCTGTGACTTTGATCTCATTCTCAAGACTAAGAGACCAATACGCGGAAAACTCTTTGCAACACAAGAGGGCATTGCTAATGCTGTGCGCCAACAGGTTATCCACGCGCGATTCACACATTTTTTTAAATTAATTTATTTGCAAAACTCCTCCGGCTCCACATTGCATAACATGATGCTTACAGACGTAAGTGGTAGCACAATTATATCATTTAAAACAAATTTGGAAAAAAAACCATTTATGATAAAAATATAAAATAAAAAGGAAGAGTGGAAATACACAAATGTAAACAAGATTAGGTACCGATCAAACTTTAAAAATCTATACAGTAAATAAATTTTCTTAAGATATTTAGGCTTTCAGTACAATTGACCAACAAAGACAAAACGGGTGACCAGGAAATACCTAAGCGTTGTGTGTTTTTCGACTCCTTTTTAAAATTCTCTCTTTTACAGAAATATATTTTACAATACAACAATACATGTTCCACAGTTTCAGCATCCTGACCACAAGAACAAATATCACTACCAATTAAATTAAATCTAGATAAATAGCTCTTAAAATTTCCATGTCCTGTTAGAATCTGAGATAATTTGAAATCGGTTACAAGTTTCTTACATTGAGGCCGTAGATAAATAGTTGGAAAAAATCCTTTAGTTCACAAAGCTTTAGGCAAGGCCAAGAATTCGGTGTTCCAGGAGAAAACAGTTTTTCCCAAGCTACATGCTTCTAGTGGGACAGTGGCACAGACATTAAAAGGTTCATATCTTGGAAAGTTGTCTCTGGCAAATAACCCGCTATATCATTGCCAAGATTTCCGCTATGGCCTCGAACATAAGAAAAGTGGATGTCATAGTCTAAGTAGTACATAATAGACTGAACCTCTACAACAAGCTTTTCTGTGGAATTTTCGCTGAGCAAACATGGAGTGAAGAGAGTGAGTCAGTGGAAATAAAAAATTTGACCGTTCCACCCTGGCGGAGAACGTCCTGAATCAGTTTTACAAGATTAATGCAGAATTAATGCGATTCACACATTGTGTTGCAAATTTTGAGACTGGTAGTATTCATCGCCTCCCACATTGTTGGCAGTGTGTGGTGACAGTAGCAGGGGACTACATTGAGAGTCTTTAAGCCCAGGTTTATCATGTCAACTTTATGTGTAATTTTTTGTCATTCTTTTGCACCGCAAAGCCATCCTGCATACTACCGTAATAAATTTGTGTGTTACGATATTTCAGTGTTATTCATTGTCCACAGATGTAGTTAATACCTTGTACTTCCGTCTGTATATATCACATTTTCCAACTAGACTGGTATCTTCAAGAAAAAAAATAGTTACCATGACTTTTGCCCCAACCCTCGTACATTTCTAAAACATACTTAGGTACAAAAATTGAGATTTCATTTTATTAACCCCTTAACTCCCGTTGAAATCCACCGTCCCATATTGGGCAATAGCCTCCCCGCCCAAATACATATACGCGGTATAATGGGTAGGAGAGAAAAACATAAATAAGCAAACCTTTCTCTACAATATGCAAATCCTTCGTGAATGGTATATTTATTGCATTCCTAAGCATTCCAAATAGCTTTCTGATAACAATGCCAATAAAATGATCATATTTTCGGATTAAAAATATTTCCGTCCGTGGTGCTTAACTCATGGGTTGAGTGAGACGTATATTTACTTCAGTGGCATTTAAAGGCTTAACATCTATTCTGAAGCAAATTTAAAGATTTGGTGATGAACCACTTCATTTTTAATCTGAATAGAGCAATGGGGAGGACACCTAAGCTGGATTCATTCCCCAAACTCTCACGTCACGCCACCATGAGGAATTTAGGCATCAACAAATTTAATGTGCCTTAATCCACTCAGGACGTAATCCCACTACTCGGTAATTCCGGTCACTGGTTTGTCACCATGTGTGATCACTTAACTACTACGGACACAAAAATCATTAGAACTATCATATTGAAAACTGTACATTAACTGTAATTATGCCATTTACAGTACATAATTAATTTTACAACCTCTTAGTAAATGAAATAAAAAGCTATATATATGACATGTTTCGAGTCGGGATCAGAATTAAATTTAAAAAGGAACTTTATTCAATGAATTCTCGACATCATCTGAAGCTAAGAGAAGGAACACGCCAAAAAGAAATCTAAGTATTTTATCACTTAAGCCAACTGTGTGAAGTATTTCGTATATTTTATGATATATTTTTGAAAGTTAATGTTGATGGATAGAGCTTTACAATATAATGATCTGAGATCAAAAATATTTAGTGGTTAGGCCAACGTTTCTCAATGTGTGGGTCACAACCCCTAGGGGGTGCGATAACCCTACAAGAGAGGCGCGAACATATAGAAAATTTAAAGATTTTTTTAAAAAATAACGGGAAAGAAGTAAAACAAAATACTTTCTTCAATAATAAAAAAATACACAACACTGATATAATTTATGTTTATCATCTGGCGTTTTTCCGTCTCTCTCTCATCAAATCCACTGTTATCTTTGATCCCAAAACCAAATTAAAGATGAAAAAAACATTATGTTTAATATGCTGTATTTCCTCAATGAGAGATTTTTTTATTACGTTTTAACATAAAAGATTACTCGCTAAAAGGAAAACGAAACCCAGACCCTGAGAAAAATTCTAAGAAGATAAACAATTCATATTTGTAACTATTATTGAAATATTGTATATTAGTTGTAGAAAGAAAAGAAAGACATAATTCACTTTTCAGCTAGGCAGCATAATACATTTGCTGATCATGTGATTGACCTTCCAACCTACTGGTATAGTTAGTTTTACATTAGTTCCATCCCCTCTTTTATGTGTTTGTTTTTCGCTTAGGGAAATTTTAAATAATAAAGATTTTTATGATATTTGGAAAATGATTGATTGATTTGAAGGATTATTTGACCAAGATTTATTTTTGAGTATTCTTAAACCTTTAAAGCATAGTGAAAAACGTCATAATCCTTTTTAGAACATCCGTATTTTTTTCAGAATACACTTTTAACCAAGCGGGTCATCTGTGATCCCTATTGAAGGAAGTTGAAACTGACCAAGCAAAAGAAGAACCGACTAAAAGAATGCATATTATTCATGATTGAGAAACGCGATGAACGTGAAAAGAAAGGAAAAGTTTCAAATGCTTCCTAAAGAACTCCATCGACTAAAATATGAAGCCATAAGTGAACCACAAGGTTCAGTTCGCCTTGTCAAAAAGACACAAGAAAGAAAAAGTGTTTGGACCTTCAGATTTATCAATCACTGTTTTATTTCAAAATTTACAGACCTTTATGTCAATATAATCACTGTCTTTTTAAGCAATTTTATATAATCACTAAAACTTTTTGTAAAAATAAAAATACTTTTTGTAAAAATAAAATACTTTTGTAAAAATACTTTTGTAATATAATACTTTTTGTAAAAATAAAAATATCTCTTATTCTGAAGGTCATTTCAAACATTAATAATAAAGTAACACATCAAAATTGAAAAAATGAGAATTTTCTCATAAAATTTTTTCAACAGAGGGCCCCGTTTATGTAATTTTTTGTACAGTTTTACCAGTTTTTTTACCTTTTAATAATAATAATTATTTTCTACTTTTAATTTTATAATTTTTCCTTAAAATATATTAAATGAATCTAAAAATCACAAAAAATATCCATGTTTCCATTTTTTCAAAAAACAAGGTGTTGCAAGTAGTCAGATACCTTAAAGTGCCTTGAATACGCTCTAGAGGTGACGTGCTATCATACGCAATAGCGCCCCAAACTATGATGCCGCGTTGTCGAGCTGTAGGGTGCTCCACAATTACTGCCGGATTAGACCTTTCTCCACGGCGACGCCACACTCGTATGCGCTGACTATCATTGAAAAAACAGAAGCGTGACTCATCTGAGAACACGACGTTCTGCCATTCCGTCATCCAAGTCGCTCTAGCCCGGCACCATTCTAAGCGTGCACGTCTACGCTGTGGAGTCAATGCTAGTGTTCTAAGCGGACGCCGTGAGTGCAGGCCACTTTCAACCAATCGACGGGAAATGGTTCTGGTCGATATTGGAACATTCAGGGTGTCTTGCACATGCTGAAGAATGGAGGTAGACGTGGCTTGCGGGGCTGCCACCACTTGACGGTGGATGCTCCGATCCTCGCGTGCTGACATCACTCTGGCTGCACCTGGACCCCTCGAACGTGCCACATTTCCCTGCGCCAAACATCTTCGCCACAGGCGATGCACCGTGGACACATCTAAGTTGGTATCAGCTGCGATTTGACGAAACGACTAACCTTCCCTTCTCAGCTCGATCACCATACCCCTCGTAAAGTCGTCTGTCTGCTGGAAATACCTCCGTTGACGGCAGCCTGGCATTCTGTGCTATACACGTTTCCTGTGACACAAGACAAAGATTTTTACAATTACTTTCCGCTGAGAAATCACGGAACGAAGCTGGACATTAGCCAATTGCTTTTCCCTTTTATCGTTCCCCACGTGCGCAGTAGAGCTACGCATTTAACATCATTAACATAACTTAGTGACGCCAGTCTACCCTGAAATTTGCATAAATTTCTGACCACTCGTTCTTGGTGTTGCATTTTCACTGTCGAGCAGTGTATATATATATATATAATTATGTAATATGGTTGTGGTAGCTAGCCAAGTGGTCAAAGTCATGGACTTGCTGCGAACAAAATGTCGCGCCTCAAATGTCCTCCCGTTGGTATGGAAGTCAGGAGAGCAAGGTGTCAGAACTTAGGTGTCAATCTTGTCCCTTGACCCTGATTCAAAATTACGAGGTATGTCACCAATAACCCTTGTGCTGCTTTATATGGCGATTTAAAAAAATGTCGAACTTTCTCCTTCATTCATCGCATCAAACGTAAACAAAAGGGATTTTTTTTTAACATTTAGTACTGTTATTATGTCAATCTGTCTTTTGTGATCTAACTTTGCTAAATTTATCTGCTCGGAAATTTCACTGATCTTAATGAAAATGGATCTTGATAACAATAATATTAGCAATAAACAATGAATTAAAAAAAAGTATAAAATTGTATTCATGATTTTAAAAAAAAATTGCGAAATTAATGTATTTGCTTTTTTTAGTTACTTAAAACTGGAAGAAAGTACTAGAAATATTATATTATTGTGACTTGGAAATGACTATGAAAATGATGAAGATATATAATTCCGATTATACATTTAAAAAAAAAGAGAACGCTTCTTAAATATTAATATCTTTCTCTAACAGCTGCCCTTACAATCCTACTCAAAACTAGTTACATTTGAAATAAAACATATATTATTCTCTTTTTATTAGACTTAAAAATATGGAACAGTTAAAATTTACTTATACATTTAATACTAGCTTTTTTTTTACATTTTTTAACTTTTCTTTCTACATGAGAGTAGTTTCTATTATTACAAAAACAATTTTCGATTATTAAGAAGATAAAAAATTCAGAGGGAATCGAATTATAATTTTATTTATTATTCCACTTTTTGTAGCAAATATTTCTTTTGAAAAGGAAAATGAATCATTCATTTTTTAGAAAATGAACGATCACAAAAACAGCTATAGAGAGGAAAAGATAATATTAAGAATTCTTCTCCAAAAAAGTGACGAAAGCGAATATCGAGTTACTCGAAAATATTTTTCCCATTTTGGTAGGGAACTGTTTATTTTAGATAAAAAAAAAGATCCTCATTCATTTTGATATTATTTGAAGATGAAAACTTCATGTTCTTAAACATCTTAATTTTTAATTGTTATTCTGTTTTTTGAATATTATTATTATAACTGAAAAAAAACATAAAGATAATGTTTCTATACAAGTACACATTATTTTTAAAAAGTACGTTCTGCCCCCCCAAAAAAAAACATTAGTAATTTAAGAACAACCCAAACATCTGGAAATAACTTTGTATGTAAGTACTTTTGTGCCAGATATACATATGATAAAATTTTCAGAACTTATGATGATGATTGTAATTATAATTTCACTCGTACTCACATGACGTAATAGAGCTTTTTTTGGGGGGCGTGTTTGGTATATAAGTACCTATGCTCCATTAACTCGGGGTCACTCGCACCTGTTTTTGCTACCGTGGTTGCTCGCGGGGTGTAGAGAACACCGCAAACCCTTAACACGTGTATTTAAATATGAAAAAAAATTAAGTCAATTATGATGCATATTTATAAAGTACAAGATGTTTTTTCTGTATTATACAAATAAAATTATTTAATTAATAGTACACAAATGAGACTAACATTAATTTAAACTAAACACACCAAATCTTCATCTTAAAATACAGAATTTTATATTTTTTTCATAAACCACAAGTAAAACATATACCAGTAATGAACATACTTTATAATTAATGATAAGTATAGGAAAAAGTATATAGAAAAATATATTTTAATCATTTTCCAAACATTCAGAGCAGACTGTATATATATGCAAAAGCTCAACTACTCGCGGGGAGTTCTCAGCACTCCAGATAAAATTTTGAAGGTTGTTACGCTCCAATCGTCCGAGCGAGAGTGATTGCATCAGTCCTGAAGTTTCATTGACCTAAAATATGCAGCTAAAGAAAAAATCGTAGTTCTGCTAATTTTTTTTGGAGTTCTAGGAGGCTTTTCTTCTTGCTTGTGAGAAGAACGATTAAGAAATACAGTATTTTTGAAAAAAAGACACTAGTTTTTTTAAAAATAGTCTAATTTTCAAAAACATTTGCATTTAAAATCTTTTATTTCAAATATATTTTATATTAAATTTTGAAGAATGTTGATTTTTGATTTTCACCGTACTCTGAAGTGACACTAAGGCTTTTGACGGCGGGCATCATAATTTCGAGTCTACATTAGGTGACGAGAATGACACCTAACCTGGCACCCTATCTCCCAATTTGGCCCTCGCAATTTTAAATCACTGTCAAGTGACTATTCAACTCCATCATTTTCCACACAAAGTTAATAAATCTGTAAAGTTCGAAAGATTTAATGCGCTTTAACTCCTCAACTTGGTTGGCCTTCAGTGGCTAGTTTTTAAACCCGAGACTTGACAAAGTCGGCTGAGCGCTCGTGAACATGCCCACTTGGCTACCTGCGCTACAATTCAAGGTCAATGAATGATACTAGCTTGTTTCTCTTACACATGTAAAATTGTATAAAATAAGTAGGAAGTACGGATAATTTATATTTTCTAGTTGTTGCTGCATTTTCATGGCGATAGAACCAATAAAATCACTAAAATGTTGTTGGAGACCTTATAGCGAATAGGATACCTTCGGATGGTTTGCTGTAATTTGGCTGCATGAAGACGATAATCCATTGCAAGCAATCAGACCACCATCTGCTCCGTATAGATATGGCTATTTAAGGATTCTGGCAACAGTAATTGTTGAAAGGAATTGTATCTGTTCGAACTTCTACTTCCATTTCATGTGAAACAGTGAAGTGAACTGTTAACTGTGACTTCTATATGTACCTTTTTTCCCACAGAGAATGTAAAATATGGAACGCTAGGAGCAAACGCTCCTAACGAATATTTACTGTAGAAATTCAAGTGCAACTTGTATTAACTCTCTAAGTTTTTCTATTTAATCTTAATGTGTAAAATTTAAACGGCTGTTAAAGTTTCCATAGTAATAACATAGACTCATCAATGATTATGAATGTGCTTAGATTTAGTTAGATTCAAGAAAAAAGAAAGAATGCCAGGACAGATTGCATTTGAGGCTAGGTGAAATGTAAGGTTTCACCTTAATTTTTTTGGATATAGGCTTTGTAGCTAGATGTAATATTTTTAATAATATCAGTAGATGAAAGGCTCTGGAAGAACTATTAGCAAGATTCCGTGTGAACATTGAATAATTGTGTAATAAAACGTAACGAACCATTAAGAAATAAGATTTTTAATCAAAACGCTATACATTTCAGTTGAATTAAATATGAATGAATATTTGAAAGATACTACATTTTGAAAAACAATGATTGTCAGTGTAAGGTCAGTGCATTAGAGTGGAAAAAATTATTTTTCAGGATTTCGTATGCTACCTCAATGTGGAAAATAGGTTCTCTTGTAAACAGAGGGGAAAAATAAAATAAAAATTAATTTTTCGTTAGATATATCACAAGGGAAATAAAATTTATAGGTATTTGATAATTTCAATTTGAAAAGTCAAAATAATTTCTGTCAAATGAAACGATATTTTAGTACTATACAAGGTGCGGCAAAATAAACTCGGACAAATTTCGTGCCTCCTAGAATAGTTAACTAATTTCCTTTTAATTGGTGTTTTCATGTTTCTTTATATCTACCACTTTAATAATGCAAATATTTTTTAATATATTTCTTTGTACTTTGATTTATGTGGTTTTGATAACGTCGATCCGCCCGATTCCAATATTGTCACGGAGCACGCACCCACCACGGACCGTGAACGATGCGAGAGAATGTCGATTCTGGAAGAAGAGACACAACTGATGCTAGATCGAATAAACTTTCTAGAGCTCACCCTGGCCAGGATGAGAAATGGCAAAGTCCAAAAGCCAAAACACGACTTTGACCGAATCAACAAAGAGCTAGAAGATCACAAGAACCACTTGGAGCACCAAAAAGGTCAGTTGCTTTCACTTGATTCTTGCCCTATTTCAAATTGCCAATTTCATAGCAATTTAAATGCCGTACAAATAATGAAACAAAACGAGGAAGAAGCTCTAAAGCAGCGCTTCAACTTATTTTAGCAAATAGTATTTCAAATCTGAAAAATAAAGTTAATACTATAAATAAAACCGTCGAAGTAAAAAATAAGAAAACCAACCGTGTAGAGGGCTTCACTTCGCCAACTAAAGTGGCGAAGAAGCAAAGGATTTTACAAAATTATTCTGTTGGTGTGGACGCACCTGTCAACGTCCAAAATAAATTTAATGCTATAGCTGGAAGCAGCGCGATGCCGGACTCGGTCAACGCAGCGGTGCCAGTTGCCCCCAAACCCCCAAGATCCCCTTAATCCATTTAAAATTTCAGAGTAACTATAACCTGATTATGCAGGAAATTACAAGAAAATACCCTAAGTCCAGATCGAAACTGTCAGGGGAATACCTGAAGATTCTCGCCTCGACCGCGGATGAACACCGCGAAATAACGGCTTTTCTTACAGAAAAGGGGGAGGAATTTCACGCGATTGACCCCATCGAGGTCCGCCCACAGAAGGTCGTGATAAAAGGCCTTCCCATCTCCACAGATATAGACGCGATACGCGCTGACCTGACTGAGCGGGGCTTTAATGTAATTAAAGTCGCCCAGCTCACGAAGGCTAAATCAAAATTTAAACTCCCCATCTTCATGGTGGAGTTAAAGAAGCTTCCGGGCTCCCCTGACATTTTCCAGCTGGAAACATGCTGCTACCTAACCATCAAAATAGATTCCTTTAATCGAAGACCTGGTGCGACGCAGTGTTACAACTGTAACCTGTTCCACCACTCTTCGAGTAATTGTCACATAAAGACCCGATGTTTAAAATGTGGTGAGCCACACAAGACAGGTGACTGTCACATTAAATCAACAATAGAAAACCACACCTGCATAAATTGCGAGCAGAAAGAACACCTGGCAAACTCGCACCGCTGTCCGAAATTCCCGAAACCTAAGCCGAAAAAGGGAGAAGCCTCCCAAAATAGAAATAATAAAAATGTAAATAACAGTAATATTTTTAGTGCTTCCTCTGCCATTGTGCAGAAAGAAGTTTATTTTGCAAAAGCTGTCAAAAACGACAAGCAGATGGCGCCACCCCTCGACAAGTCCTAGCCGGCCCAATCGAAACCCGAAGCAACCTCACCCCCCCTAAAGAAAATAAAAATCGCAATAGTTCAAAGACTATCGAGTCCGAAAACTTCGGTTTTATGGACGCGATCTTAGAGCTCAAAAAATTCTTTACTGACTACCCATCTCTTTTAGAGCTGGGTAGACAGTTGAGAAATGCTCAGGGCAATGAAAGGGTAGATGTATTCTACCGTCATCTTATCAGCCTAAATTAATGGACCCAAGTTGCTTCGGGTTTAGATTAGCATCCTGGAATGCGAACGGAATAAAGTCACGCATTGTCGAGGTGCGTGACTTCATAGATAAGCACCATCCCGATGTATTTTTAATTCAAGAATCCCACCTGGAACCGGGCGATAACATACACATCCCAAATTACACGGTCTACCGTAACGATAGACCGCACACCACTAACATCAGACCACGAGGCGGCACGGCAATATTTTACTCAAGTCTTCCCTCCCTCACCACCACACACCGACACCGCCGATGGGTACGGTGGAAGCGACCTCGGTCACTCTCACCCCGCCCGGAGGCGAACCCTTAGCTATCACTTCTCTGTATATCTCACCCAGCGTGAGCTATCAGCACATTCACACTGATGTGGAAGCACTTTTCAGCCTAGGCAACGCTTCCATCATCTGCAGAGATTTTAACGCCCACCATACTTCCTGGGGTTGTCGGAAGAACGACAACCGAGGCAACATCATAAGAAATTTAATTAACAGTACAGATACACAAATTGTTGCCCCAACTACACCTACACGCTTTGGCCACAACTCCGCATCCATCATAGACTTTGCTCTCTGACGAGAAATATCCACTGGCTCAGCCAAGTGGAATCGATCGCAGAGTTAAGTTCTGACCACAACCCATTAATCTTTTCATTCGACACAAACAGACGTTTCGCTTTTCCGAGGCGAATCGTTTCAACAGATTGGGCGGCCTTTCGAGAACTCCTAAGTCCCGCCCACTACACTTTTCACCCAATCACTGCGCGCACGGGGGAAGACGTCGATACACAAGTTGCCGACCTCACCGACGCGATCATAAACACCCACGCACTCTCTTCCAAGCCGATTCGAAGTAGGAATTCCTACTACGTTTCGGAAGAGATCCGACAGCTCATGATCGAACGGAACAGAGCCAGGAAAACCTGGCAGTTCACGCGAGATCCGAGCGACAAGAGAGTGTTGAACAACATTCAGAACAGAATACACAGGAAGGTCAAAGCCTTCCAAAACAAGATCTGGGAGGACGAACTTCGAGCTCTCGACCCCGACGACGGATCCCTATGGGAAATGTCGAAAGAGTTGAGAAAGAAGAAGTCCCCAGTTTACGCCCTTAATGGCCAGGGCGGGATCGCACACACGGACTCTGACAAAGCCGAGGTGATTGCATGCTCCTTGGAAAAACAATTCCAAGAAAATAATATTACTCATTCCTCTGATTACATTATTAACAGGGTGGTCGAAAATTATTTCTTGAACGAGAATAATTTCGATGCCCCCCTCTCCCCCCTCCCATGCCGTCGGAGGTTCTTAATTATATTAAGAAAGCGCAAATTAAGCGCGCCCAAGGCAGGGAAGGGATTACTAACAAGATTCTTCGAAATCTCACCCTTCCGGTGATTTTTCAAATAACCAACATTATTTCTAATATTTTCATCACCGGACATTTTCCAGAATCCTGGAAACATGCTTCGGTGATTCCCATACTAAAGCCTGGAAAGCCCCGTAGCGCTGCTGACAGCTATAGGCCGATCAGCTTGTTACCGGTGCTTTCCAAGCTAGCAGAGAGACTAATTTTCTCAAGACTAAATAACTACCTCAATACTAACAAAATACTAATCTCCCAACAGCACGGATTCAGGCCTCAACTATCCACATCGCACCAGTTGCTCCGGGTAGATGAATATGCCAAGTCTGGATTCAAAGAGAAAAAATGCACCGGGGCCGTTTTTCTGGACATCCAGAAGGCCTTTGATTGTGTATGGCATACGGGCTTACTCTATAAGCTCATTAAAACTAACGCTCCCCCCAACTAATACTGATCATCAAATCCTTCCTAAATAACAGATCCTTTGCCGTTAGAGTTAATGACACTCACTCCTCGACAAAGCAAATAAGGGCGGGGCGCCGCAGGGCGCACTCCTTTCCCCCACCTTATTTAACATATACATTAATGATATTCCAAAAACACGACAAACGACCGTCTGCCTTTACGCAGACGACACTGTGATCCTCACACAAAGCGCAAACAAGAATTGCATCACACACTTTCTTCACAGGCACCTAGCAGAGCTAGAGGACTGGTATAAAAAATGGAAAATTTCCATAAACCCTGAGAAAACAGAAGCAGTCTTCTTCTCTGTAGGACACGGCAATCGCAAGCCACCGCCCATATACGTACAGAACCACCCGGTTCCCTGGTCAAAATCCGTTAATAATTTAGGTGTTACTTTGGACCAACACCCCTCATTTAATGATCATATAACTAAAATTAATAATAAATTCCGAGCTTTAGCTTGTCTTTATTACCCCTACTTCACTCGTAATTCTCCGTTGACAATTAAAAATAGGTTGCTTATCTATACTGCCATACTCAGACCAGTACTCCTTTACGCTTCTCCCGTCTGGGGGCATGCTGCAAAAACTAATATCAACCGACTCGAAACTTCTCAAAATATAATGATTAGAAAACTAACAAACTCCCCATGGTTTGTGAGAAACGCGGATCTTAGATTCGCGTTAAATCTCACAACCGTGCGGGAGACCATTAAGAAAATAGCCACTAAATTCTTTACTAACTTAGAAACAATTGACAATAGAACTTTAAGAAAAATAGAAATTTATACTCCTGATCCTAATTTTAACAGACCCCGTAATATTTTATTATAACATTAATTCTAACAGGGAGACTTGTCTCCCACCCTGATCTCTGACTAACTTTTTCAACCGACTCCACCCCCTTCTCAGTAGCTGCCTCCCCATTGGACGAGCGTAAAGTTACACTAAGACTCTTAAATCCGACCACTCACTATTTTTCATCTTAAATTTTGTCGTATCCCCACCATCCGGGCTTGCCCCTCCCCTTTAGTCTTAATTTTCTCTTTTGAGAGACTTGAGCAGCCTATGAGAGTCAATTTCATCTCCCGTCATGCACCAATAAGAGAGCTTCTTTTCAGCTCTCCGCCATGATCACAGAAATCCGCACGACCCAGGAAATTACACCAACGATTGGCTCGACCAATCAGCTGCTTCCTACATGCTAGCAGGATACAGCCCAAAGTCGTTCCTCATATATTTTTCGGATTTGGGATGGAGGCTCGCTTCGCGAGCCATATGCCCAGAAAATGTCACCGTAGGCCACTTCATCGACTCAAGCGGACGGTAAAGGGAAGGAGAGGAACCGGTTCGCCGGTCTCTCCCTTCCCTAGCTGCCCAGCGCAACTGATTTTATGCCGTCGGCTCCACCCCTCTTTGGAGGGCGAGTCGACAGGCACCGGAGAAATTTTTTCACTCACACGACAGCCAAACGCAAACATACTGCTTCCAGCACTCACCTCTGTAATATTTTTAAATTCTATTGGCAATTACTTTAAATTTAAACTTTGTATATTTTTTAAAATTAAAAAAGGGCAAAACAATGTGAAAGCAACAAACATATTTTTGAATGATAGGAGATGAAGATCTCGGAATGAGAGAGATCAGGTGCTCCAGAACCATAAATTCAACCTGATAACGTTCAGAAAAAGGTCTGCTATTTTAGTGTTGTTTCATCAAGGGAAACGACAGAGTGAAACTATTTGTTTGCTTAATGTACCTTGACAAACAGTGTCTGGTGCCGTTTCAAAGAGCTTGGAAATGATTGTCGATCTCCAGAAGTGGGCGTAAACGGACTGTAAGCACTTCAAATCGCTAAGTTATTTACCCAAATATGCTCTCCAAAAAACTGAAAAATTACGAATTAATCACATTTGAATAATTCAAGCTTGATCATTACTTTTATCACCTGTTTATCAAGAACTATATTCAAACGAAAGATCTAAGTTCAATTTAATATGGCGTATTCCACCTAGTACCAACGGTACATAGGGACATCTCTCGGCTCCCAGACTGCTCTGGCTAGACGAACATTTGACCACCTTAGATTATTTCCTTTGATAGTGACATAAAAATCCATGCAACTTGTAAAAAGGGAAGTGACTACACAGTTTCAACGGATAAGATTCTGGGTTGATCGACTTTCTAAGGGGGACTTAACGTTCCATCCCCTTATTATTATTGGTTTTATGTCGATCATCAACCGTCTGGAGCTGATATGACATATGTAAGATTATTCAAGGATAAGCAACACAAACTACAAGCTTGATCATTATCGAAAAATAATTATTATCTAGAGCTGCATTTCAAAAAATAAGAATACTGCGAATTTATATAAAATGTAGAAAAAAAAATATAATTTTTTAATCAAACGAAGTTTTATTCAGACGTGTAAGACATCACTAACGATGTCGATTTTTGCTAAGGAAATATCAACTTACGAGCGACTTTGGCCCCAATAAAAAAACCATGATAATTATAATAACGTATTTCCATACACTCAGTCAGTAAATTCATGCAACGTCTTTGTTGCATGGCTAATTCCAATAATGCGTTTCCTCACACTCATTTAAAAAATTCATTTCATGTCATAATCCCGTGATAATTCCAATAACGTATTTAAATACAATTATGTTATAAATTCGTGCGACGTCTTCCAATGATGGGTGTTAATCCTTCTGTCCTCAGTGGCTCGACAGCCCAGGGTGAGCCTTGGCCACCTCAAGAAGCCTTTTCCAGGCCAGACTTTTTCCTGCTAGTGTTCTCCAATTCTTAGTTCTGAAAACTAGGAGATATTTTTCTAGGTCATCAATCCATCTAAGATTTGGCCTGCCTTTTCTTCGAGTGCCAATTGGTTGAGTATTGAAGACTTTTTCATTGGTGCGGTCTTCGTTCATTCTGACAACGTGATCTGCCCATTTAATTCGCTGTATTTTGATGAAGTTAACAATGTCAGATTCTTTATATGATTGATAGAATACGAAATTTGATTTTCTTCACCAATATCCCCATTTTCCTGAATTCCTCAAAAAATAAATTTTAATACTTTAAAAATGCTTGATCAAAATTTTAACTGATCACATTTGTTTTTTTTCCTTATGCAAATATCATTTGAC
The DNA here is from genome assembly GCA_019973935.1 of Trichonephila clavipes. Lineage (NCBI taxonomy): Eukaryota > Metazoa > Arthropoda > Arachnida > Araneae > Nephilidae > Trichonephila > Trichonephila clavipes. Next base: position 195,328 of record BMAU01020446.1, read on the forward strand.
GATGTATTTACTCTAGCTCATTTTTGGTTTTAATTCATTATAGTCTTCAATTTCAATTCAGAATTAATTCATTAATGTACCACTTAAACTTAAAAAATGCTATTTTCCCTCTGTCTGTACATTATTTAGGAACATTGTTCCTTTTTAAATAAATTGCAAACAGTTTCGAATGTCTTCGTATTTAATGCGAGCGATGGCGTTACTTGCAAATATTCTATTTTGTCTCACAAAATAAATACAGCAGAAATTAATATTAATGTATTAAACATCCACATGTAAATTATTTACACTATTTTTGTATGAAATCAAATATTAATATATAACACAAAATTCGTAATAATTCAATTTGTTGTAATCCAGTGAATATTTAAAGGGCCCTTTTTGAAATAATGCTTTTATTTTTTTAATTTAATTAGTTGCACTGGGTTTTGAAAAATAACGAGGAGATAAAACCACGGGTAACTATTTTTGAAAAAACTTCGGATGGAAGATAATACACGTAAATTGGCTTCCTTTACACTTAATGATATCAGAACATTCGAGATTTGATGTCGGAGTTAGAGTGCGAGATATTTATTTTAATGAGCGTTGAAAATCCCTTGTTTGGAAATAAAATGTCATAAAACTAGATAGTTAAATTAAGCGTATATATTGGATTACATTTCGGTTCATTTCAGATATGTATACCTGATATATTCAAATTTGAGTCCAAAGTGTTGTGATATTGAAAAAAGCATTTATAAAATTATAAACTTCATATTCACTAAACAATATGATGCAAAATCGATTCAAGTATATAACTGATACTGGTTTGAATTTTCTATTTTAAATGAAAAGGTAAGCTTAAACAATAATAACCCATGGATATGTTATCATTACAAATTAGTGTATGTTGATATCACGTATTACGTATCCATATTTTATGATTTACGAAACATTATCCTTATATACTTGTGCGATTTAAAAATATGCCATGGATTTATGTAACATTATGGAAAATAAATTAAACTTATTGCACACATTTCAATTTAATTCTTCATTTTTCTGTGACAAAGAAGTTCCAGTGAGAAAAGAAGTAGTGTTTTTGTAGTAGTGGAAAATTGTTTTCGTCAAACCTTTGCATAAGTATTTACTCCTTTTTAAATGTATTTAACATTACATATTGCTTCAAAGATTGGCGTTGACTTAAATATTAACATTGTTTCTGTAAATTTGTATTTGATTAAAATATCTTATATAAGTGTTTTTAAATCCAGAGTCCCCGACCCCAAATGGTTCGCGTTACTTGCATCTGTGATCACCAAACATTTTAGGATTTTATATACATATTTTTCTGTAATATAACTTGTTCGCCATAATTAATATTAATAGTTTAATAGATTCTTTAGATTTTTATTGGAGAAAGCAAACAGATGATTTAATTGTTTAATTAGATTCTTATTGGATTATTGATCAACTATAAGGTATATTGAGAAAGTATGCATACAGCAGAGTCGTCCATTATTCCAAGATTCAATAACATAATTAAAAATAATGAAGCACATGCTTCCCACAGATACTTTAATCTTGCAATATACAACAACAATAAAGTTGATGATCACGGACACTTACAGATTATAGTTTATGTATAATTTACCTTGTTACCTACATTGAACAATGTTCTTTTTTTCTGCTGATTAAGATACCTATATCGTTATTTTCAAATTAAAAACTTATTGTGGACCTTTTTAATGCAAAATAGTAATATATTACTAATTAAACACACATAGAAATACCCATGCGTAAACATTGTGCAATGCTTATTGGGGCACACAAAAGTTTTGTACGAAAACTTGTGTCGCCACCCTGAGAAGTATTAAAACCTTCGCTTTATATAAATACAAATTTTCAGAGATATTTGTGGGATAAAAGATTTTTGATAAAATGAGAAAGTAGATTTTTTTTGGCAACGTGACAATGTTTTTTTGTCGAAAAATAAAATAAGAGATTTATTTATTTTCTTTTACCACGCACGCCTTTGTAAGGAATCCGTAGTTTTAATACGTTTTGCTACTTAAAAGCGAACAAGTTTTAGATTTATTTAAAATATCTATTGAACTTGACTGACATCAGGCTATTGTTGTCATACATTGGAATGTTTCCGAATATAAGTTAAAAATAAAACATATCTGCAAATGCAGAATTGTGTTAAAGAATACAAGAATTTTGTATCTAAAGAAGATATTCAGCAACACCTCCATTTCATCTCTACTTTTTATGGAAAAAAATGAAATACCTTACATTTCCGAACATAAGCTAATTAAGTTCATTTTTTCTTCACAATTTAACCAAAATTCTTATATATAATTCGAATTGGGGTAGAAATTTTTTTTATAATTTTCAAACATGTCACCAAGAATGAATACAATATTTTCCAATAAAACTGCTATAAAGTCCAGTCTCGCGTTGCTTTATATATCGTGACGTTTATAAACACTCAGTCATAAACGAATTACTCGATTTATACAGTAAGCAAATTCCAGTGGCTGAGTTGTGGCGTATCACGTTTCCACGCCAGGGATCTGGTGTTCTAGCCTTGAGCTGGGCAAGGTTGACTCAGACTTCCATCCCTTTAGCGAGGAGAAAAAATGAGTACTAAGCTTTCTTGGGATTTAAAACCAGGGGTATCGAATCAAACTGACCACCTGCCAGAGCATGTGTTTTCACACCTCAGGGCGCAAGGTCATGAAATTTGAGATAGGTGCTGTAGATCTTGGTTCTCATGGTCTAATGCGCCAATGATTATAGTTTATACCGTAAGCATATTACTAAATTTATGTAATATTTTTAAATGTGCCAGGAACACTTGTATGGTGCTCAAAGCTAAGGCTAACGAAATGAGTAAAAATCCAGTCCTTCGTAGCGATAAATTTCGTGGACCTTGATCTAATGTTACTATTATACAAATGGTATAAACGGCAACAAAAATGTGTCAGGGACTTTAAAGTACCCTAATTGTGCCAAACCATATATTTTCTCAAACTATATTATTCAGTTTTAGAAGTGATTCGATGAAATTAAAAAAAATAATGGCATCATTCAAATTGATTAAATTCATGGAATAGGTTTTAAACCTTTAACATAACTCTATTTGGGACCATGTCTTAGTTAGAGGGCCGCGGTAGCCGAGTGGTATAGGTATCGGACTGTGGCTTGCTTTGTCACAGGTTCGAGCCCAGTACCACTAAAGACCCGCCGTGTAGGGCAGCGATGCACGTTAAATCTCTCGAGAGCTGAAACGTCCTCCCGTTGGTGTGGTGTGGTAGTTAGGAGAGGGGGGTGCCAGCTCAGGTGTCGTCCACGTCACTTGACCATGGTTCAAAATTACGTGGTCCGTCGCCAAAAGCCCTCGTGTAGCTGAACAGTGCGACGTTAATATTCAATCAATCAATCAAGTCTTAGTTAGAGACAAGTGCTTTAATTCTGAAAAAAAAAATCATTTTTTAACTAACACAAAAACATGTTTCTTACTTTAAAGTTTTTATAGACACTTTCTACAAGCGATAAATTTTAGCTGTTTATTCTTTATACATGTAAATGAAAGCCGGAAAGAGAAACAACAACTGGAACAAAAACTCAAAAGGAAACAACTGAAACGCCATGTGAATAGCATTCTATTTTGAATTCAAATAAAGAACAATATATTCAAATATTATGTAACATCTAATGGAAGAGAACTGGTGAATTCTTAAAAAAATATGTACCGTATACAGAATTCAAAAGTTCTATTTCGCAAAAAAGTTTTCCTTTTACGAAGCCATAGTAATACAAATAGCCGAAATAGAAACTCCAAAAGGGCAGAAACTTGTTTTCTGTATTTTTGAAGCATTGTATATAAAATTAAGTTACAGAATTCTCAAGGGATAACTCTCACAAACACTATTTCCCAGACTCACGGTATACAAGGCAATACGATATAATAAATATCTGTTTTTAATATAAATTATACATATATATATATATAGTGCAGTGTTTTCACTAATGCAAGTTATTTAATTTTTTTTATGAATTTAAAGGTATTTTTTATTTACTAAATTATAAATTATCATAACTATATATACCAGGGGTAGCGAACCTTTATGAATCTACGAGCCATTTTTTCTAAAGTGTTTAATGAGGTACAGACGTGCAACTGTATAATTTTGACTTGTGATTATTGGGAAAATAATAAAACTTATTACTAAGAACACAAAACTCTTTATTTACTGCGAAAAAATTCCTTTTGCTCTGTATAATTGCAAATGTTTTAATTATACGTGTAATTCAAATTAAAGTAACATTAGTGTGATTTCTATTGTTGCAGATTGTGTGTATGTGGATGACAAATAACTTATATTAGGATTGTAAGATTTTGCTTTTAGTAGAATACATGCTCAATAGGAGTCATCAGCAAATCGGTTTTTAAGCAATTAATTATTTTTGATGTGGTTCACTTTTTGACAAGTGGATTTGCGATGTGTTTCGAAATGCCGTTTTACAGGCGATATATATGTTCTGCATACCACTATTCTAGAACATAAAACACACCCTTTTTGTCACCTTTACTAATAATGCCATATTTCTAGATTCACCAAATTTGAAATTATCTGTTACACTTCTATCTTGCCCTTTTTATTTTTTTTCGCTGAACTAGCCATGTTAAATAGCACTTACAATCATAAATATAATACAAATAAAATTTAAAACACAGTTGTGTCAATGAAATCGACTATGATATGCATAGACATACTTTGCAATTGTAGTCCTCGACATAACTAAGGCAAGATAATAGCAAACAAGTGTGCTACCGGCCACCCTATGACTGATCACTCGTATTTGTTCGTAATACTTCGTAGTGAATTTTGTTATTTCGAAATAAAATGCCAACTATTTTGATCGCTGGCGTGCCCAAAATATTGTGTCACGTGCCATGAATGACACGCGTGCCAATGGTTCGCCATCCCTGATATGTACGCTAAATTTATATCAGCAAAAATATTGTTAGATACTTCAAGTAGTTTTTTTATGCGAAATGCACTTGCCGTGGTACCTCCTCCTCGTGTTAAATGAGGTGAAAATCACACTCGTTAGATAAATACTCAGAGTGATTCCAACGCAGCAATTATTGAAGAGCGATGAAGTCGGAAACGAAATGATTCCAACAAATGCTTGCATTAACTTTATTTTACTAATTTAAACGTTAAACGTTGTTACGCGTAATGTGGAAAAAAGACAAACTAAATGGTAAAAAATAATGAATACTAAAATGCTTTGCAACCTTTGAAACTCACCAAAGAGAAATCCTCCGATATCTTTTAATAGCCATATGACTATAATTACGGAACTCACCAATGTAATTATATTGCCCCCATAACAAGTCATATTATCTCTCTTACTGATTATTTATATGCAATTTGGTAGTGATGCTCATTCGCGGAGCTAAGTTGTTCTATCTTAAAGTGCCAATTTGGCAGGATGGAAAAAAACTGACAAGTTTGATAGACCCCGTAAATACCTCATTGTCACACTTTTTATTAGTTAAAAAGTGACATGCAAAGAAGAATTTATCCAAATGTGATGAAACTAAATTGATGTGATATACATGTATGGAAGAAGAAGCGCTTACCATATGATGGTAGTATTTTTTTTCAAATACAGCGTCCAAAAGAAAAAAAAATAATAGTTTGTTGCATAGTGTTGGTCTCTCAATATAACCTCTTATTAAAATGGATATTGATTCGTAGAACTGAAGCCTACTCTACCGTCGGAATTGCTTGTCATAGCTCGCTGTAAAACTATGTTACATTTTATCTCAAAAATTACCTTTTACGATGTGCTCTTACTTTTAAACTTCTCTTGTTTACATCTGAATAAAGCCTCTACAGAATATTTAACTGTTACCAAATATTGTAATAGGAACAGTACACTCACGCAATGAAGCGTTAACTAAGGTTTGAAAGATTGTTGGTCCGTGGGTGTTACCAAATTCATTCTCTCTAAGGAATTTTACTATTTTCAGTAAACAAGAGACGATGTAAAAATTACGAAATATTAAGGGTCGAAGACCGCTTACCATCTCTAATTAGATAGAGGCAATCCGGAGCCGGTCGATCAACTTTCCTCTTGTCACTTTCGCAATGTTATGTCCAGCCGTATTCTGCCAACATACTCGCATTCCACTTCCTTAAAAATCGCCTCTCGAACTGAATTAAGGCATGATGGAACCGTCCCTTGCATTCATCGGAAACTGCTCCTGAACTATCCCGGAAAGTGAAGGAAATGCACTTTAAGGTATCCGAACACGTTGAAAATGACCAAATTCGGTCAAGACAGATATGTTTGAATTCTCTATTATTGGATAGAGCCATCTTTTGGCTGAACAAAAATATTTTGTTTTTTTCTACTCTACCTAGAGGCCAAGCTACAATCAATTTTATTAAGTTTGAAAAACCGGAAGTGGGTGTTTCACTACCAGAAGTGGGCATTTAAATTACTCGAAATCTATCATGGCGAGTCTGATTGCTCAAAATATTACAAATGTATTTCTATAAAACTTTTTGAACCTGATATTTATGCTATTTTCTAGAGAATGTACTAAAATATTTCTTATTGTATGAATATTTTTTGAGTTAGGGCTTGTTATTTAAATTATGGTCTCATAAAGAATGTGATTTTTCTTATCATGTTTACTCAATCAACTCTAAAATTTTCAAATTTTAATAAAACGTTAAAATTTTAGTACATTCTCTAGACAAATGCATCTAGATTGTTTTGGTAATACTTTTACTAATATAAGTTTATTACTTTTTTTCTTTAATTGCTTTGAAATTTTACAAAAATGTTGCTAAAATTTCACTTAAAATTGTGATTTCTGTGAACTTTAGGCAATTTATTTTAAATATTGTTAGATAAATATTAGTATTTGTTGGTATTGAGTCCTAAAAAAGCCTTTATAAAGTTGAAATATGTTATTTTGTTAAAAAGTGCTCCGAACGTGTTCGGATACCTTAAGCGACGAAGGAGTATTTTCACCTTCGAACTTGTATACTGTGACTGCAATTCCTCGACATAATCAGTACATTTTTTATAATGTAATGGTTATGTCATTTTGTTTACTCCATGCTGATTATCCTTTACAGTTCACTGTTTCATAAACGTCGAATCGTTAAAAAGGTGTATACTTAAGGGACCCGCGATAATTTATTCCTTGATTTTAAACGCATCAATTAATTAAAAAAATAAATAAGTTCGTCATCTGCATTACTCATTGTTTTAACAAAGTGTTTAATCAACCCGAGTTGGATGCCTCAAAGTAGCAAGTAAATATTTACTTTTGAAATTAAGGTATCCAACTACGTTCGGAATCGTGATTTTAAAAAAGGGCATAAATGGATAATTTTCATGATATTTAGTGTCACTTTAGATTAGAATACATGTATTAAATTATTTTAAGGACATTTTGACAAAAAAATTAATTAAATACAATATTTGGGTAAAAAAATAACATAGAATATACTTTTTTTCAAAATGTTTCCCGTTTATAAACAGAAAAATGCTTTCACAAAAAGGAAAATATTTTGAAAAAAATGTTCATTTTTTTAATAGTTTGCCTATATAAAGTGACACTAAAAAAATGTTTCTTGGGAGTAAAAATTCTCGGTGAGGTCTGAACTATTTTTTCAAAAATTACTTAGATTTTTTTTACACCATTCTCTTAGAGAATCTACTGCTAAAGCTTTTCCCGGACGAGATTTATAAAGTGAAAACTTCTCCAGAATCTGCACTCTAAAGAATTTTTCACGGAGTTTTTTTCAAAAATTCACATTATTTTCAGATTTACAATCAATTGAAATAATTATCGGCATTTTTTTCTAAAAATTTCTCCCCTCTGTTGTCGTCAAATATGGATAAACCCACTTCTAAGCTATACATTTCAAAAATTCTAGTTGAGCCTCTAAACAGATGTCTGAGCTATATACGGGGAAAATATTTTTATAATAGAAGCATTTTTCACAAAAGGAAAATATTTTGAAAATGGGTCAATCTATGTTCATTTTTTGTCAAAATATTGTACTTAAATATTTTTTTATTGTAAATACTATTCTTAAAACAATTTTTTATACATTTTTTAATCTAAGTGACACTAAATATCATAAATATTATCCATTTATACGCTTTTGGAAAGTCACGATTCCGAAGGTAGTCAGATACCTTAAAGAACCGTGCACGCAATTTCTTGGGAGTAAAAATTCTCGGTGAGGTCTGTTCTGTAAGATATAAAGTTTCACTCAGACTCTATTCACCCATTAAAATAGAAGCAACACTAATTTAAGGAGCCAGTTTTCGACTTACGAGTCTTAAAATGAGAGATTTTTACACCATTCTCTTAGAGAATCTACTGCTAAAGCTGAGATATTAGCGTTTGAGGTTTACTTCGATTCCCGGACGAGATTATTCAATTGTGGTTGAGTAATGTGGTAAGGTTATTGATTAACTAAATCAACTAGATACTCTTCATCATTAATGAAGGTTGATAGACCTAGGTTATGGTCAAAGTCCTTTTACTGGGTGAATTTTAAATGCTTTTTTGGCCATTGATATAGGCAAAGATTCGTTGTGAAGAGCTGATTTTACATCTAAAGGAATTCTCAATTGAGTGCTTTTTTTTGCTAGAGAATTGGAAGATGGAAGGCATACAAAAGAGACAATCTGTAAGATGACAAAAGATTCGAGCCAAGCCATTGATAAAGAAAAGACAGCATTGTTTTCTGTTATCATTGATAGCTACAATGGGATAAAACAATAAATTGCAGTCGATTGTTTATACAAAATAAGTGTATAGTCTTTGAACAAGTCAAGCTACAATGGGATAAAACCAAGTGCAGCATAACGCTCTTGGCATCAGCAAAAAACTTTCTTTAAAAAAACTCTGAAGTTCAACTATTTTAATGATTATCAACATGGTCCTCAAAGTAAAAATGATAAGAAATTTTAAAATTGAAGAAAGGAGTTCTAGTTGAGCTACCTTTCTAAAAAAAACTTACTTTAACCTCGAGGATAATTAGAAGCCCTTTAAACCTATTTTTAAATAATCGTTCAAACTGGGCCACACCTAATTGAAAAATATAATTGGCGAAAAATGTAAACAAAGTACTTCGTTTTTGCTTAAACGTTTAACGTCTGATATAACCAAAACATGTATCTTTTTTGTAAATCGAGTATTTTATTTTTTTATTTTATTTTCTAGCCGGTTAGAAGTCTCACTGTATACATTAAAATCAATTTATCTCAAAATGTAAGTTTTGATGTTCGATATACCTGTTCTGAGAAACTATTGTTCACTGGTATGTAAATTTTTCATGATATATTTATAATGATGTCTAATGTATACTAAGATGAGCTTTTTGCAAAGAACTCCAAAATTTATTTGTTACAAATTTTTTATGTGAAAAATGGGTCAAATTTCACAATGTTTGATAAAATATTTCATAAATTATTAAAATTTCATTTCCGTATAATGAAAAAAGTGTACTTTAATTGCATGAGAGAGAGGTTTTCAACTTTCCTTAAAGTCAATTCATAATAGAAGATATCGGGAATATGATTTTACATTCGCAAAACATATTCAAATTAAACAGTAAATGAATATTAGGCTTTAATAACAGCTTGCATTTACGTATTATTATACACTTCCGAAAAGAAGAGAAAATAGAGATTGCTTAACAAAATTAAAATAACTTAGAAACGGAGAATTTAGGCCCTAGAATACCGTAAAGTTGTTTCTATGATCGTGAAGCATTCCCATTTCTCAGAGTTTCAACTAATTCTCTAGAGGAAATACTTTTCAGACATTATTTGCTTGGAGTATCTCTTCCCATAAAGGAACCTCGATGTATGCAAATTGACATTACTATTTAAAGTTAAGTGAATTAATTGAGTTAGCGAGGGAGATGATACAAAGTCAAGTTCGTAGTTGAGAGAGTACGTTGTAGTTAAAATATAGAAAAAGTTATATTTGAATCATCGGTGATTCTGAGGAAAGGAGGAAATTAGTCGTGTGGATATTATTGAATACACCCGAATATCTGCATTTAATGATAAGTAAATATTCTTTATTGCACATATATAATTTAGTTTACAACTCCCCATAAGGTTGTACAAATGGTTAAAATTTTAATCAATTGATAAATACATATCGTTGTTTCTTTTGAAATGAATATTCCTTCTGTAAAAACACATACAAACGCGAGTGGAACTTCGCTATATATGCACTGATGGAACATAAAGGTACATAATTACAGTGATTAGAGCTATGATTTTGTCAAAGCAGGTATATAGAGATTTACTGCGAAAATCACGAAATGTCTAAGCTATTTAGAGAAAAGCGTTTTACACTGGATCTTAAAACTTCATTGTGAGGATTTCAGGAACCCTCCCCCACCCATTTGACTTTTCAGAATTTTTTAGCAGAAATTGTACATATTTTTGTTATTTAGGGTCATGAGAAAGAAAGGGGAGGTGGAACCGGAATATAGAAAGGGAAAAAAAGAGAAAACCCGATCTTTTTTAAGAATGGATAGTACCTTTGAACGTTCAGAAAATTGAAGTTTCAAAACCATTTTCAGAAATTAATATAGGTTGTTAACAACATTTTTAAGGAAACTTTGTTGAAATCTGACAATTATTTTGCTCTCAGCAATAAAAAATGTAAATGTCAAAAACGACTTGATGTTTAGAAAAAATGTAAGCGAACATATTTTTCGTTAGGTTCTGATTGGAATTTTTCGATTTGCTATTTACTTCATGAGTAGTTCACACTTTGAAGCAATATGGAGTCTGTTGGTGACTCACCATCGTAGTTTTGAATCCTGGTCAAGTGATTAAGCTGAAATCTCAATTCTACAGCTTAGAATTAGTAAAGTTTGCATCATTTGAGTAAACAAGCCTTGATTTTGTCCAAACAAATTTATTAGTTTTAAACAATTAATTAAACATATGCACGTTGCATCACAAAAACAGGACACACCTTACCTAAGTCTGCTTGAGTTCTGATTTACCGCGCACCCTGCTTTGCGCGGGTGACGGATTTCCCCTTTGAATTAATCCCCAAGGGATTATTACACGGCCGATCTGGCATGATGATTCAGAGGAGTCTTACTCCTTCCCCCATTGGAAAAGCATCTGTCTGAAGACGATGCGCCTGAAAATAGACTAAAAAAAATACATGGATATAATTCAGAGAGAAATAATTGAAAATTGGTTAGGGTGCAGAGCCCCAGATAATATAACTCCTCGGAGACACAAAAATATACAAACATTACAAAAGACTACATAATAGAATTAGGAATTTCACAAGGAAAAGAAAACCCAAGAGAATATACATATAACTAATACTCTACATGTATGCTAATTTTATCATTATTATTTCTTTAATTATACTTTAAAAAAATTAATTTATAGTGAATATGTATAACAATGATGCAAAAAAAAACCTACTCAGAAATTCTAAGTCTAGAAATTGCATCTGCATTGCCGTGAGCACTACCCTTTCTATAGGAAACTTTAACATTGTATCTTTGTAAGTTCAATGCCATCTGGTCAATTTTGCACTCTATGAGGAGCACTATTGGTAAGATATGTCAAAGGGTCATGATCTGAAACCCCCTAGATTTATGACCCAAAGATCCAAGTGTAAAATTTACGAAGTGCCTCTAACACGCTAAATGCTTCACGCTCATTCGTGGACCACTTCATTTGGGACAAAGTCAGTTTTTTGCTGAAGAAAGCAATCTGCATTTCTTCCATATGGTCATTGTTCTGAGCTAAAAAAGAACCGATGGCTGTAGCGGAAGCATCTGTGAATAGTAGAAAGGGGCGGGACAAATCTGGTGTATGCAGAAAAGGCATTTTTACAAGTTCCTCCTTAAGTCTAACGAAAGACTATTCAGCTGACGATTCCCAAAGAATGTCCTTCGGAATGTTCTTTTTAGTCAAATTAGTTAAGGGCAATACTAACTGTGAGAAGTTCTGGATATAATCTCGATAATAGCTCGTGAGACCCAAGAAACTTCTGACTTCACTTTTTGTGGTAGGTCGACTCAATTTCCGAATCGTTTCTACCTTTTCTGGATCAGGAGAATGCTTTCCTGAACCAACTATATGGCCTAAAAACTTGACAGATTTTCTGCCAAAGGCACACTTTTTCAGGTTCACCTTTAGTCCTACTTCTTGTAAAGACTTAAACACCTTGGCAATATGATCGTGGTGTTCATTCCAAGTTGTCGAATAGATAAAGACATCATCGATATATGAGCGGCAGTATTTCCGATGCAAGAGTAGAGCACTGTCCATGGACTTCTGAAAAGTGCTTCCAGCATTTTTCATGCCGAAGGGCATAACCTTCCACTGATAATGCCCCGAATGTGTCACAAAGTTTGTCAGAGGCTTGGCCTCAGCCTTCATAGGGATTTGCCAGTAACCTTTTGTCACGTGCAGTACACTTATGAATCTGGCTTGGCTAATTTCAAAAAGAAGGTCTTTTGCATTCTGCATTGGATATGCATCAGTAACTGTGACATTATTTAAAAGTCTATAATCTACACAGTGTCTTACGCTTCCGTCCTTTTTAGAGACACATACGATAGGGTGAGCCAATTCGCTTTCACTGGGCTCAATTAGTCCTAATTGAAGTAAATCGTTAATTTGTTTGTTTACTTCTTCCTGAAGGGCTATCGGTATGCGATAAGGCTTCAGTTTCTTTGGAACGAAATCGGGCATTAAACTCACTGAATGTCCTTTTACCTTAGCAGAGCCTGGAACGGAGCTAAATACGTCTGAAATTTTAGAGAGGAGGTCCGCAAGCGGATGTTTTTGTGGATTTTCTAGACCAGCAGAGCCGACCATTACATGTTTGTAAATGTCATTAACGTCCAATTCTACTGTATCAGTAGAAGCATAGTGAAGATCACCAAATTCATTGTCTTGGTCAAAAATTAGACCTATTTGCTCAATTCTGGCTACGCACGGTCGTAATTTATTGAAGTGGAGTTCCCTTTCACTTCCATCCTCCATTTTTACTCTCGCTGTATGTGGTCTCGGTAATTCTACGATAGATGCGGGACCCATCAATTTTTTTAGAAGCTTGTGAGACGATGATGGGATAAATACCAAAACTTGGTCACCAACTGCCAAACGTTTTTCTCTAGACCTAAGGTTGTATCTACTAGCATATTCGGCTTGTGCTTTTTCAGAGTTTCCTCTTGCGAGGTTATGAGCCTGTTTCAATTTTTCAGTTAGGTCTCTCAAATATTCCTCAATGGACTTAGAGCTACCAGTGGGAATTTCCTTGTCACCAGTCCAAACCTCCTTCAAAATAGTTTCAATGGGCCATTTGGTAGTCGACCATAAACAAGTTGGTCTGGCGAGACGCCTGTTGTGATATGTGGCACTTCCCGATAAGCAAACATGAGATACGGAAGGTGAGAATCCCAATTATTTCCGTTTTCCTGAATATTTTTATTCAGCATTTCCTTTAGAGAAAGTGCGGTTCCAATGCTCTACAGCCCCCATGCTCTCTAGATGTTCTGGAGTAGCGAATCTTAGAGCTATCCCCAAAGCGTCCTTGAAGGCTTCAGTCAAGTTTAGGAGAAGTTCGTTCCCTGATCAGTGCAAATATTTTTTGGGGAACCCAGTTTGGGTGAATATCCTCATTAAAACTTCACATGTTGTTTCAGCTTTGATTTTCCTAACCGGTACAGTTTCTGCCCATCTAGTGCAAATATCGACAGCCCAGATAATATACTTATGACCTCGGCGAGAGGATGGCTCCAAAAGGCCAATACAGTCGACACTCCATACTTCAAATGGGTTTTCCGGTCGAACTATGGGTGTTATGGGAATTCTAAGTGAGTCCTCTTCTAAGCTGACAGGTCTTGCAGCTTTGACAAAATGACCTTACGTCTTGTTTGAGTTTAGGCCAGAAGAAGGAATATTTGATGCGCTGTTTAGTTTTACTCTCGCCTAAATGTCCAGCTAAGGTTATTTCGTGGGTCACTCTCATAACTTCTTCCCATTTACAGGTGGGAAGGACCTCTTGTTTTACATTTTCACCGCATATTGACTCAGTGTGTACCAAAACTCCATCATCAATATCGTACGCATTTTGTTTGTTCTCAGCCTGGCCCCAGACTGATCTCAATGACTCGTCCATTCTTTGAAGTTTAACAAAAGATGATTTCGCCATTTTTTTTCCGATGTATCGGTCTCTTGTCCTAAGGCTAAAGCAGATAGCTTTTCTTCCCTTTCTAATTGTATATCTTTATCTTTAGTGCCTTCAAAATCTCTCTGATTTTCAAAATCAAATAATTGAACATTTTCTAACATAATCTCATAAGCGGTGGCGCTAATCAACATGTCGTTGACAAGTTTCTTGGACACAGCGCACATGATTGGAACCGATCCATGCTTTCCATCGTCTATTTTTAAGTTAAATAGTTTAAGAGCAGCTATTTCATTTTCACCAAATGCCGAAATGATTTGGATAGTTCCCTCACCTTCTCCACAACCTTTATCGATCAAATCTTCGCGTAAGACTGATATTTGTACTCCTGCATCGATTACCGCTTTTATGGACGTTTGTCCACACTTGATATCAACTAACTGAAGATCATGAATTCTCCATTCCTTGTGTTGATGGGAACGGAGACTGGTATTGAAACCCTAGCAGTTACTACTTTTTTGGTTTTTTCTAGTTCAGTTCCCTTAGCAGTAATTGTGTTACTTCTGGCATTGTGAGGTGGTGTCTTTCTTGTATTTTTCGGTCATTCTCGAGCCAAATGTCCTATGTTTTCACAAATAAAACATTTAGGCTTAAGCCCTCTACTTGTTCCCGTGTTCGGCTCTATCGGTAATTTAGCTTTCCTAAAAAATGGTGCATCTTTTGGTTGCAGACTAACACCCTTATTATCCGAGACAAACTTATTATTTGTTGACCTGTACCTGGTATCGTTCGAATGGGCTCCCTTTACATCAGCCCTCACGCTTTCGTATTCATATGGCTTATCAGCTACGTCACCTGGAACAATTGATTGAACCCTATCGTCGACAAACTGTTCTCTTACGTCACTAGGGACACGTTGTTTCAACTGATCTGTGTAATCATGAGGTTCTTCAACCCCTCAAAATCATTTACTCCAAGACCTTCAAGCCACTCTTCAAGATAGCTGGTTATTTCGAAAACAAAATCACGCCAAGATTGAGCTGGATTCCGCTGGTGTTTTACAAACTTCTGCCGAAAAATCTCTGCACTAAGTTTGAAAGGTTTCAGAAATAGATCTTTAATATAATCATAGTCATCAAATTTTTCTTCTGCTTCACGAGCCATTAATTGGTTAATTTCACTTGGCCTAAGAGCCAAAAGAGCCGATACCCAGTGCCTTTTTTCGATGCCAACTATCTTTGTCTGTCGCTCGAATAAGGTCAAAAACACCATTATGTCCCCATCTTTCATTTCAAATTTGGGTGCAACTTTCGTTAACTCATAGATGCTAACTTTAGCCTCAGGTGTACTAGTTAACCCCTTAAGCCTTTCACTCTAATCGTAATTTTTCCAAATGAAATTCGCGATCAAGCCTTTCCCTCTCTTTCTCAAATTCCTGTTGTTTTCGAACTACTTCCTGTTGTTCTCGAAATTTTATATCCTCTACTACAATTGTGAGTAGATTTTTGCTAAACTGATCATCATAATCTGGGTGTGTGGTAATTAGTTTACTCATAATCTGCCATTTTCATATTATCCCCTACATTAAGATTCAGCTCCTCTGCCAATAGCCTAACATCCTCCTTTCGTGCCTTACCTAAGTAAGCCATTTTTACTACTTGTTTGCCTATCTACTCAATACTAAAATCACGAAAATGCGATAGAAAAAGAAGAATACCCTTTTGGGTTCACTCCTAGGAGAGCCCCCACCCTTGGCGCGAATTACTTTGATTGACGATAATTGCGCCGTCATGGTAACCTTGCTTTTAAATACAACATATGGCAACCCTAACTTTTTCTAGAATTTTCGTCATTTGTGGGCGCGCATTTCAAATTTCATTTTGTTGTTGGGCACCGGGTTGAAAGTATGGCTGCGCTTGTAAGTGAATACACATTAGAATTTTTTACGTTATTGAATGCTAGAGGCAAGAAAGAATTGATTGAATGGTGTATGAAAGAAGGATTAATTGCTTCAAGTTATGAATGTCCTAAATGTAATGAGCAAATGAGATTAAATGAACGAAAGAGTGTTGTTTTGGATGGATTTGAATGGAGATGTTGAAAAAAAGGTGTGAATACGCATGACGTTTGCAGAAGTATAAGAAAGAATTCGTGGTTAATCTGTGTGTGATTAAAGAATGCGTCCTGCCTGGAAGTACGATTGTTTCTGATTGTTGGAAGGTGTATAAATGTTTGTCAGATGAGGGTTTTAAGCATTTGGAGGTGAATTATAGTGTATATTTTAAAGATCCTGATACCGGTGCTCATACAAATTCAATTGAGGGTACATGGTCGGCAACAAAACGTTTTCTCCGTAATCACACCAACCACGCAGAAGGCATGTTCGACCATTATCTCGCTGAGTATTTATGGCGGCGCTCTCGCGATCACTCCACTCAGCGACGAGACTTTCCAGAATTTTTTAAAAGCAGTTGTTACACTTTACCCTCCAATTGGGAAGGATCAACAATAAGAAAGTAAGTGCTGTTGTTATATTTTTTATCTTAAATGTTAAATTTCTGTATTGTTTACATATATTTTCATTGCGCATCCATCTTATACTGCTATATTTACTTGTCACCGTTGTCGGGTTTGCTTGGCGCTTTTTCCGGTTTGGCGCCAAGGGTGGGGGCTCTCCTAGGAGTTTACCAACTTTTGTTACAATTACTTTTCTCAATATGTAACTGAACTAACACTTCAGATTTAAGTTATGTCATATGATATTAATGCAATCTTAAGTACTCAAATACAAAATCAAAAATCGTTTGATATAAATCTATGCAAGTATTATATCATAATTAACTAAATCACAAATAAAATAAAGTAAAATATGACAATAAAAAAATAATAATCACAATTTATACACTATCTCAATCTTAAGTAAAGGAAATTTTTTTTAGAATGACATTTTATGACATGAGAGCCAATCAAAGTCTCACAAAATTAGGAAATAGTACTTTTCCGAAATAATTCCACGAAAATATTTATTAAAAAAAAATTTGCAATATACTTCAATAAATTAAAAAGAAACTGTTCCACAACAACATAAAAAAATGATTTCCGGTGTTGAGGTTATTACTGATTCATCACTACAACGGTTTACATGTGTATCATATAATTGCACAGTACTGCCACTATATTCAGAATACTCATAAACATAGTCTTTGGAACACATTATATTTCAATTAACATTTCTAGCGGGGGAAAAATTAACTCTAAATATGGATAACCTGGAAACGAAACGAACTTCAAAATTAATCCGAATCTTATTACCCTAAAAAAATGTGTTGAACACTGGCGTATGCAAGACTTAACACAAAAACTTATTTAACACAATAATACTGCATATAAACAACAATGGTTCTTATACTTTTAATCGAATACTGGCGTATCCAAACAAATATTTAATTTAGAATACTGATGTATTTCAACAATAAACAAAATTACTTATCTTAAATAATTAACACATGTCGTTTTATTTACGAAATTTGTCGAATACTGGCGTATTTAAACAAATTTTCCATGTAGAATACTGATGTACTTAAACAGCAAAATTTAATTACCTAATATGCTTAACACATGTCGTGTTATTTACGAAATTTATCGAATACTGGCGTATTCAAACAAATTTACCATGTAGAATACTGATGTACTCAAACAAAAAACAAAATTTAATTATCTAATATACTTAACACATGTCGTGTTATTTACTAAGTGTATCGAATACTGCCGTATCCAAACAAGTTTACCATTTATATTACTGATATGGCAAAACGAAGGTAAGCACTGGCGTGCAAAAAAAAAAAAAAAACATTTTACACATTCATTTTGAGAACTCGTCGACATAAATTAATATTTTATTTATCTCTGATTACAAATTGAGGAGTCATATTATATAAAAATGAGGCTCTTACCTTATTTTTTTGTTATTCCAAACGTGACCTCCATTTTTGTGAAAACGAGCGCTTTACTTTTTTTTTTAAAAAAAATTACGTTAATTTAATATGTTTGCAGGATTTTGCCAACTGCGCCAGTAAAGTTTGCATCATTTGAGTAAACAATCCTTGATTTTGGCCAAACAAATTTATTAGTTTTAAACAATTAATTAAACATATGCACGTTACATCACAATAACAGGACACACCTTACCTAAAGGGTCAAGTACACGGGGCGAGTTTACAAGCTACAAGCCGGCGAGTAAGAAGCCGGCGAGTTGGCGAGTGCGCTAGTACACATAAACATTGTCAAGTAGCTGGCACGTGGAAATAAACATTCCACTCGCCGGCAGTAGCCAAGTTGTCAAGTACACATAAACATTCCAGCTGTAGCACGTGGAAATATACATTTTCAAGACCGTTCTACTCGTTGCTTCTGGACAATCCACAAGCTACTGTCAAGTACACTTGGCTAGTTTACAATCTAAATCGCTCAAAAGCTGGCGTAAAGTCGCCGGCAGAGTCAACTTTTTCAAGAGCTTTTTAAAAGCAGCTTTTAAGCGAGTGCGGTGAGTACACTGGGCGAGTTTAGAGTCAACTCGCCCCTTTTTCATGAGCTTCTTTTTCAAGTACACTTGGCTAGCTAAATTTCAAAAGCTGGCGAGTGGCGTGTAAAGTCGCCGGCAGAGTCAACTTTTTCAAGAGCTTTTTTACACTGGGCTAGTTTAGTTTAAGAGCTGCTTGTAAAAAAGCCGGCTTGTAGCTTGTAAACTCGCCCCGTGTACTTGACCCTTAAGTCTGCTTGAGTTCTGATTTACCGCGCACCCTGCTTTGCGCGGGTGACGGATTTCCCCTTTGAATTAATCCCCAAGGGATTATTACACGGCCGATCTGGCATGATGATTCAGAGGAAGGAGTCTTACTGAATTACTGACCAAAACATCAGGATCTCCCCAAACAACAATTGACATTGGTCTAAAATGAAGCAACAATGATATTTAATGATGTACTAGCTAATCGACTAGATATTATGAAACCTCCGGATTTTAAAATAAAGTATTTTTCTGTTATTCTGATTTTCAGGCATGAATACAGGAAGCGGAAATTGCCTATATATCTTGCAACAAAGGCTGGTAAGACACTGAGAATGAGAAAAAAAATATGCATGAAAATACTAACGGAAAAGGAAGCCTCAATATATGGAATGGATATATTTTAAGTGTAAAACAATTTTTTAATGCAAAAAAAATAATAAAATTTAATCTTTAAACTTGATTTTCTCAGTTTCTAAATGTCTCACCTTTTCACAAGATTAAAAAAAATCATTGGTTGCAGAGCTATGATATTTTATATGCACAATATAATAATATACTTGTACATCTGTGCATTCTGTATGCCTCAATTTTTGGGATGGGATCATTAGAATTTATTTTGTAATATGATGGACTATAGGAAAAAAAACAGTGATTTTAAAATGCTTCAATTTCTTTTAATTTTAAAAATAATAAAATATGATAAAAATGGAAGTACGCAGAATACAGACATTTTTACGCTTTAATTTTATATAAAAATATAGGATCTACCTTAAGTCTTTTTTTCAAAGGTTATCAGTAAGAAAGCTGTTTAGTTGTATTTATTTTATATACATACTTTATTTCATTTAACGTAATTGAATATTATAGCAACATCTTTTCTTTTATTTCTTTTTTTTATTTTAAACTTTGTATTTTGTTACACGAATTATAAGAAAGTCAAAATTAAAAGAAGAATTTACTGGCTTATAAGTAATCGAAAAATAATGTCAAAATGTGCAATTTCAAAACTACGCAATGGGCTATCCCCCCATCCCTCTAAATGTATCTTTATAATTTGAAGATCAAAATCCTCCTTTCTAGTTACATATTTTAGAGCTGATCTCCTCCGTAGCCACTCAGAAAACTTTTTTGAATGTTAAATTTTATTTATATAGCCCTTCTAGTAAAACTCTAAAAAATACATTAAGAATTTTTCTACGAAGGCTACTGGGATAAAATATTTTGAAAAATTAATTTATACGAAATAAATAAAATTAGTTTAAAAGCTTCATTTTGCGAAGCTTCTAAACAGATTTATAGGCAGTTTTCGATTAAGAATAAAATTGAACTCTGAAAGTAATTATTCTCATTTATAAGTTCTCATAAATTAAGAGTGACACAGTTAAAAAGGAATTTTTGTAAGCAATTTCTTCTGCTCATTAGCAAATGCGTGGGAGGATTTTAAACTCAAAGCCATATAAATTGGAACTTTCTCAACACATGGTGGGCTTTTGTGGAGTTTAGTTAGGAATGTGTCCTTGAACTTCTAGTACGGATAACATTTATCTGTGCCCTTACAACAAAAAAAAAAAGATAAACAGGAATTTTAATATCGTTTTGTGTTTTTAAAAGGAATGAAAGAAGTGACTCTTCGTGACGTTTACTCTTTCATTCACAGTCGAACCTCCATGTTACGAACATCTATATTGCGAATATTTCTATGTATCGAACTTTTTCCTGGAAAAAAGAACATTTAACAATTTCATTCGTAAAATAATCTCCCAATAACGAAGTGCATTTTCTCTAGAACGGAATTTGGCTCTTGTGATTCGGTTTTTCCCCTCCCTATTTTTAAAGTATTTCTGGACATTTAAAGTTATTCTCTTTTTCAACACCTTTTATGGTAGTCATATATCTTGGACTTGTTTCATTAGGTGCCTAACTCACCGAGAGCAATATAATTCTGGACATTTCATCCAAGAAGTGCAACCTTTAATCCCCATTGTCCAGTTCACTGGAAACATCTTCGATGTAACCTTTCTCCATTCAGTGGAATTACATATTCTTAGACTATTATCTGTTCATTTGTGGTATTGATTAGTCGTACTGGTAACTTCATTTCTTGTAGGTCAAAAATGTCAAAATGTGAGTGCTTGAGCATCAAAGAAAAAGATTTATTTCTTCAGGAAGTGGATAATGACATCAAGAAAATTTTCTTGCAGTTTTTCTTTCATCCTTCTTTTTATTTGGTAAGATGTATAAAATATAAAATAAATAAATATCAATTTACAAGTATATATTTAATGTGAATAATTACTTTCTTCAAATATATAGTGTTTATGGATTTAAAATTTGTTTTATGTGGTCTTTAAAGAAACTGAAAAATGAAACTCTATATAAGGAATTTTCCATGTTGTAACGAACTTTTTCAGGCTTTAGAGACTTCGTTATATAAAGGACCTACTGTATTTTTCCTTCAACTTAACTGCATATTAAATTATATAAACATATATATATATGTAGGATTTTCCCTTTGAAACATTTGTTAAAAGGTTGAGTCATATCCTTTACAGAGGACCATAAATCTCAATGTTATTTATTACTGCATTCCGAAGCAGCGCCATCTAGTGAGCTTTCGTAGCTCCTGCTTGAATAATTTTTCGGCAGAGGCCAACTAACCACTGCTTGTTCAACACGTCGCGTCTTTACCGCATTTCCGCGCCCAGCGCGGCACCACCAGTCCTAACATCCAAGAATGAGAAAGGTTTATTTCCCCGTCTTCTAAAGGTATAACTCAACTTTTAATTAACCTAATTCCTGCATTTCTTTCTGTTTGTAAATATCCCCTTTTTGTAAATATTTTCCTTTAACTTTAAATAAATTCTCTTTTTTACTTAAATGAAGTATTTGTGTTTAAATGACTTAGATTCATTTAATTCATCACTCACCCTTAAATACTTACCCTTAGACAAACCACCTCGCCAATCTAAAATCCCGCCTTCTGAAGAGTCTGATTTTTATTCGAAGATTTATTCAGACTCCCATATATATATATATATAAAATATATATATACTCGCCTGGGATTTGATTTATATATAATCTTATGAATAAAATGGTACCTTTTTTATAATTAACCCTTTTAATAATATTTAAGCAAGTTTTAACTTTAGTTCAAATAACGCTTTAATCTTAATTACAATCAACTAGTAACCGGAATCCTTGTCCATCCCATTTTAAACAATCAGAGTACTTACTACAAAGCAGTCAAGCGAATGTCACTACTGGTATATAAAGCAAAAACCTTTTGTGATTACTCTTTTTTTGTCTGTTTGCTTTCATCATGTAATCATCGCCGTTGTTCGTGAGCGTCTGTGTTAACGTAACGCCTTTGATGTTTCATTTCTAAATAAAAAAGATGAACGTCCCCTCTGAATGAAACCCTGTGTAAACAAACGAATACACCAACACAGGCCAACGTTATTACACACACACACACACATATATATATATATATGAGAAATCATTAACCGTATTTCAGCTTTTTATGAAAAACTAAATTTATGTACAAAAAATATAAATTTTCCTTTTTTTTTTCTAACACCAAAATTTCATAAGAGTCCGATTAAATTTAGAACTATTACTAATGGTTTTAATACCTATATTACACAACCAGGCAAGGTGTTGCAAGAAGTTATACAAAACACTCTAGACAATATCTCACACTCCATTATCGTAAAAAACAGTAAAGATATCGTTGAGAACATGCAAGGCAAGTGTATTAAATCTTTGCATAGCTATGACTTCGAAGACTTATTCAACTCTATTGATATAGAAGATATGATTTTAGTACTTAGAAATGTCTATATTAAATATTCATTAATTAATTTGATAAATCAGGATAAATTTAATACTAATATACAATTTGTTTTGAAAGAAAATTACATATTTCATAATAACTATTATTATCAACAAATAAATGGTCTGCCACAAGGTGGCCCAGCAAGTAATAGTCTGGCTAATATTTGTTTGCACTATTACGAGAATGAAAAAATTGATACAGGCTCTTGTTACTTTTTCAGATACATCGATGATTTAATTATTTTCAGCAATAAAGTTGAGACTTTACTCCTAATTTAAAATATTATCCACTCTACTTGAATTTAATAAAAACCAATTGCAATTTAGAGTCAGAAAATTTCCTAGATCTCCAATTAAAAGTTGAAAATATTATGCTAAAAAGTAATATTTTTGATAAAAGAGACTCTTTTGATTTTGATATTATAAAAATGACATATTGGAATAGTCCCCTTCACATTTAAATTTTTAGAAATATTTTTCTAAATTATATAAAAAGAAATAAAGATTTAGTATCTGAAGAAGTTTTAAAAATTAATAATTATATATGTGTTCTTTCAAAGCTGCTTAGACTATATTTATCCAGATAATTTTATATATAAATATATGTCTTCAATGTTTTAGCTATTTAATTATTTTATTTAATATATTCAGTTCCATTTAGTTTATAGTATACTATTCTTAATTTTCTTATAAAAATTTTAGTTACTAAAAATATATATAGATGTCACCATTATTTTTAGTTATGTGGGTTTTTTTAGCTTGCCGTTAGTATGCTATTTGAATCGGATTACATCGGGTAAGATTTTAGTTTTTTCGCACATTTTCATTATTATTACTTTTGGTCATAATCATTTTTAACCTCTATTGCAATTATTTTTATGTTTACACATATTTATATTTGTCTATTTCGTCCGGATTCCTATAGTAATTTAATTTTCCAATTCAATTCTATTGTTGTTATATTTACCCACGTGGGTTTTGGGCCTTTGTCTTGCTTTATCTCCTATACTATTATGTCGAAAGTTTCCACTGAAGGGGAAGGTTGAGATCCCGCAAAACACCGTTTAACCCTGTTTCCCTCTTCTAAGCCAGTGACAGCTAGGGAAACCATAATAGTTTTTCTGACTATAGCTATATTTCTTTTTTTTTTTTTTGTTTTGTAATGGCTCCATGTTTTTGGTTCTTTCGGTTTGTTCTTAAGATGTTTTAGGATTTATTTGTCTTCTTTTTAATTTATTTACTGCTATATATATATATATATATATATATGTATATATATTTATATATATATATATATATATATATATATATATATATATATATATATATATATATATATATATATATATATATATATGTGTGTGTGTGTGTGTAATATTTCTGGCGAGTAGTAATGATAACTGTAAAGAAAGGATGGGCGTGGCGATTGGTAACGCTTTCTTTTAGGTTGATAATATTTAAGATTGTTGATGAAGATTACTGATGAGATGGTTGAGACAGCCCTTGGAAATAGTAAATCCAGTTTATTGAACATTTAACACATTGCGTTCCGACCTAGCAAGAAGCTGACAAGATGACACAAAACACAAACCAATCTGCACCCGGCAACACATATTGAAGGCAAACAAAGACAAAGAGTAAGAAGGGTACAATTTCCAGAGGTCTCTCTATTTATACTAAGTGGGAAATCACATCATCTGGGTGGGTGGAAGGATGTTATTCAAAATATTCCCATTAGGCTGTAGCTAGTTAAAATATTAAAAAAGTTGACCTGAAGGACAGGACAACTCAATCTTTTCTGTTCACTGTGCTTTGGAATGCAATAAAGGAGATTGACAATGTCTGCTAAGAATTTACTTATTTCAGAGTATTTGTTTATTTGTTCCTTTTCTACTCCACCCCCAATGCAACACACACGCTAGCCTAAGGAAGCGAATCACGTAATTTTTAAGGAATTTTAAGGAATTTTAAGGATATTATTATAAATCGTACAGACTAACAAGAAAATTGTTTATTTTTTTATATAATTTTATATATGAAAAGCCGATGGGGTCACTGGTAATTATTAAACATTCTTAACTTAGTATTGTTTAGTTAATTATAAAATACATTGCGCAGTGCTGATATACTTATAAAAATGTATTATATCAGTGTAAATGTGTATTTTATTTTTTATGTCAGAATGCATTTTATTTGTTTACTTTCAGTAAGTTTATATAATTTAATTAAATCTCTTTCTTTTGTTTTCGACTTTCCAATATGCTCGCGCTCCCCTCGTAGGGTTATCACGCCCCCAGGGGGGCACCCCGCAGTTTGATAAACGCTGACTTAAAGGGATACATGGCAATTGAATTCATTGACAATGTTACAGATGATAATTTTGTGCGCAAAAAATCCTGAGAAAATTCATCCACGCATAATAATTGATGTATTTATTTATTGGTTTTATATATTTTGAAAAGTCTAAGCATTTTTATCATTATAAGTAACTTTTAGCTCATTTAATGTCATTTCAGAATTAAACGGCATCTCTTTGTGACGGATAAAACAATTTTGAATTTAGGTCAGAGGAAGGACCGAAGTCATGATACTAATTTGCCTATTGTACTATTTTGCATAATATCATTGTAGCACATTACAGTTTAACGTGAAGTAATCTCTCTTATTACACGAAGCATAATTGGCGGAATCAGTACTCGATCTATTCGGTAATTGATTTCATTTACATTACAATAAAGCACCTGGTCGCTTAACCCGGTGAACTATACAACCTTGTTTATTAAATTGTGATGTCCACAATGCGTGTGCGTGCTTTTAACTATTTAACCCAGGGCTTCTCGAACTTTCAATACTGGCGACCCACTTTTCAATCCTAATTTATATTGCGCCCCCCTTCCCTTATACAATAATAATGTATTGAATGCAATAATAATGCATTTTGACTCTAAAGTTAGTATATGATCTTAATTATAAACCATATACATTAATAAAATAAGTATATTAAATTTTATATATGTTACTTTTAAGTAATATGTATTTTATTTTTCTTTCCTGAATGTTTAAATTGGAACAATTGCAAAATGCGTTAGCTGATTTGAAGACGAAATATAGATATCAGCCAAATATAAAAAAGAAGTACTCAGAGCGTCAATTTCTAATCGTAAACCTTCCTTTGAATAACTTTCATCTGCAAGACACGTAAGTCCATGGAAGTCGGTAATACTTATTAAACTTGCTCTTAATTTAGTATTAATAAATTAATTATAAAATACCTTGTACAGCACTGATACATTAAAGTCTGAAGTACCCACTCTTCGCACGAGTTCATTTTTTTTTATAAAAACTAAAACATTCTTGATATAATAGCTAAATTGTCAGAAAAGTAATCCCAAATGTGCGACAACGTATACGAAAATGTAAAATGATATTTTAAAATGAATACTCATATTATAATTAGTTTTAAGCAAACTGTAATTTATGCCTCACAGAATGAGCATTTAGAATTATTATTAAATAATGAAAAATTATATAAAATTCCGATGCAGAATAATTGTGTTACTTTTTAATATTTAAAGCGAGAAAACTTCAAAATATTTTATCCCGGGAGCCAGCTCACACTCGATACTAACGTTAATTGTCTCGCGGGGTGATTGAGTCAATACAGACCTCTTTTTTTCATAATTATTTTTATTGTACACGATACAAATCATGATTCCAGGGAATAATTTAATTAAGAGAAAGTATACTTACCTACTTTGAAGGACTTTTCAATTTTTCTTTTGTGACAAATAAAAAGTTTTGTCTGAATTAATGATTTCATGATCTGTGTGCCCCGCGCGATCACTTCCAGGTTAAAAGTGGATGTATAATATGGACGTTACTGCCAAAAAAATTGTGTAAAACTTTTTTTTACTTTGCTTTATAAGTTTGAGAGTACTCATAAAAATAAATCTTGGTCAAGTAATCCTTCAAAGTGTGCTGTGGTTTTCCAAATATCAAAAACGCTTTTACATGGAACTCCCCCTCCCCCCACAGAAATACATTATTTAGAACTTCCCTAAATGAGAACAAACACTTAAGAGGGGAGTCATAACTAACTGTACCAATAACTTAGAAGGTCAAACAAATGTTCAGCAAATATATTCTTTTGCCTACAGCTTTATGTACAGTATTTCATAACAGTGAGGAATTTTTTATCTTTCTAAATTTTTGCCATTCTGGGTCTGGGTTTTGTTTTTTTTTATCTGAAAGAGTATTTTAGGTTTAAAAAGAAAACGCAATAAAAAATCTCTCATCATTGGATTACAGCAAATCAAATAAAAGTTGTTTTTTTGGTTATAGGATCAATGATAGCTAATTGGGTATTGAAGAAATTTTTATTTTTGATGACGTTGTTTTGTGCCAGATGATGCATATAAATTATATCAGAATAAAAGTGCCTTTTTTGTTATGTCTGAAAGTATGTTGTTTCTATTCATTCCAATAAATTAATTTTTTAAAAGAAAATCTTTTATTTTCGACATGATTTCGCCCCCCTCGTAGGGTTATCGCGTCCCCAAGGAAGGTGCGCCCCACAGTTTGAGAAACACTGATTTAACTCATTAAAAATAATAGTCTAAAAGTAAGTTTTTAATATTATGAAAGCGAAATTAGACCTAAATTGTCCAAGTTGAAGGGATAAAAAACAAATATAAATAATATCAGGGCTATAATAATGAGTAATGATCGTGGCTATAGGGAAAGTTATGATGAGAATTGGTATTTGATACTGACTATTGGTTGCGTTATTATTTCGTTCTAATAACTATTTATCAATATGAACAACCTAAAGAATAAGTTGGACATAGTATATATAAATAGAAAATAAAAAAATAATCAAAAACAAGGAATAATGAACGATGTAAACGTAATACAAAAACCTCAAGACAATATATAAATATATAAAAAGAAGAAAAGTAATACAATTAAACAAAAATTGAAAATTAACTCGGAGAGTCAAAAAGGGGAGTGGGGTTAACATATTAAGATATTTACTGCCTATTAAAAGTTACGCGATTCGTTCCCAAGTGTCATCGTTTTCCCCATAGTAGAGCGTGTGCGATGTACAGCGGGCCCAAATAAGCACATTTTTCTCTTAAAAAGGAACATTCCTTCGCAAATAGTGTCAATGTCCTTTATTGTGTTTAATACTCTCTTTGAAGTAGTTTTACTGATAGCAGAACAAAGAAATAAATTGTATTTCGGAACGACTTATGCATACGTCCGGGGCACTCAATGCACTGGGTTAAGCGAGGCTTATATTTACGTCGGTGGCAGTTAAGGGTTTAAACTAGTTTAACGCGTTACCAGATTTCTCCCATTGCTACATGGTAGATTAAAAAAAATCCAAACAAAATGTATACAAATAAATCCAAATAGAACAATAATACATCGCGGAAATACTATAAGCAAATGAATTGAAATGTAACTAATTAAAATGTGGACCTCGACAGATTTAACATCCCGTAGCTCTTCTAGTCTTTGGTGGATCTTTAGGGACATCAGAATTTGAGTCCATGTTTCGACCGAAATAACGCTGTTTACGACCATGACCTGTAACAGTGAGTGAGTGAGTGAATATTAACGTCAAACTGTTCAGCTACACGAGGGCTTTTGGCAACGGTACTCGTAATTTGAAACCATGGCCAAGTGACGAGAAAGAAACCTGAGCTGTGTGTGTGGCATCCCGCTTCTAACAACCACATTAACGGGAGCACTCGACAGATTTAACGTGCATTGCTCCCTTACATGGTGGTTGTTTAGTGGTTCTGGACTCGAATTTATGGCGTCCCTGCCATGATCCGATACATTGACCACTGAACTACCTGACCTGTAACAGACGAGAGCAATTGTGAAAATGAATCAAAAAGAAAAACGGGTAGTGAACGAAAATAGAGGAAGGTGTAGCTCAATAATTTTCTTTTGATTATAATTCCATAAAAAAGATATGAAAAACATTCATAGAAAACATTCAAAGAAATAAACATTAAAAATAAGCAATGCTCAATACTGAACGTACGTTATCAATACTGAAGTACTTTTTTTATTATTGTTTAAAGAAACAACACATCGCAAACTATTTTATTTATTACTACATAAACTTATAATTGATATTTTATGGCAACCTTTCAGCGAATATAAGAGTCAGGTATTCCATTAGATAAAATAGTTATTCTTGTTTATTTAATTGGCTTGGATAAGTTCATGAAAGAATCCTTTGAACGTCTCTACTTTACCTCTGTATAAAAGATCTAGTTCATAGGTTCCCAACTTTTTTTGAACCGGCGCCCCCTTTTTTAGTGAATATTCCGATACCGCCTCCTCCCACTCCAGATAAATAAGATGGTGAAAACAAGAATTAAATTTTTAAAAAATATATATATTATTACTAATAGAATATATTTTTTTTAATTTAATTTTTTTTTCTAAAGCCCCCATTTTTTTTACTTGCGAGTATGAAATAGCTATTGCCACGAATATATTTAAATGCGCAATATTGTATGCTTTAGTCGTAGTTAGATGTTGAAATTGAAACGCTAATGGATTTCTGATTTATTTAAAAGAGAGGAATATACGAGGTGTGCACATTAAATAATGAGACTGATTTTTTTCCACTTGTTTATTTCAATAAACTTACAATTCAATATTCTCTCCTTCAAAGTAACTGCCTTCTGAAGCCACACAGCCCTGGAGACGTTTCTTCCACTCCTCATAGCAATGGTGGAACTCGGATATAGCAATAGCCTTCAGCTGGTCGATTACAGCCATTTGAATTTTTTCCTGTGTCCCAAATTGATGTCCCTTGAGGTGATTCCTCAATTTCGGAAAGAGGAAAAAGTCACAAGGACTCAAATCGGGAGAATAAGGGGGCTGAGGAGCAACAGGAATATTCTTACTGGCCAAGAAACGATTCTGTGAAATTGCTGTGTGACACGGTGCATTGTCATGATGCAAAACCCAGCTCTTTTTGATGTATGGTCTCACACGCATGACTCTTTTTCGAAGTTTTTCAAGAACCTCTCGGTAAAAAAAGTTGATTAACCGTTTGGCCTTGAGACACAAAATCTTTGTGCACGATTGCCTGGCTATAAAAAAAACAAATCAGCATGCTTTTGATATTTGACTTGCTCATTCTTGCTTTTTTGGCCTTGGATATGTTTAAGTGTGCCATTCCATGCTCATGCGTTTGGTTTCCAGGTCGTATTCAAATACCCAAGACTCATCACCAGTTATGGCATGTTCCAGAAAATGGGAATCATTCTCAATCGATTCCAAAAAGTCAATGCACCTTGTCCTCCTCAGAACACACAAGAAAAATCTGCTTCACTAAACAAATCACTACATACAATTAACTTCACTTAGCGACTTCAAACTCATACTGATGACGCATCACATATTTACCTACCTCCACTCCATGTCCCACTTCCCCAGTACTGCCAGATCATACACTACACTTCCAGTACCATTGCGTAATTTACATATATCGTAAGTTTTAGCTTATACCTGTTATAAAGAGAGGCAGGGACTTTTGACATTTGCGTGGCAAAAACTGTTAGGACCCCCTGAAAAGTCAGGTTTTGGGCCCCATGATGGATCTCACAAAGGGTACATACTTGGTGTCAGTTAGTCTTTGTAGACCCCCCACAATACGGGGTGCACGCTTCTTCAATGGGTTTTGAGAGTTTTGCAATTTTAATTATAATCACTTGGTATATAAGATATATTTCATGTGACATTGGACGAGATGTAAAAAGTTTTTATTTAACTCTACAATTTAAAATTTACTACATCATTCAATTTAATGTAGGTATGAATGTAATGTAATCCTTAAGTTTTTCATTTATTTCCCGAACTACCGAAATATGTGAATTTTCGCGTACGTGATAGAAATGATTTAAATACATACAATCAACATAAAGTATAACTAGAGTTAGTACATAATCAGCATGTTTTTTTAAAAATAAAAATTTAGACTATATTTCGTAAGGCTGACCATGCCACTCTGTGCCATCTCAGCGCCTCCTAATTTTCTCTGGAACATTTAATGCACACTGAAAGCCTCAAACGACCATATTGAGAACCTATGATATAATTGATGGGAACGTATGAGAGGAGGTTAACCACACAGTGTTCGAAGCTAAATTTTAAGTTGAAATTTTAAATGGCTTTATAGGCGACAAAGGCTTTTTTTTCGTATCCATAAGAATAGCACCTTTCTTTTATAAATAGTATAAAATTATCATATTTTAGTAAGTTAAATACGATTCTGCTTGATTTAAATTTTGATATTCATTGCATTTAGAAGCAATATGAGAACTATTGGTAACGTACCTCTTAAATTTGAACCCCAAGCAAGAGACGTGTGCGACTCCTGATTTGGTTTCTTAATCTCCTAATATACATACCATGTAACATGAGAGGTTTGAGCTCTACATATTTAAAGTGCCTTAGCCTCTTACATGAAAGATTTAGCGGCACCCCAGGTTTCAAGTCCACGACATAGCAACCTCATCCATGAGTTCGCAACTATGACCATTGGGCTACCATGCTCACCTGATTTCCGTCGGAAAAACACGTATATATTTTCTATTTCAGAATTTTTTATACTTTATAATTTAATAGGACTATCTTATACACTGAATCTCCATCCATCATTAAGACAGTCAATTACCTACATTCTAACAATGATCCTTTTGAAATTTGTGATAATGATGGCTTTTAAAAAAGTGCACTAAATAGCTTAAGAAACAATAATACATTTTTACAAGTAACTGGTTTTATATGGTGCTAAATATGAAAGCATTCACTGACAAAACCCTTTTCTTTAACTATAAGGCAATTACAGGGAGAGCAATTTTAGCAATATTGTACTTGAGAAGAAATGAGCAACAATGCAAAACTCTTGTGACGATTTCATTATTACGATCCCTAATCGAAATGGAAGAGGCGTAGCAGCTTTTCATGGTATATATCTCAATTACATATTTATATTATTGTATATTTTTGTAATTAAAAACATTTAGAATATACTAGAAGTCTACGTTGGTCTGGATTATTTTTTTAAAATTAAGGTATCCGACTACGTTCGGAATCGTGATTTTGAAAAAGCGTATAAATGGATAATATATATGATATTTAGTGTCACTTAGATTAAAATACACGTATAAAATTGTTTTAAGGACATTTTGAGAAAAAGTTATTTAAATATAATATTTCGGCAAAAAACTAACTTAGAATAACCTTTTTTCAAAATGTTCTCCTTTTGTGAAAAATGCTTCTGTTATAATAATATTTTGCCTGTATGTAGCTCAGACCTCTGTACACAGACTCAATTAGAATTTTTGAACTATATAACTTAGAATTGGATTTATCCATGTTTTACGACAACCGAGGGGAGAAATTTTAAGAAATAATGCCGATAATTATTTCAATTGGTTGTAATTCTGAAAAGAATGTGAGTTTTTCAAAAATCATATTTGAGCCTCTGTACAGAGGTCTGATCTATATACAAGCAAATATCATTATAATAGAGGCATTTTTCACAGGAAAGCATTTTGAAAAAAAATATTCTAAGTTAATTTTTTGCCGAAATATTGTATTTAAATAATATTTTTTTCAAAATTTCCTTAGTAACAATTTTACTCATGTATTCTAATCTAAGAGATACTAATTATTATGAAAATTATCCATTTATATGTGCTTTTTTAAAATCATGGATCCGAACTTAGTGGGATTTCTTAAGGTATCTGACTGGATTCGGAGACAATTTTCTAAAATATAACTGAAATAATTATTTTATTGTTATTTTTTTAATTACGTATGTTGCAAAACTAAGAAAATCTAGTAAGAAGTTTTTGGAAAGCTTATTTTTTCAAAATATTGAGAAATTTGTACCAAAATATTACAAAAAATTGTTCTTTTGCTAACAAGTCTAAAAACATATTTATCACAAATATAAATAAAATGTTTGCAGGAATACAATTATTTAACGTTTAACTCTGCTTTATATTAAAAAAAGCTCAAATTCTAAAATTATGAAATACAGGTGTTCAAAATGAAAATACCCAGAATTTTCTTAAGAAACTTTATTTTCATATAAAATTACGTTAAAAAATAACTTAATTGAAAAATTACCCTTAGCTTTTAGCAGAAGGCATTCATTATAATACAAAGAACACACTCAAAACATTTCATAAGAATATTTCATTTACTTTAAGAAATGTCAATCTTACCGTTAACCATTATGTTCAAAAATAACATTCTTCACAAAATGCAAAACAAGGTTTATATTTTCAATAAAACTTTTGAATTAGTTAGGAAGGTTTTAAAACTCTCCAGATTTATATGTTGTGCCTTCCTGAACCTCATACTTCAAACTTTTACAATTCTGAAGGGCCTTTCTTTTTTACGAGGCAGTTTCTTATCTGGTTCAGAATGCCTCGTAGAATCAACAATTCTCGTTTTGTCGAGGTACCAAAAATATCCTTGCATTTCAGAACATAATTTCGTTCCTAACTTTTGAAGTAGAGGTAATAGACCAGAAAACCCAGAATGAATTAAAAAGTATTATTGCGATATAATTCCTTAAGCGAAGTGTTTGTTGCTCAACAAAGTTGTCTCTTGGCATTATACTCCACACGACATTGTTAAGACTTTCATTGCAGTTCTGAGCTTTCCCATGAAGGCATTTTCTTAGGAGATTTTCATCGCAAAGTTCCTTATAAGTCTTTTTAATAGAATTAATGATTGAAGTTAGAAGATCCTTTGATATTTCTATCGACGTTTCTCCAACAAATACTGCTCTCTGGAAATCTCTTCTTTTAGACCTCGTTGATCTTGCTTTTAGCATGACAACTTTAATTTAATAAAGATTAATTATAATTCTATATAAAAGTACTAATAAAAAAGTTATAAAGAGATCTAGTTTTAAACACAAATGATAAATAGGGTAGTCACTCGTTTGAATCAAAATCAACATTGCAATCAGTTAACTGTTGCCTATTTTAAAGCAAAATATATCTATTAAAACATTTATAAAGCGAAATAAAGTTTACTAAACATAAAAAAAAAAGAATTCGTTCAAATATTTTAAAAGAATAAAAATCTCATTTTGCCGGCGAAAGCCAACCGAAAACTATAAATTCCGGTTTCGATTTTGGCTTACTACCTCAAACAAAAAAAAAGCTATAAATCTTTTTCTAATTGACTCAGAATTAAAAGTATGATATTTTTAGAAAGCTTATTTAACATGCTACAAAAATAGACTGCAAAAGAACTTCCGATTTTTTTAAATGAAAATGATGATTTTAAACCAGCCGGATACCTTAAACATTTGATTCTCTTTTTAGTATCTTTTATATGTTGTTTGGCGTACAAAGTGTGACACCAAGAAGGACAAAAGACATGAAAGCCTAATTTATTGAACAAACAGTGTAAAGTAAAAGGGAGGGGGGATGATTGTAACTTCCCTTGACACTTAGGGAACATAAAGAGGCCGTGTTACTAAAATTGTCATGACTAAAAATAACCATGGTTTACGTTTCTCACGTAGAGAATTTCATTAAAATAGTGGTGGAGCAACTTGTTTTTAACATATACAACACAGTCTCAGTCTTTAACTAGCATAAAAAACGCATTTAACTAGGGAGAACAGAAGATGAGACTAAGCCTATTTACAGGACTTTAGCTCTAAAAAAAGTATCAGTTTGCTAATCACCAGAAAAGTGCACACGTGTCCACGCGCATTTCTCTTATTTCTTATTGTTGCAACACTCTCCTCATCTTGTGTTTCTTTTACAGGAAACTAAAAAAAATGAATAATATCATTAGAGTAATATTATAAAACTGTGTTAAATTGGTAAGTAGACAAACTAACGGACAGTAAATGGATAATAGACAATTTATAAATTTTACCTAATACAGATTAAGAGCCGTTTTAAACTGGGAGAAGGAGCCCATTCCATACTAACGTTAGTTGTCACCGCGGGGTTTAATGGAGTCACCCCCATCCTTTTTTTTCAATTATGTTTATAGTTTATGATAAAATCGTAATTCCAGTAAATAACTTAATTAAGAGAATGTATACTTATCTACTTTTAAAAACTTTTAAATTTATAATTTGAGAAAAAAATCCAATCAAATTGAACTAAAATGTTTCAAATGTATATTGCATTAATAAAGGACACAAATCGTAAGCACTTTTCACTAACATTACTGGAATAATATCTCCAGGCAAAACTCTCATGTTTTGTTCATTATGGTCCTTTAGTAATCAGTAAACGGCATGTTGAACTTTTTCATGATTGTGTCTTTTTGATAGTGCAGATTGTGTCTTGTACACTTTTGGCTTCACATCTTTTTGATGGAGTTTTTTATTTAGCATTTGAATACTTTCCTTTCAACTCAAAAAGTTTCATGTCCATTCCTTTTCTGAAATTTACTTTTGCTAACATAATTAATATCAATTATTTCATCAAGTGATCCCCTTTCTCGATCAGTATCAATTTCACCAATAAATACTGCAGATTCCCATTTTTTGTTTATATTTTGTTTTTTGTTCACTTACAATTTATAAACCATAAACACAGCAATCAAAACCCCGAAGTCATTCACGGAGGGAAAGTGCTGTCTGTTCATAAAAATTATTTTGGGACAAAAGTGGTCCTGCGGGGGATTCAGTCATCCCAAGTACCTTAATATTGCAAAACAAATGTTTTCCATTCTCAAAACCGAAGGATATATATGATTGGTACATTTTAGTTCCCATGAATACTGTCATATAGGTTGGTTTTAACAACGCAATTGATAGTTTTCCCAGAATTACAGATTTCGTGAGTCTGGGGTGACTCTACGCCCCACACGATCAATTCCAGGTTAATGAACAGTATTTAAGGAAATAGTAAATTGATTTTCTTTGAATTCTGAATCTTAGAATTTAGAATTCTAAGTGCAATTTTTCATAGAAAACAGAGGTTAGTTAGATTTTGTTCAAAGCTTGTAATCAAAATGTTCTAAGATTAAGTCTTAAAAATGACAGCATTACTATTTTAGTGCTAATTTGAACAGGAGCGAATTCATAACTGAGAAACTCAACAAACCGTTCCAAAGCGCAAACTAAAGAATCCGTTCCAAATGTGCGATAGCTTCGATATCACTTGTTGCCTCTAGGGAATACAACCATTATTTTGATATCAATACTTTTTCTTTAAGGTGGTTTTTAGATTTACAAACCTCATAACTCCTTCTTTGTCATGGAAAACATTTAACACTATTCCTAAGGACCAGTATGATCGCTTTTAATCAGCTCTACCGTTTAGTGCTGAGAAAACACGCACTAACCAAACGCAAAAGACAGAAATATCTTATTTTGAACTGCACATTAACGTCTTGAAATCTAACAAAAATGTTTCTTTTTTAGTAGATATCCATTAAAAACAGATTTTGTGGGAATCGGCTTCCAAGAAGGAGGTTTTTTGGGTTTTACAGATAAATAAATTTCCCGTTTTGGAACACTTAGACCTACGGAAATTAAACTTAGCAAACATGCTTTTTTTTGTTGAGTAGAGATCCATTTAAAATGTATTATGTTAGAGTCGAATTCAGATAAGATGGTTGTGGGTACACACACACACACACACACACACACACACACACACACACACACACACACACACACACACACACACACACACACACACACACACACACACACACACACACACATACACACACACACACACACACACACACACACATATGAAAGATAATTACAATTCCATTTTATAATTCAAATTATGTACTTTTTAAATCAAGTTCTGAGAACTATAAGAATGTTTTTTTAATACAATCCAAATCTTAAGGCTGTTTTCGCAATATCTGCAAGAGCATGACCTTAACGCGGACATATTTTTGGACAGAAAAATGTTTCTATTTTTATAAAAAATTGTGACATTTTAAGACATGAATTTTTTTATGGTGTAGTGTTTTTAAAATTTCAGAATATTTCATAAATAATTAGTTTTTCCATTTAACATGTAAATGGATAGCTGGTTTAGTAATATAGTATAGGAGAAAAAATGCGAAACACATTTTATAAAAGAGTAAAATGCGTCAACTCGTATACGAAAAATATGTAAAAATGAGTAGTATGATAAAAAAAGAGATTCTCTCTACAGGATAGTAAAGCCAGAATATAACATATTAATATTTAAGTACTTTCATATATGAAAAAATATTCATCATTTGAATCCTATTATTTAACATTAGCCGAAAACAGCCTTAACGCTGGGACTAAGATATCCATGACTTAAAAACAAAATGCAGTCATACAACTTGATGAAATAATACTTAGTGAAGTGGGAAAGATACAGATAGTATGTTAAATACATTATAAGTCTAAAATAGCCATTTAAAAAGGCATTTATACCAGAAACATCAATCTGCACTTTTACCCATACACAGATTTTTTTAGAAATATACGTCTAAGAAGATAATTCCTTTTACTTAATTTCACAAAGTTTTTATTTTTTTATTTTACCAAATAATGTTTCATTTACTTGCCTAGTTAGTAAAACTCTCGTTTTAATCCAACATCAACTAACCCCCATTCGAACAAAACAAATCCCTCATTCGGTCCTACACAAATGAAAAAATTCCTTATACCCCTTCTTTACAAATTGGTGTCAGAGGACCGAGAAACCAAGACATGTCGGATTCAGGGATTCTAGCGCATGCGCCCCGAATGAAATTTGTAAGCATTAAGATTCCCCCTTTTCCTTCGGAACCCATCATTTCTCCCGGCAACAGCCGATCAATCCAAAACTCCCGGAGTTTCCTCGAATTCGTTCAACAAGTGCTCAGCATCGCAAAAAAATCCGGACATGTTCTTACCAGACTAGTGGAATTTTTTCCTTCATTTATATTTATTTGTTCTTTTTTACAAATGATATGATGGATTTGGACAGTTAAGCTAAAATAACATAATGGACTTGGAATTTTAAGTTCTCAATTTTAAAAAAAAACAAACAAACAAGAGATTGAATGTGTGAAAGTGTTTGAATAAATCGTGCGCCCAGGAAATTTTTATTTGGTAAGTTTTGAACTTCTTAATTCGTTTGTGTTTTTATAAACATTTCTTTTATTTATTTCTTAATACTTAAGTTATTTGATACATAAGCTTTACGAAATATTTCTGTGATTCAATAATGACATTTATTTTCGTAAATGTTTAATTACAATGAACATTGTTGATTTTTAAATATCGAGACTTTTTTTTTTGAAAGTATAAGTATAAACAGGAATTAAAGAATTTTATTTCTGCCTACATATTTTTAAATGTAAAGTTTTAGAAATAGCGTTTTCACTCATACAAAGCTAGGATGACAATACATTTATGGTATCCGACTACGTTCGAAACCAATGTTTTCCAAATGTGTACAAGCGAATATCTTTTTTTCTATTTAGGGTCACTTAGATTAGAATACACGTATGAA
This sequence comes from Trichonephila clavipes, assembly GCA_019973935.1. Taxonomy (NCBI): domain Eukaryota; kingdom Metazoa; phylum Arthropoda; class Arachnida; order Araneae; family Nephilidae; genus Trichonephila; species Trichonephila clavipes. Next base: position 233,721 of record BMAU01020446.1, read on the forward strand.
ATTGTTTTAAGAATACTTTACTACTAAACATTGTTTAAAAACAATACTTTGGCAAAATAATTTACATAGAATTAATTATTTCCCTAACAATCTTCTTTTTAGGAAATACTCCTGTAATAATAATATTTGTCTTACATATTGTAGTCCAGATATTTGTACAGACCCTGAACTATGGTTTTGAAAATATATATTAGGTTGGGGAAAAATAAGTCCATTATTTTTTTCGGTAGATGGCTGTAGTGTCGATATCTCGTGAAGCATCGATGAAACAATTTCAAATGTATGCTCGCTGTCAAAATAACATTTCACAATAAAAAATTGTTTTGCTTTTTATTGTTTGGTCTAGTCAGTTGTGAGTTACAGGGTGTTAAAAATGGAAGTCAACAAAGAGAAAATTCGGTTCTTTTTACAGTTTTTCTTTGATAAAGGCGAAAATGCAAGCCAGGGGGCTAAAATTGCGAATGTTGTTTATGGTGCCGATACTGTAACAGTTAATTACGTGAAATTTTGGTTTCGTCAATTCTGTTCACGTATTTTGGATTTTGAAGATGAACCTCGCACAGACAGGCCCGTCATCGAAAATGTCGATAAAATCAGAGAAATAATCGAAGTTGACTGCATGTTATAGTCGTAGTATCGCCAAGGAGCTAAGGACTAACCATAAAACAGTTTTAAGCCATTTGCGCAAATTTGGATTCAAAAAGAAGCTCCATGTTTGGGTGCCACACCAATTAACACGAAAAAACATGTTGGGTCGAATTTCCATCTGCGAAGCCTTGGTCAAACGGAATGAAATTGATCCATTTCTTAAACGGATGGTGACTAGTAATGAGAAATGGGTCACATACGACACTATTGTGCGAAATTGATCATGGTCAAACAGCGGTGAAGCAGGTCAAACGGTGGCCAAACTAGGACTAACGGCCAGGAAGGTTCTACTGTGTAGTTGTTAGGACTGGAAAGGAATAATTTATTATGAGTCGCTTCCGTATGGCCAAACACTAAATTCAGATCTCTACTGTCAACAACTGGAAATGGCCATAATTGCCAGCAAAAGAGGTGATCTGTTCCATCAGGACAACACCAGAACACATACTTCAGTAATAACTCGCCATATTCTCTGGGAGCTTGGTTGGGAAGTTTTAATGCGTCCACCATATAGTCTGGACCTGGCACCAAATGATTACCACCTTTTTCTCGCATTGCAAAACTTCCTGAGTGATAAGAAATTGGGATCAAGAGAAGATTTTGAAAATCGATTAATAGATGTTTTTGCCAATAAGAGCCAAGACTTCTATGATAGTGGCATTATGAAGGCATCTTTAAAATGGCAACAAATTATACAAATAATTGGTGTATATATGACCCAAATCGGGAAATTGGAAGCATATTAAATAAAGTCTTCTTTTCCCTACAAAAATAATGGATTACTTTTTCCGCAATCTAATATTTTAAAAATGGATTTGTCCATATTTTAATACATCAGAGTGGAGATGATTTAACAGAAAAACACTGATCTATCGTTCATTTGGTAGTAACTCTGAAAATAATGCGAATTTTTTCATAAGTCCTAGTTCAGGCCCTCTGGTGAAGTCTTAGCTATATATAAGCAAAATATTATTATTTTAGAAGCATTTTTCATAAAAGGAGTATGTTTTTTTAAAAAAATGTAACTCTAAGTTCCTTTTTTGCCAAAATGTTGTATTTGAATATATTTTTTTATTGCAGTAATGTTCTTAAAACAATTTTATACGAGTATTCTAATCTAAGTGATATTAAATATATATATATATATATATTCGTTTGTGCGCTTTTACAAAATCACGGTTCCGAAAGTAGTTGGATACATTTAAATTAATAGACTAAATTGAAAATAATGTTATTTACTTTTTCCAAAGCCATTATAAGTGCATTTTCTCACATATAAAGTATTAAATTTTATTAAAAATATGATTTTAACTATGTGAAGGAAAATACTTCACTGAATTATTAAAAGATAGACACATATTTGAATCTAGGATTTTCCAGTTTATAGGACTATATATTTAATTTCTAAGTAAACTGGTTAGAAAATAAATAAAATAGATAAGTAATATTTGGGCGTGTACTAAAGTACTGGACTTTTTTTCATATTTTTTTGATTAATTATAACCTAAGTAAATGAATTATTATCAAAAAGTTTATAAAATTGGTATGTTTGTAATTATTTTTTTTAAATTTATTTAATCTTGTTACTTTTACTATGTATATTGATATATTGTTGAAACACATGGAAGATACTTATGCTTAAATAATTATTTTTAAATATTTTTTTTTTTTTTTGTAAATTGATCAAAGCAATTTTTTAAACCATTTTAGTTTTTACGAAGTAAAATGTTTAAAAGGGAAGCGATAATTTTGTATACTTGTGGGTTCTTTGGTAAGCTGACAATTAATTGGAGTACACATATACACGGTTTTTTACTTTGAAAACTTGCCTTTTATATTAATTTTAAAATACATAGAAGACTATTTTGTTGAAGTATTCATCTGAATATAGTAGTCAGTTTTTCAGGGCAATTAATATTCTTATACACAGTGAAAAAATCCTCAGTCAATATGTAAAAAAAAATTGAGAATATTGTACTCTTCTCTGGAGTTATATATTTTTGAAATATATTTTTTAAAATTAAATATGAATATATATGTACAAATAATATAACAATAATTAATTCAAAAACTTTCATTAACAGAATTAAATCAGATAATTATTGAAAAAAGTTTAATTTTGACTATAGCATTTCTTGGAACTTCTATATAGTTTACTTTTTGAATCTTGCGCGCAGAATCTTTATTAGATCATCAATGTACATTTATTAAAATCTTATATGTGGTTCAATTCTTTAATCCTGTGTAGTATTTATTTGATCAGCATATTTGTTTTCAATCTCATATTTAGATTACTTAATGAAATTTTATAGATAGTTTATTTTTTTATGTGTGTTTCAGTTTGCTTTTTAAAGTTAGATATTCAGTATAGTTAGTATGAATTTAATTATGTAATTTATTTTTGGATCTTGTATCCATTTTATTTTGTGCTTCTTATACTCAGTTTATTGCAATGCAGTTTTTTTTTAATTTGCGCGTAGTTTATTTTTATGTTGTATGCAGTTTAATTTATAAATCTTACACCCAGATTATTTATTGATTTATTTTATCACGAACGCAGTTTTTCTTTAAAAAATTCTGATAGATAACTTGGTTTTCGAATTTTTTATGTGTATTTTTTTTTTAATCTTTACGTAGGTCATTTTTTAGATATTGTTTATGTAGTTTATTTTTTGGATTTTGTTAATATAGTTTATTTTTTGGAATTTGTTTATGTAGTTTATTTTTCGGATTTTGCGTGTAATTTATTTTTTTATCCTTGTTTTTGTATTATCCTTGTTTATTTTTTACATCAAGCGTGTAATTTAGAATTTTTTTTTTGCTTCTTGTTTATATTTTTTGAATACAATTTTCTTTAATTTTGTAAGTAGTTCATTTTTTTTATTTCTTTAGCCTAGTTTATTTATATTTCTTTAGCGTGGTTTATTTTTATGTTGCATGTAATTTAGTTTTTGAATCGTGGATACCAGGGGAATCAAACTCGTGGCCCGTCCAATATATCGGTAAACAATAATATATGATAATTTTTTTTAAAAGTTCTCCTGAAATTTGGAAAAATATCAACAGAGAAAAGATGTCAAGTGTCAGGACGTTAAGCAATAAATTCTGCTTGCTGTTTTGTATATGTTTATTATAATGTACTGTTCAAAATTAAATTCCGTTTTTATGTATATGGATTTTTTTTGCTGTGTATGTGTATTTGATATATGTGCTTATATATTATAGTGCATTGTTCAAAATAAACTTCTGTTTCTATGAATATGAATTTTTTTTGGTGCACTAAAGTTGAACCTTTTTTCATTGGTCCAAGTTAGCCTTTGAGAGTTTGATACCTTTGTTGTACACCAGTGCTTTTCACTACTCAAACTGTGGGGCGCCCCCTAGGGGGCCGTGATAATCATACGAGGGGGCGAGAACCTATTGAAAATTCGAAAACAAAAGATTATTTAAAAAAAATATATTTATTTATTGAAAGTGAACAACCAAAATATATTCTGACATAATAAAAAATAAAATACTCATTTACACTGATCTAATACACTTATTAATTTAAAAGTATCGCGCAATGTATTTTATAATTCATTTGGCAATACTAAGTTTTGAACAAGTTTAATAATTAACAGTGAACCCATGGGCTTGTCATATTAATCAATTAAAAACAAAAATCGACACTTATCATGAAAGTATGTACGGTTTATAATTAATTATTTACATGCCGATTAAAAACTACGCAATTCGCTCTCCAATGCTACCGTTGAACACGTAGGCGAGCGTATGTGATGTATTGCAGGGGGGGATAAGAAGAGTAATAAACAAGCAAATCCTCTGATTTATGGATAGCAGTGCACAGAGAATATCGTACTTCAGAAAGACGTGTATATACGTCCGCGTCAATTAACACACTGGCTGAGCGGGACAGTTATATACACAGGTGGCAGTTACGGGGTTAAAGTCGTATTGTAACTTTAACGTCAAAGTATTCAAAACATTGTTATTATATGGGGGGCGGACTGTTGAAAATTATGACTGAATATTGGGTCACAAATATTTAAAGTTTGAGAAGCATTGGTGTATAAAGTGTGTTTATTTAATCTTCAATGTAGTTTATTTCTTAAAATCTTGTATGCATTTTAGTTTTTGGATTTTATACGTAGATTATTTTTAGATTTCCTTATGCAGCTTATTTTTTGGAATTTGTTTATGTAGATCATTGTTTTGGATCTTGTGTGTATTTTTTTTGTTTCATGTACGTAGTTTTTTTTAGTGCAGCTTTCTTAAATGTTGTATGTAGCTTATTATTATATTTATTTTTTTTATTTTTGAACGTGTTTTGTTTTTACGTTTCGTGCAATTTACCTTTTAACTCTTATGAACTGTTTACTGTTTTGGGTGTTGTTAGTAATTAACTATTTTTTTATGTTGTTCTCAGTTTCTTTTTAGATTTCTTTATTCATTTATTGTATGTTGACTCTTGGTATCTTATAACTGATTTCGTATGTAGCGTTTTTTTTTAATTTGAATATAATTTAATTTTTGAGCTTGCATGTACTTCATGTTTTGAATCTTATACGTATTTTACTTTTTGAATACTAAATACAAATTTTGTGAGGATATTGAATACGTTTTATATTTCGAAACTTAAACGTAGGTTTTTTCGATGTCGTTTGCAGTTTCTATATTTTTCCACCCTTGTGCGTACTTTTTTTTATATATTTCGCTTTTTGGATTTTGAATGTTGGTTATTTTTTGAATCTCTTGTGAGAACATTATATTTTATATTTTGAATATAGCTCATTTTTTGGAACTATAATATAAGTTATTTTTTGAATCTTAAATGTTATTTTTTAAAAAAAATTATGAAGCTTATTATTAGGTTCTTTTATTAACTGGAATTTGTAACGAACACTTAAGATGGTAGCGAAACACTTCTTAATTATCATAGCCATACAATAAGTGTAGGAGTGGTAAAATCGTTGGCATTTTAAAAGTAATTGGAAACTAATTTTAATAACTTTTGGTTCAAGGCATTTTATGAGCTTTAGATTGTATACGGATTGATCTACAGCGATATCAAAGATTTGCTATAAGTATAGATTTTTAGACAATTAAAAGTTTTTTTTTTACATTTAAATGAATATGGAAACTAAATAAGAAATATTTTTCTCTAATGTAAAATTTGCATTAAATAATCTCGTTTCTGAAATTATTCAATTTAATTAATTTAAGCTTCTTACTTATCTTTTTGTTTTGATAGAATAAAAAAAGTGTAATCTATTAATTATTACTATTAAGTTACAGATATTATTTCCAAATTACGATATTTCAGATTAATTAGCATTATTTTTTTCCCAAATTGTTTTTTAATATAATACTGCAGAATTGTATACATTTAAATCATTTTATTTAGTGTTTAATTGTAAGCTTAACTTTTTTATGTGTGTCTGATTAAATTATGTGCTTAGTCAAATTACGTAATTGTTGCTAAATTATTTATTCTTCACAAGAATAAGCTAACAGTTAAATGAAGAATGTCATGCAAATTGTTAGGATACATTTTTTTCATCTAATGTATGAAAAATAAACAAAAAACTTTTAATACAGCTACAATTTTGCGATGTAAATCATTATATATGTAACTTCGAAATAAAACAATCGGAATTAAATATTCATCAATAGTAGTTTACAAAGCACTCGATCCAATTTCCGAACACAAATAGTTTCGAGAAATGCATTTGGATTACATTTCGTAATGAACTAATTCTATTGAAGAGTTAATTTGTTGCTTTCAGCGTCGCAATACGTTAAAATAAATATTACGTCTTCATTTGATTGAAAGCTGATTATTTCGAAAATTATGTTACATAACAATATGTTACGAATTTGAATTACTGGTATTCAAGAAACACTGACAAGCAATCTTTTTTCCTTTTATTATATTTTGGATTATTTATTAACAAATTATTAAAGTCTCATTTAGAGGCAACATGCATCATTGCATCATTAAGAGTGTAGTTGCCGGATTTCGTAGATATGAACCTCAATCAAGAGTCGAAGACGATGCCTGAATGTCATCGCATTCTTCTACTATTTACACCATTAAAACTGGAGTATTTTAAGCCCAAATAGAGATTTATTGTGTATCAGTTTCTCTCGATACGTAGTTTCTTCTCCATAATCTGAATAAGATCACGTGGTTTTGGAAAACTTAATTTTAGAATACTACTTCCAAGATGTTTTATGAATTGTTCTCTCTCTCATTCAGTTTTCATTGCCTAGTATTTCGCGAGCTCTTAAAATAATAATAGTATACATAATATGGGCTCTAAGAATAATTAATAGTGTTAAAATCACATTAAACAAATCTAAAAGCAAAACATTTTTTTTAATGTCTGGTTTAAAAATGTTCCTTATTAGCAATAATCCTTCCGCCAAAAGTTCTGGAAAAACACGAGGACTTTTGCGAAGTAATTCATATTTTTTGTCATCATAACTTTAAATTGCCTCAAGAAAAACTGATAGAATTTGTATTTTATATATATTTGAAGTAGGGTAGTACAATATCAACCTTCAGTTTAAGAAAATAATTTTGTTTAGTGTTATTTTTTGCATGATTACTGGATTCAGACCGTTCAAACGTACGGGAATTTTACCTCCAGTTTTGTGAATATAGCAGTAAAACAAACAAGTTAGTCTGTTTGTAGTGAACATGAGTTATCATAATCGTTCAGATGATTTCTTAAGATAAAACGCCGTTGAAAGGCTTGAATCGGCCCACTCTCAAGCGTAGGTGGCTCAATGGGAACAAGGGGCTTAAAAGTTGTCTCCTAGTTATGGAATCAATTCCAAACGAGTGGTACTGTCACCAGAAAGCTCGAGCATGGTTGACAAAGAGCATCCACATTTGCACAGTATCGCAACTGAGTATTAAACACACGATGGCATAGGTGGACAATGATTCCTCAAACTTCTCGTGACCTTGCTGCAATGTCTGGAAAAAGAATTTCCAGGCTAACAGTCTACGGCCGTATTGCAGAGATTGGTCTTTTCACCCGGCGTTCTGTATAGTACGTTCCCTTGACGAATATTGTGGAGCTCAAAATATCAGCCGTGGAAACCACAAGAATGGAGGCATGTTCTTTTCACTGATGAGTCGGAATGTACAGGACAAAGTGATTTTCGTCGAGTCCTTCACCTGGAAAGAAATTGGAGCATGATGTCAGATTTGGTGGCAAATGGAACCTTGTGTATGATAGCATAATGTTGGGCAGTTGTACATCACCTGTACATTCTTAATGCGGGTACTATCAACTCACAGTGATTTAGGGAGGAGATCTTGGAAGCATATATAATGTTTTTCTGAGTATTATGGGTCCACACTACATTTTTATGAACGATAATGCGCGGCCACACATGACTCTCCTTGTTGATGAATTTCATGAAGGAGATGATAGTCACTGTATTGATTGATCATCGAGGTCGCTGGATCACAATTCTATTGAATATGTTTCGGATGGTATGGAGAAAGTCATTTTAAAGCGTAGCGGTCCTACCTGGACCCTTCCCTGAGAGAATAAAAGTTCCTATTTTGGAAGAATAGGTTTTGTTGCCCCAGGTACTTATTGACACCCTCATAACAATATGACAAATCATTGTGAGGCTTATATAGCAGTTCACAGTGGTCACACTCCATATAAGACAGACTTTTTCCAAGTTAAGTGAATTACCTCTATTTCATGATTTCCCATTTTTTCATAAAATCTTTATCTTAACTCAGTGCTTCTCAAACTTTCAATACTGGCGCCCCCCTTTTCGATCACAATTTTCTTCGCGCCCCCCTTATACATTAATAATGTACTGAATGCAATAATAATGCACTTTGACGCTAAAGCTACAATAGACGATCGTAATTATAAACCATACAAATTAGTAACATAAGTTTTAAATTTTGTATACTACTTTTAAGCAAAATAAATAAATAAATAAAATAATAGGATAATTATTATGTTATTTTTCCTTTGTCTAACTTTTAAATTGAACATATTACAAAATGCGGTAGCTGCTTAGAAGACAAAATATAGATATCTGCTAAATATAGAAAAATAACTCAGATGGTCAATTTCTAATCTTAAGCATTCCTTATAAAAACTTTGCTTTCCAAGACAGGCTCATGGACGTCATTAATACTTATTAAACTTGTTCTTAATTTAGTATTAATTAATTAGTTATAAAATATTCTGTGCAGCACTGATATATTAAAAGTATACCGGCTGAAGTGCCCGCTCTTTGCTCGAGTTCACATTTATAAGAAAATAAAACATTATTGATATAGTAGCTGAATTGTAAGGGAAGCAAAGCCAAGTGCTCGACAATGTTTACAAAAACGTAAAATGATTTTTCAAATCGTTGCTCAAATTATAATTAGTTTTAAGTGAATTGTAATTTTAAGCCACACAGAATTAGCATTTATAATTGATGTTAAACAGTAGCGCACACAGGAATTTTTCAAGGGGGGTCCGGGGTCGAAAGTTCACCAATCTTGTATCAGGTTCCTTTTGATTTTGTCGATTTTGGGAACAAAACACAGTAAAAAACTAATTCTTGAATAAATAATTAGCATTAACTAATAAAATTAATCATTAATAACAAATACTTAACTAAATTTTGCGTGCAATAAACTTAGAATTATAATCAATCGGGAAAAAAATCAAGGGCTTTGGGGGTTCCGGACCCCCCGCCCTTGTGTGCACCACTGATGTTAAATAATGATCAATAATATAAAAAATCGATGAAGAATAATTGCATTATTTTTAATATTTAAAGTGAAGACTTCAACATGTTTTAACCCGGGAGCAGGCGCGCACTCGGTATGGTCGGGGTTATTGAGTCACCCCAATCCTTTTTTTTATAACTTTTTTATTGTACACGATACAAATCATGATTCCAGTGAATAATTTAGCTAAGAGAAAGTTTACTTACCTACTTCCAAGGACTTTTCAATTTTTCTTTGGTAATAAATAAACAGTTTTGCCAGAATTAACGATTTCGTAATCTGTGTGTCCCGCGCGACCACTTCCGGGTAAAAAGTATATTCATTATGATAATATGTACGTTATGCTTTATGCATTGAGAATATTTATAAAAATATGTCTTGGCCAAGTAATCCTTCATGTGCTTGTGTGTGTGCTCTCCGTGGTTTTCCAAATATCATAAAACTCTTTTGCATGAAAAAAAGCGCAACAGAGAACACGTAAGAGAAGGGTCATAACTAACTGTACCAATAACTTAGAAGGTCAAACAGATTACAGCTATAATGTACAGTATTTCAAAAATAATGACAGTGATAAATTTTTTATGTTCCTAAAGTTTTTGGATTCTGGGTCCGGGATCTGTTTTTTCTCTGAAAGAGTAGTATGTTAGGTTAAAAAAAGCGTAATAAAAAAAATCTCTCATCACGGGATGACAGCAAATCAAATAAAAGTTTTTTATTTGGTTATAGGATCAAAGATAGCTAATTAGGTATTGAAGAAGTTTTTATTTTTGATGGCTTAATATCGCCTATAAATTACATCAGAGTAAAAGTGCATTTTTTATTATGTCTGAAAGTATTTTGTTTTAATTCATTCCAGTAAACTAATTATTTTTATATATTTTATTTTCGATATGCTCACGCCCCCCTCGTAAGGTCATCGCGCCCCCCTAGGGGGGCGCTCCTCACAGTTTGAGAAGCTCTGCTCTACGTTAAAATAAACCTTTAAGCCGTTTTTCCGCTAATGTTAGAGAATAGTACCCAAATTCAGAATATTTTTCACATATAAAAGTACTCAAACATTAATATTATATTCTGGCTTCACTATCCTGTAGAGAATCACTTATTGTATGACTACTCATTTTTATTCGAGTTGACACATTTTTTTCTTTTATAAAATATGTTTCGCGTTTTTCTCCTATATCCTAATGCTAAAGGAGATGTCCCTTGATATGTTAATAGGAAAACGAATTATTTAAGAAATATTTCAAAATTTTAAAAACACTACATTTTAAACAAATGCATGAGTTACAATGTCACACATTTTTATAAAATTGAGGCATTTTTTCTGTTTAAAAATGTGCTCCACGTTAAGTCTCGCTCTTGTGTATATGGCAAAAACAGCCTTAATGATTCTCATTCATATTATTTCAATATACTTTCTTAATGTCCAAAGAAAATTTTGACTTTAATTTACGATTTACACAAGAAAATATTTAAAGCATCATGGTGAAAAACTAGTTTAAAAAAGCAAAGCAATTAAAGCCATGAAATTCATTTAACTGAAAAGGAAACAGCAGATGCATAAAATATGACACAAAAAATAGGAAAACCAATTCTTTCATTTTGCGTTGGATATTCATTGTAATGTTTTTAATATACATGCATATATACTTTAAAATAAAATTAAACTGCTCTAAATCATCAAATAAAATGGTGAAATTTCTAAAATTTTTGTTTCTAATTCCTTATTCATTTTTGTATTATTAGAGAAAAGAATAAAATATTTTTTTATCCCTATAATTTTAAATGATGCTTTAACTAAAACGCAAATAAATGAACTACATTGTTTGATAATATGTATTTCAATGATATTTAATTTAATTATTAAATCAGCTCAGCTTGTGTGTAGCATAAACTGATAGTGGGATAGTACATTTTTAGATCATTTTAATGAGATACGCTTTGTATTCTTATCAAACGAACGAAGCATTTAATTAGTTTAATTTTACATGAACACTATAGAAGCATTTCAATAAATATCCAGCTTTTAGTGTTATAATGACATCTTAGATTTTAAGTTCGTTCTGTGTATTTAGCACAAGAATGAATTTATAGTTTCTAATGCTCTTTTCGGTACAAATAGTCCATTAAAGTCTATTTTAGATTACGTTAGTCTATAACGTTCCTTGAAACTAATTTTCAGTATTTTGTTATACTGTTTTAATTTTAGTACTATTAATGATAAATGCAGAAATACAGACTATAAATACATTTAGTAGGGTACAGCAGTTCACGTGAGTTCCTGAACTTGCGAAATAGAGAAAAAAAATTAAAACATACATTTATCTATCATATATCTTAATCAGCAACACATTGTGTAGTTTTCTTAAGCACACTGCAAACGATTTTTAAGAAAGACTTAAATGGTATTTGTAAGTGGCTTGTTGAGAAAACATATTTTAATTCAAATTTTAAGAGTAGACAAGATACTCGTACCTAAAAGTAAGCAACCGCAAAACACAAGTTCTCAAAGGTTCCCATTACAGAAATACTTATATTGATTAATATGTCTTTAAAATATGTAATAAAAGGGACATCCCGTTTATTGGTGTTTGGGGTTGGAAGAAAGACCAGCCATAATAAGAACAATTGTAATTTATTACTCTTTAACTTAATTTCAACAAACCAGGGTATGGAATGCACACTTCTATTAAGTATAAGAGCAACTACAGGGGAGAAAGAATAATCAATAGTTGATAATAATTCTGTTAACCTACACCTAGAACTCTTTGGTTATGTATGGTCTGAATTACCGTAATTCTGTTACAGTTTTTCAACCTCTGGTCACTATTATTCATTTATAGCTTCTTGACTAAATCGCAAATTATCAATCTTAAATATTTAGTAGCTAACCATCAAGCAACAAATGTAAATCTTCATTTACAAAAACCGTGTCTTCTTCTGGAGAAAGTTTTCAATGTAACACAGTGCTTCTCAAACTTTCAATACTGGCGCCCCCTTTTCAATCACAATTTTTATCGCCCCCCCTTATACATTTATAATGTACTGAATGTAATAATAATGTACTTTGACGCTAAAGCTACCATACGCGATCTTAATTATAAACCATACAAATTAATAGCATAAGTATTACAGTTTGTACACTACTTTTTTGCAAAATAAATAAATTAATTAAGTAAGACAGTGCTTCTCAAACATTCACTACTGGCGACCCAATTTTCAATCATAATTTTCATCGCCCCCCAATAATAATGTATTGAATGCAATAATAATGTACTTTGAGTATTAAATTTTGTATACGTTAATTTTATGTAATATATATATTTTAAGCAAATTACTTTTGAGTAATAATTATAATGTTATGTTATTTTTCCTTTGTCTTGGGACAGATTGCAAAATGACATTTAATTAAAAATTTATTTCGTCCATCATGCATTTCTAAAAGTACAAATGTCATTAGAACAAGTAATATAAAAAATAAATTTTAAGTCAATTCCTACTTAGGCCAACAAAGAAAAACTTATTTTAGTTACTTTCTATTAAATAGTTTCAATTAATACAAATATGTAATACATATGACAAAATCACAATGTTAAGCGACAAAAGAGAAAGCGATTTTCCTTGCAATTTTTCCTTTTCTTTTCTATATATGGGGTATTGGAATATTCTTTTTTCGTTACTATTTATTCATTAATTAAACTTAATTAGTGTAAGAAAATAGTAAAGTAAAGAATAAATCACACACATTCTTAGAAATTAGGCCATCTCGGATGGAATTCGAACTACCGTCCATCAGATTAGAAGTCCAGCGCGCTATCCATTGCGTTACAGGGGACAGCACGAAAAGTTTTCCTTTCTATAAATACTTTTGGACTATAATTTTGTTTGTTACTATTTATTCATTTTTTTAATTTAATTAATGAATTAAAATTTGAAAGAACTGTATTAACATGAAGTGTCACCCACTACAAGTTTTAAAAAATGTATTTGAACTTGAATGCATTAATAGAAAGTATTTTATCAACGATTGAAAATTTGAACAAGATATATGAGAGAGGGAACTTATAGTAGAAATTGAAAAATAGTCTACTTTATGTTGCGCTCTCTCATATCCATCACATCTGGCATTCTCGCGAGCGTCTGCGTGAGTCTGGCCAAACTATCGGACGTCTGCGCAAAACATGTACTAATGCTGTACCTCGTACAATTCCAATCAGTTTTGGTCCATTCGATGCTTCTATAGCTACCAAATCTATCTTGAATGTACATTTTATAATTTGCGCGTTAGTTGTAATTCACACTATTCAGTATTACTGCAGAAAATTGGAACAAAAAAAATCATGGATAAATTTTTAAGTCGTAAGCGAACATTCGACGATAATAAAGCATCAACAAGTGCACAGACGAGCATAGTTCCGAAAATTAAATCAAGGAAATATTCTCAAGAATACTTGAATTTTGGATTTACCATTACTGAAGTAAATGGAGAAGAAAAGCCCCTGTGTGTTATTTGCTCAAAAATATTGGCAGCAGGCAGTATGAAACCTAATAAACTTAAAAGACATTTCGAAACGCTTCATGGTAAGTACATTAATAAACCTCGAGAGTTCTTTGAATAAAAATTAAAATCATATGAAAAAAAACATTTTTTAAAAATCTTTGTCAGTGAATGAAAAGGCTTTACTTACTTCTTACAAAGTATCATATAAAATAGCCAGATGTAAAAAGCCTCACACTATTGCCGAATAGCTTATTTTGTCTGCAGCAATTGAGATTGTAGAAACTATGTTTGGAGACAATTTTGCCAAAGAGTTGCAGTCCATACCCCTATCAAATGATACTATTTCCCGTCGAATTGATGATATCGCTTGGCTGAAGATGTAGAGCAACAGCTTTTCGGTAATTTGCGTGATAAATTGTTTTCAATTCAGCTTGACGAGGCAACGGATAGCAATAAAGATGCTCATTTCATTGCGTATGTTCGATTTTGGGATGGTATGTCAGCGGTAGAAGAACTACTTTTTTGTAAACCAATAAAACTTAAAGCAACAGCAATAGCATTATTTGATATTTTAAATAATTTTATAAACGAGGCAAATATAGAGTGGAAAAATTGTGTCGGAATATGCACCAATGGTGCTCGTACAATGTCAGGAAGATTTAAAAGTATATAAGCACTTGTGAAACAAAAATCTCCACTGTGCATCTGGACACATTGTATGATCCACAGAGAAGCTCTGGCTTCCAAAGAAATTAGTCCTGGCCTGAATATTGTGCTAATGACAGTTGTGACTGTAGTAAATTACATAAAAATGAGACCCCCCCAAAATCAAGAATCTTTTCTGGACTTTGCAAAGACATGGGCGCAGTGCATTCATCGTTGCTATTTTATTGCGAAGCAAAATGGTCACCACGTGGGAAATTTTTGCAACGTGTTTATGAATTAAGAAATGAAATTACCATTTTTCTAGAAGAAAACCTACCGGAAGCTGAGAAATTTCGAGATGATTTATTTCTGATGAAGTTGAGCTACTTAGTCGATATATTTGAGAAATTAAATATATTGAATCTTCAACTTCAAAAGGATCAAATGTACATATGTTTGACACGAGTGATAAAATTAATGCTTTTCGTAGAAAATTAGAGTTATGGAGCCGAAATTTAAAGCAAAAAAACCTAGAAACGTTTGAAAATGCGGATAAATGTGTAAAAACTTACAAAACTGAAGAACAACACGTGGAAATTGTTTATAAAACTATTGAATATCATTTAGCAATGTTAGCAAAAAATTTTAAAAAATATTTTTTTGCTGAGGACAACTTGATAGCAAGTTACGAATGGGTGTGAGAGATCCATTTCAAAATACCCCAGAAGGGCTCTCCACTACCGAAGAAGAAAGTTTCATAGATTTCACATCTAGAGGCGAAATTAAAAGACAATTTTGTAATAAAACTCTCTTTCAATTTTGGGCAGAAGTAGATGATGAATTTTCTGAACTGAAAACAAAAGCATTTCGTATACTTTTACCGTTTTCAACATCGTACCTTTGTGAAACCGGATTTTATGCGGTGGCTGCTTTGAAGACAAAATATAGATCTCAGCTAAATATAGAAAAAGAACTCAGAGTGTCAATTTCTAATATTAAGCCTTCATTTGTAAACCTTTGCTCTGCAAGACAAGCCCATGGAAGTCACTAATAATAATTAAACTTGCTCTTAAATTAGTATTAATAAATTAGTTATAAAATACATTGTGCAGTACTGATACATTTATAAGTACACTGGCTGAAGTACCCGTTCTGCGATTATTTTTTTTAAAAATAATACATTATTCTTGATATAATAGCTTAATTGTAAGAAGAGTAAAACCAAGTGCACAACAATGCATACAGAAATATAAAATTATTTTTTAAATGAATGCTTCTATTATAAATAGTTTAAAACGAACTGTAATTTTAAGCCTCACAGAATTATTATTTAGAATTAATATTAAATAAGGAAAACGAATGAAAAATTCCAAAGAAGAATAATTGTGTTATTTTTAATATTTAAAGCGAGAAACCTTCAAAATATTTTAACCCGGAAGCAGGCGCCCACTCCACACTAACGTTAATGGTCGCGCGATCACTTCACCAAGTCACCCCCAATCTTTTTTTTTATAATTATTTTTCTGTGCTCGATAAAAATCACAATTGCAGTGAATAATTCAACTAAGAGAAAATATACTTACCTACTTTAAAGGACTTTTTAATTTTTCTTTGATGATTTGAGAAAAAATCCAATAAAACTAAAGAAACCGTTCCAAATGTGCGTGACCTTAAAAAAGAACATAAATCACAGACACTTTTCACTAACAATACAAGAACGTTATTTGCAATCAAAACTGTCATATTTTGCTCACGTTATTGTAATTATTCTATTCTTTGATGATCTACAAATAGCATGTGTAACCTTTTCTTGCTTGTGTCTTTTTGACAAGGCGAAGTGTTACATTTATGGCTTCTTAGTTTTCTTGATATCTTAATTTTCTTGATAGAGTTCTTTAGGCAGCATTTGAAAATTACAATTCAACTCAAACGTTTCATGTCTATCACTTTTGTCATATTTACTTTCGCTATCACGATTAATATGCATTATTTCATCAGGTTCTTCAATTACTTGATCAGTTTCATCTTCCTTCAATAGAGAGATCACAGATGCCCATTTTTTTATATTCTGCTCATTTACATTTATAAAACATAATAAGTTGTACAACACAGCAATTAAAAGCACAAAGTTAATCGTAGGGGAAAGTATAGCATATTCATAGAAAATATTTCTGAACAAAAGTGGTCGTGAAGGGAACTCGATCAAAACAAGTACCTTGATTGTAAAAAACCGTTTGCCACTCTCAAAAAAGAGGCATAAATGTGTCAAATTCATTTTAGTTTCCATTAAGACTCATATCGGAGGATACTGTCAAGAAACTGTTAACGAATAAACAGTTTTACCAGAATTTGGAGTGATTCAGCGCCTCATGCGACCGCTCCCATGAAAAAAATGTATTCGATACAAAAACATCGATGTCAGTTCTAAAAAAATAATTGAGTAAAACGTTTTTTATAATGCAATTTCAGATTACTCATAAAATACATCTTGGCCAATTAATCCTTCAAAGTGTTCAATATGCTTATCCATACATCATAAAACTCATTTACATGGGGTGAAAAGCAACAGAAAAATATTATTTACAACTTTCCCAAAAGAAAAGTAGACGGACTTAAGCATACCAGTAAGTTTGAAGGTCAAAGAGATGATAATCAAAAGTACTATTCTAGAGGTTACAAGAAACGTAATAAAAAAATCTCTCATCGCGGGATTACAGCAAAGCAAACAAAATATCTTTTTTTATTTGGTTTTGGGATCAAAGATAGCTAATGAGCGTTTGAAGTGGAATCTTTTGAAAGTGGAAAACCAGACGATATATAAAATTTATATCAGTGTAAATGTGTATTTTTTATTTTTCAGAAAGCATTTTGTTTTACTTCATTCCAAAAAATAATTTTTTAAGCCTTTTATATTTTCAAGATGCTCGCGCCCCCCTCGAAGGGTTATCGCGCCCCCCCCAGGGGGGCGCGCCCCACAGTTTGAGAAGCACTGTCTTAACTCAAAATTAAAATATTTTCTATATTGCTATGTGGCTATGCTCTTTCTCACATTGTAAAATGTGTATGTGTCAAATTTCGTCGCAACGCACACAATAGTTCATCAGTTTTCACAGATTTTATGTTTGTCACCTTAATTTTGAACATCAGGTATATATTGAATGAAGTAATTTTTAGTCATTTACGCGCCAACAGGGTATTATTTAAAAAAACAATCTTTTAACAATGGCTTTAGAAAAGTTTTAGTTGCTACTTATGTATATGCATCGGGTAAAATAGTTTTATGATCAAAATACCACAAAAAATGTAACATTACATTTTTTAATCAAACATTTTAAAAATTCATAAACTGATTACAAAAGACTACTATAATTGGCATACATATACGAAATTCAATTGTAAAGTGCTTTGAACTGTTTATTACAAAAATTAGTATAGGTTTTGTGATAAAATGTTGATAATGCTTTTTTTATGAATGGTAAGTGAAAATAGCTTGAGAATTGTTTAAATTCTAAATTTAACTTATTTTAAGAAATATGTATTATTAAAAATGCGTCCCATCTTTTGTTTCATGCACTAATAGTGACAGAAATAAAAAAAAAACTGCCAAAGCATTTGGATAGAAAATAAGCCTTAGGATTTGAAATGAAAACTAGCGTTTTTTTCTCCTTTCTAAAATAAATCGGTTTATAAAGTCTTTTTTTTTATTTGCCATTGGGTTGCGAATAAAAACAAGCATAAAAGTCATCTTAAATCTGTTCTTTTTTACTTAGTACTTGGAAACTTGATGGCATTGTAGAAAAAAAAAATTAGGCGAAGTAAATTTCATTTGATTCTTTTCACTGATGTTTGTCAATTGAATAGTACTGTGTCCCTTATTGTTATAGAAAATATACGCATTCATAACTAGATCATTTACAGAATATTCATAAAAAATATTTATTAGAAGCCATTTTGTTTTATATTTACTTGCAAAGCTTTGGCAATGTTAAACAATTTAAATTCGTTTAAATAAATCATTTAATGTTATGTTTGTCTGATAACTGTTTCCTGTAAAATATGAAGAATTTATGGAAAATAATAACATTACATTCCATGTTTTGTCTGGGTCTACTATGTTTCATCTGCGTCTTATGGGAGTAGAGTTTGCATAATGAATACTGAGTTGTGACTTATTTGTATGTTCATGGGGGAGAATATTTAAGTTGCCTCAAAGAAACCCGTTTCTTGAAAATCCAAATTAATTCGTTGGGAGCAAGTGTGATTAAATCGAAAGAATGATGTAGTACCCCGAGGAGAGAAAATACCGCTGATGTTGAAATCGGAAAAGATGTATCGATCCGGATCAACTGAAGTATAAAATATACTTGTATAAAACTCAATGGGTAACAATTGCGTCAAATAAATTACTAAATTGTAATTGTAAGTAAATTGGGGTATGTTCGCTTTTATGTGTAATGTCCTAAACTTTTATGGCATGTAAAAATCTTAAACAATGATATTTCATGCAATAAAAATGTAGTTTGAGACGCTCGAAAACCATCGTAGATTGACTTATGCGACTGTTTAAGAGCCGGTTTAAATAGTTACTCCTGAAAGCAAAAATAATTTGAGACGCGCAATGTCAAGCTGTTTAGATAAAATTAAGTTATCCGACTACGTTCGAAACCGTGATTTAAAAAAAAAAGCATAAATGGATAATTTTCATGATATTTAATGTCACTTAGATTACAATATATGTATAAAATTATTTTAAGGACATTTTGACAAAAAAAATATTTAAAAACAATATTTTGGCAACTTAGAATAAACCTCCTTCAAAATGTTCTCCTTTTACAAAAAATGCTTCTAAAATAATAATATTTTGCTTATATAAAATAAAGACTTCTCCAGATAGTCTGAACCATTTTTTTTAAAAAATTAACATTATTTTCAGAGTTACAACCAATTGAAATAATTATCGGCGATTTTTTTCTTAAAATTGCTCCCCTCTGTTGTCGTCAAATATGGATAAACCCACTTCTAAGTTATATATTTCAAAAATTTTAGTTGAGCCTCTGTAAAGAGGTCTGAGCTATACACAGACAAAATATTATTATAATAGATGCATTTTTCAGAAAAGGAGAATATTGTGAAAATAGGTCATTCTATGTTCACTTTTTGTCAAAATATTGTGCTTAAATAATTTTTATTGTAATACTATTCTTAAAACAATTTTATATGCATTTTCTATTCTAAGTGACACTAATTATCATAAATATTGTCCATTTATACGCTTTTGCAAAATCACGGTTCCGAACGTAGTGGTACCTTAAAATTGTAACAATGAATGTGCTTCGTGTGTGTGTTTTGGTGTAGTAGATCATGATGAGAGATGTATGGAGAATTTTTCACACAAAATTAGCTTCAGATTTTTTTTTGAAAAATTCCAATTTTTAAGCAATTTTTTGTTAACTGGCTATATGACATCATATGATGTCACGTTTATCTCTGTTAACAAGCTTCGTCAATAGATATTAATCCTTTGCGCATCTCTCTTTTTTTTTTATTGAAAACAATTTTAAAATCCCCGTGCACCACAAAGTATCACACGGGGCATATCTCTTTAATGAAGTAATTTGTGTTGACTACCATTCATTAGACCAGGGGAGTCAAACTCGCGGTCCGACTAATATATTGGAACACAATATTATATAAAAAATAATAATAATTCTCTAGAAATAGGAAAGATAGTAGCGGCGAAGAGATGTAAAGTGTCCTTACGTAAACGTTAAATTTTTGTTCCTCTTTAATATGCATTTATTATGAAGTACTATTCGAAATAACCCAAAGTTTCTAAGAATATTGATACTTTTGCGACCCATCTAATTTTAAAATGTGCTTGTTTGGCCCAAGTTAGCCTTTGAGTTTGTCACCCTTGCATTAGACCAGCGATAACCAAACTTTTTGACCTCACAGACTTGTAAATTCATAATTTAAGGTATCCGACTACGTTCGAAACCGTGATTTTCAAAAGCGCATAAATGGATAATTTTCATGATATTTAGTGTCACTTAGATTAGAATTGGGCCAGGTGTAGGCTAGTGGTTAGAGCATCGGACTCCAGACCGGAAGGCCTGGGTTCGATGCCCGATGCCACCAAATACCCTCCGAGTACACACAGAGTACATGCTCGTGAAATCCGTCGGCCCGTAGTCTTGTGGGCTGAGTCACGAACACAGGAACTGGAGAATATTTCCCTCCACTTCAGTTTCCATGCAGAAATAATGGAGGTGGAGATAGGGGGTGTCGCCATCTGTCGTCCCTTCGGGGAATTCTGCCGAGCTAAGTCATACTAACACCTGTATGGTGCTCAAGGCCAACAACAGGCGTATCTCTAGCCCCATGCCACGATGAATTTCGTGGGCCTCGATCTGACTACGTCAGACAGGTGGCATTAGAAACAACAAAAGCAACATATATTAGAATATATGCATAAAATTGTTTTAAGGACATTTTGACAAAAAAAAATATCTAAATACAATATTTTGCCAAAAAATTAACTTAGAATAATCGTTTTTCCAAACGTTCTCCTTTAGTGAAAAATGCTTCTGTTATTATAATATTTTGACTGTATATAGCGCAAACCTCTCTTCTGAAGCTCAAGTAAAACTTTTTGAAATATATGACTTAGAAGTGGGTTTATTCATATTTCACGACAACAGAGGGGAGCAATTTTAAGAAAAAAAAGCGAATAATTATTTCAATTGGTGGTAACTCTGAAAACAAAGTGAGTTTTTCAAAACTTCTAGTTGAGCCTCTGTAGAGAGATCAGAGCTATATACAGGCAAAATATTATTATAATAGAACCATTTTTCTCAAAAGGAGAACATTTGGAATAAAGATTATTCTAAGTTAATTTTTTGCCAAAATAGTATATTTAAATAATTCTTTTGGTGTCAAAATGTTCTTAAAACAATTTTATGCATGTATTTTAATCTGGGTTACACTAAATATTATGAAAACTATCCATTTATGCGCTCTTTTAAAGTCACGGTTCCGAACGTAGTCGGAAACCTTAAATCCCGCGGACCACTAATAGGATTTTTTCAGTGTTATATATATTTATAAAAAATGTGATTAAAGAACGCATAAAATGTACCTAGTTAATAAAATGAAACTACTAAGTCTGACCAAATTACGAAAGTTTTTTTTAGTAAACCGTAATAAAATAAGCAAATAAACAAACACTGTAAAAACAAAACAATTAAAAAATTGTTTAAGTTTATCACATTTTAGCACTGTACATTCCCAGTGTGATGTATGTTCCTGCTTACTTGAAATAAGTTTATGGATCCAATGTTGTTACTACATTCATTGATGGCTATTGCAGATGAAAAGGTTTTTTTTTTAAAAAAAATAAGTTGTGGAGAATTGAAGCAGAATTTTTATATCCTGTTCACTAAGAAAAGTGTATTCACTTTTTATGGAAAGCCAAAACTGAGATTTTGATAAGGATAAATTAAATTTAAATTTGAGAGTTTCGTCGGACGATAGGTTGACGAGGCTTTTTTCTAGATGCAATCTAAAATTATTAATCTGAATTTTCACTGCAATTGCATCTATTATACACATATTACCAAGACTTTATTGCCGTGGCGTTATTCTATGAAATGACGTTATTCTATGTGAAGTAGCGTTTTTATTTCTTTCCACGTATTATTATGAATTTAATTATGTTTTAATGCATATTAAAGCATAACTAAACGTGATGAGTAAGTATATTTTACACATTTTTCGGGGCATCAGTGAAATTTTCTTTCGGACATCCACTTTGGTGACCTCTGCATTAGACTATAAACGAGGAAGAGACGAGTAAGATGGCTCAAATTATCAAGATATAGACTGCTGAGAGACGAACAAGGCGGCTGAAACCGTGAAACTAAGACGCCAGAAAGACAAGCAGGATGATACTCGTTATTTTCATCTTTAATCACCCTCTTGGCAAATAGCATTTGAATTTTATTATCATAAAACGGTTTTAACTGGTTGTATTGTGCTAAGTACTTTGGGTCATCCATTAAGGTGACTGCATACCTTGAAAATGCCGTTTTTCGTCTACATAAGTCATTTTCTTTCATTTCAAAATCTTATAGTGTGAGAAATTTTCTTTCCAAAACAGTTTTTCAATTTATATCACGCGAAAGAGAAAAAAAGTTATAGTGATTTTAGAAAACATCACACTCTCTCTCTATGCAAAAGGACAGTAAGATAAAATTTTAAATGAGTTTTTCAAAAAAATTATGTTTTCGAAAGAAACACTTTACCAGATACATGATATGTTAAGAACCAAACCAAATAACGTTTTAAAATTTTGTGGGAATGTTTATTATACTATTTTTCATAAAGTGGACCATAATTTTTGTTGTAGGTTAAATATTTTTTTTTTCATTTAGGGTAGTTTTTCTAGAGAAAAACTAAAAAAAAAATATAAAAATGTTTATATTATTAAGTATAACTGTCTGTAATTTTTTTGTATTTAAGTATTTGTCTTGGATTTTGCGTCATTTTAAAGAGCACCATAATATGTATGTTGTGTATAAAGAAAATTATAATATATAATTGTATTAGAAATTTCTATACAGTTTTATCCGTTTTCGTAAAAATTTGGTAAAATTTCCTTGAAAACAACTAATTTTTCTAAAAGTACAATAATTTATTTAAAAATTTTTATGTATTTACATACATTTATTTTTTTTCTTCCTAAAAACACTCAATTTTTTCAAAAATTTGCTTTTATAAAAAACTTGGGTCCGAAGATAGGCAGTCACCTTAATACGATATGTATCTATGTGTAACACACACACAGATATATATATATATATATATATATATATATATATATAATCCAAAAAACATAAAAATACACAGATAGTTAGAACCTAAGATAAATATACTAAATAGGAAGAAATAGGCACAATAGTACACTAACAAACTGCTGGCCTTAGGTACCAAGATTGCAGGTTTAAATAAGTTTTAGGGCTAGCCAACCTTTACCTGTAGTTTGTCATACTATGTACCAAGAGGAAAGGAAAGAATAACATTTGGAGGAATTTAAATATTATAATAAATTCACTAAACTAATAAAATATAATTATAAAATTGTAGCCTACAAGTATTCACATTATGCATTTAAATTCGTTGCAAAACATAGATAGTAAGACTTACTTCGGGAGTGTATCAACTGGTTATATTTCCCGCCAAATACAAGAGAGGGAAAGCAGTTCCGTATAAAGTTAAATTATGATAGATTAATATAAAGTTTATATATATATATATATATATATATATATATATATATATATATATATATGTAATTTTAAAAAAACATAAATATATATTGATATACCTATTAGTGTAAAATATAAATTAATCCTAGAAATTTTTAAAATATTATTGAATTATTAAACATGTGGTGCCATCTATTTAATAATTGTATAATTAGTTTAAAGAAAACCATAATGTCAATAAGTTATTAATACAAATTGTATAACATTAAGAACTATTAGAAATATAATTGTAAAGAAAGTTAGCAGGATATTCATGTCCTATACATTGTTTGATAAAGTTATTAATGTTTAAATAAATATTTGCTTTATCACTAACTAAAACTTTATTGCGATAAATACAGTTAAAAATAACATTTCTATATATAGATATTGATAAATTTGAATTCCAGTAAGGCACTTTAAGAATGTTAAAATTAAAGGTATCTCTTTTATCATAAATATTACTATGTAATTTCAAATCCTTAATATACAATGTTACATCTAAGTAATTAGTTTTAATTGGATTATTATTAATTTTAACTAAGTTTAGGTAAGCCGGATAAAAATTAATATTGGGTTTTAAGTTATCATTTTTACCAAAAATAACGAATTATCAATATATCTAAAAATGCAATAGTCATTATTAATAATATAATTATATTCATAAAAGTGTAAATATAAATTAGCCAAACTATTGCTTGCTGGGCCTCCTTGTGGCAGTCCTTTGTATTGTTTATATAATGAACCATTAAAAGTTAATGTAATTTTCTTTTAAGAGACAAAATCCATGAGAGTTTTAAATTTATTAATATTAAGATTATAAATACTGTGGTTTTCTAAAACTACTTTAATAATATCATTGATGTCAATGGAATTTAAAAGATCTTCAAAGTCATAACTATGAACTGAATAAATATTTTTTTTTGAAAAAATCTATAATATCTTTACTATTTTTAATTATAGCTTTATTACATTACTGATTAATAAAGTTTTATATAATATTATGAAGTAATTTACCTGTAGTGGTAATATAAGTTTTAAAACCATTTGTCACAGTTCTAAATTTAACAGGACATTTATGGAATTTTGGTGTTAAAAATATACATGAAAACTTAATTTTACGAACACAAAGACCTATAATTTTTTATAAAAAGCAATAATACGATTACTAATTTCATTATGTGACAAATCTATTTTTTTTAAAGATTCATTATTTAAAACGTGTTCATTAAGCATATTATAATAAAAATACTTACAAATCACAGCATAGTTACCAGGTACTTTATCAATGTAAACTATAATAAAATTCTTTTGTAAATCATAAATTTTCTGTTTTATATCTTTAAAAGTAAATTCATACAAAGAATGGTAGCTAAATTCCATAAGATATTTAAAAATATTGTACTTATACACATCAAATGCCTCTATAGGTAGTTCATATTTAATTGCAGATTTTGTAATAAAATTATCAATATCTTTATTAATTTGTGTTTTCACAGTATTGTTGTTATTAGAAACAGTTATTCTGAAACTTGTGCCTTTACTCATTATATCCCTTAAAATTTTGTCATTGATTATGTCTAAATTGCCAGTAACTACATGTTTATGATGACCGTCAATAAAATCATTATAGTTTTTACACATACAGTCTTTTATGTTAATAGAAAGTGAACTATTATTGTAATTAAAGATAAATCTGCCCATCGTTTTGTTATAATTAAATGCTTTCTTAACAACCCCATTTCTAACAGGGGAAAAAGTGACAAATGTCTATTAAGTACATTAGAAAAATTAATTTCGTCAAAAGTTTTATTCATGAATAATAAAGTGCAGTACTCTGTAATAGGCTCACTAATTTTCTCAACATTTATTTTGAATTTATTAACCAGATAATTATAAATGTCTTTAATAATATAGACTGCATGAAAAAACCTTTAAGGAATTATTATTTAAGGTATCATTTAACAATACAATTTCATTTTGATTGAGACCAAACATGAAGTATTTTATCTTCTTGATATTAAAGTTTTTTTTCAAAATCATCAATAATAACTTTAAAACTGTCATTTAAAGGTTTTTTATCTCTATTTTTCCTTTTATTTCTTTTACTTCTAGATTTTCCTTTAGAATAATTTAAATTGTTAACACATAATAAAAAAAATTCTTTATTATTACCCTGTAATAGTATTTGCAAAGTATGTTTTGCAAAATACATAACATTAAGACCATATGGATATATTCTAAATAAACTCTTAATAAAGTGATTTTACCACCATAATCTGTACTTTGTATATGGAATAATTTTAATGATAGACAATTCAACATTTTTGAAATCATGCATATGAAAGTGTCCAAGTTCAATTTTATTACAATTATTCGATTTATTTCACATCATGTCTATGTTGATTAATCCTAATGGTAATAGTTTTAGAGGTCTGTCCAATATATTTACACTGACAAACTTTACAATTTAAAAGGTAAATACAATTAAAAGTTTTAAATAGGTTATATTGAGATTCACAATAATATTGATCCTGATTTAACATAGTACACGTCTTACATCTACTATCTCTACATTTATTGAATTTTAACTTAAGAATATTATAAGATTGAATGTATTTATATATAATTGTAAGAAGATAATTTATCTTTATTTCCATGTAAGGCAGGACACTTAATGTAGCTTATATTAATATTTAGTCTAATGAAATTACTTGAATCTAACATATTTTGTTTAATATGATTATATATATATATATATACTAGAGGACCCGACAGACGTTGTCCTGTACACACATCTTACATTGAAAAATTCCAAAATTTATGGATAAGCTTTAATAATCTGGACTATTTTGAGTAAAATTGAATACAATTTCAATCATTAATTATATCTGAATGTAATAATTTAATTTACACATGATTTATTTCAACAAAATATAAACAGGAAGTGACAAAATATTTTCCAGAAATGATCACAGCACCAACTGTCAGGACCAACTTGAATTATAATAAAATATTTTTGAATATTCCATACTGTGATCGTAGCGCAGTCTGCTGGATCCAATGTAAAACATTCCAAGATCAACAATTTATAAATAAAAAATTAATTAAATAAACATTTCTAAACCGAATTATAAATCTAAACCATTCTCGAGTCCACTGTGAAACAGACAAAAACTTCATCAAAACCGGTCCATCCGTTGAGGAGGAGTTCAGTTACATACACACGCACAGAAGAATCACATACATAAAGATTATTTAAAAAGATATTAATTAAAAACGCTAAAAAGCGTGAATCGTCTGAAATTTCGTAACAATAAAGACCGGGTTTGGTCAGTTTGGCTGAAAATCAATTTTCGACGTCAACTTACGTCTTTTTCATTTCCTACTATTTGCTCACGATCTCTATACATATTTTATTTGTTTGTTTGTTTATTTATCTTGGTAGAATTTTCAATCGTTAATAAAATACATTTTAAAGCGCTCAATTGAGCTTAAATGTAATATACATAATTATTTTGGATGACAATACAATAACTTAATTATAATTAATAAAAATTATTGATTAAGGGCACTTGACACCCTTTGAGCAAACTTCTTTATTTACGTATTTAAAAATTATTATTTAACATTTTATACAATGTTTCTATTCAAGAAAATGTTATCAGATGAAAATTTTCATATATTATTCACACAATTTTAAAAATTTAAATTTTTTGAAGAAAATGGGGAAAATTTTAAAATCCTACTCCTTTTGTAAAAATTAATTTTTTGACCTGAAATTTTTTTATAATATTTTTATGCATGTTCTAAACAACTTTAGGGATCGATTTTAGAATAACTACATTCGTTTTCGAGAAAAAAATAAAATGTTGATATACAGGCTAAAAATCAACGAAAAAGCCAACATGTCTTACATTTTATTTTTTTAAAGTATTCAGTTTATAGCAAAACGGATCCCTAATTTTATTACATGCTTTATTTTTAATACGCAGGAAAAAAATGGAAGTGATTGGTAAATAATTGCCGAAGGAGTAGCATTTTGAATGCACTAAGGTTTCGAAAAACACAAACTGAGAAAAACCAGTTTAAAGTATATAATTCTGAAAAAATAATTATTATAAGCTTAATTAAACTTAAAACACCACTTTAAGAAATTAGTTATACGTTTTTCTTTAAAATAATTGCATTTTCATATTTTTTCAACCCACACATTTTTTAAATGATCAACTTTTAGAGAGTATTAATTGCACACAAAAATTCAAGTAAAAGGTTAAAAAATTTTTTTTTCTGTCACGACAGAAATTTTAGCTGTTTTTCTTCTTATAATATTAAATTATTACATTTGCATGAAAAATATATCAGGAATAAGAACTGAAATTATAAAATTATTAACATAAAATGCCTTAATTTAAAAATTTTACATGCACACATTTCACAAGGAAGAAAAATTACATTATTGTATTGCCTCGGAAATATTCTGCTTTTAATACTACACAATTCTTTTTTATAGTTATTATTTCTATTTATAAAATAGATTTTTTTTATCATAATGCGTTTTTTAGCTTTTTTTCTAAAAGGGGGTGTGGCTGAATTGCCTAATTTGTTTTCAAATGAAGTTTTATTCAACTTCTAACTTTCCGACATGCACAAGTGATATATCAATCGAAAGAAAATAATGCAAAGAATAAGATTAAATGAAAATAAAAAAAAAACGATAGGTTTGTGATTTTTAGGGTACCAAGTCATCTTAAACGAGGTTATCTCATCATGTATATATTGGGGTTAGGGAAAGATGGGTAGAAATTGGCCACACACAAGTACTTTACCATTAAATTTATTTATTATGTGTTTTATAACAGTAAAACAAAAACGTATTTCTTACAAATATAGAAACATAATAAATGAATAATAAATGAAACATAACAAAAAAAATAAATGAATTTATTTTATTTATTTTATATGAATAAGCATATAAAATAAATAAAATCCTAAGTCAGTGCATTTACATTTCCAATCATACATTATTTTCTGTATTTCCATTTTTCTGCCTTTTTATCAAGAAGGCATCTAATGTCATTTGCGTTTTCCTTTTCCTCTCTGTGAGAAGTTATTGGAAAGTGGATAATGCATCCATAAAACTCCTCGTCTTGCCTTTGAACTCCTGTGAAAATTTGCTCCTGCTTTTTCTTGCTGCTTTATTTTCGTGTTTTTTTTTTTTTTTTTTTTTTTTACTATCACCCATGAAAAAAACTACAAACCATAATATTATTCAGTACAGCAATTGTTATCTATATATATAAAGAAGAAAAGCGACTCACTCACTGACTAATCACGAGAGTACAGATCCCTTACAGAATGGGGTTTGTGAAAATCGACTCCCAAGTGGCATTGTAGAGAATTAAGTGGCGTTATAGGCGATTAACTTCTTTTTAAGACTATTAGACGTAAAATCTCGAAATTTAGTAAGCTGATTCCATTCATTAAGTAGAGATCCGCTATAAGATGGATTTTGTGAAACTCGTTTCCTAAGTGGCGTTGCGGGGGCTTAAGGGGCGTTATATATAATTATTTCCATTTTTAAACTATTAGACGTGCGGTCTTGAAGTTTGGGAAGCGGATTCCTTTCATAGTGTACAGTTCCGCTGCAAAATGGGTTTTGTCAAAATCGACTCCCAAGTGGCGTTGTAGAATATTAAGTGGCGTTATAGGCTATTAACTCCTTTGTTAAACTATTAGACGTAAAATCTCGAAATTTAGTAAGCTGATTCCATTCATTAAGTAGAGAACCGCTATAAGATGGGTTTTGTGAAAATCGTTTCCTTAGTGGCGTTGCGGGGGCTTAAGGGGCGTTATAGATAATTATTTCCACTTTTAAACTATTCAACGTACAGTCGTAAAATTTGGTAAGCTATTTCCTTTCATGGTGTAGAAATCCACTACAAAATAGTTTTGAGGAAAATTGATCCCCAAGGGTCACTGAGGGGGATTAAGGGGCGTAAAAGATAAATATTTCCGCTTTTCAACTAATAGAACCACCTGCTTGAAAATTAGAAGGTATGTTCCGTTCATGGAATAAAGTTCCATAGAAAAATTCCTGTTTTTGAATTTAACTCATTTACTTGAAATTTGTTTAGCACTTCTCTTTAGATGAATAGAGTTCCACTAAAAATGGATTTTACGGAAATCAACTCCAGGGGTAAGCGGGAAAGTTTATTGGGGCGTATTGATAGACAAAATTCCCGTTTTTGAACTGCTAAGACTATAACAATAAAATTTGGTTTGCAATATTCTTTTGTTGAATTGGAATCCGATAAGAATGCTGTCAACGAGATATTGATGATAAAAATTCCGTTTTTGCTCTGTTAGATTTAGACTTGAAATTTAGCACGCATGTTTATTTTATGGAGTAGAGATCCACTGAAAGTTGCTTTGGTGGAAATCCACTTGATTATTAGGTTAAGTGAGCGAAAAAAATCTTTCTCCTTCTATTTTAGATATAAATAGAAATTAGATATTATAATTTATGTTCTTTTTATATCAAGGGGCGAGAGTGTAACAGCTATAAATATATTTTTCAATTCAATCGAATTCTTAATGCTTGATATCAATATTTAATATATATGTAAACAGTATACATATGTACACAACATCGGGAAATACCCAGTGAAGCGGGTGAATAACGGTTAGTATTATATAAATTTATACTTAAAATAAAGCCAACAGATGTTTGAAGCGATAAAAATACGTTCGCATAACACCACTGGATAGAAAAAACGCAGATAAATTGCTTCGAATATCGGGAAGCCTACCGCTGTGTAATTTCGGAGAATACTACAATCGAAATAAAAGAGCGTTCAGCCGAAATAGCGCTAAACGAAACAGCGTTAAGCGGGGTCTTATTATATAAACAAATAATACTGATTTTAGTCTGGAATTCAGTCAAAACTCCTATTTTTTTGGTAAATTAATGTTTGAAATTAAAAAGAGAAGCTTTATAAAAAGAAAAGGAAATCAAATTATCATACGGCTTGGCAGTTTTGTTTGTATGGTGGTCATGAATGAAAGAAAACCAAAAGAAGTAAAAAAATGCATAAAACGAAGAAATATTTTTATGTGTGTTTGATGCAGATTAATATAGTATAAAAAGCGAAAAATGAGTTTCGATATTTTGATCAATTTTCTATATTTAAAGTGTCCATATTGCCATGGTCTTATAGTGTTTTTTCCATTATTCCTCTTATTGGGGCCCGCATAAAATATCTGCCATATATATGCGGCCCGGTTGGAACAAAAAATGGTTGAGAACACTTGTTTTAACCTCTTAACTGCCGATTAAAAGTTGCGTGTTTCGCTCCGCAGTGCAACTGTTTTTCACATAGCCGAACGTATGAGGTGTATTGGGGGAGGGGAAGAAAAGGCATACATAAGTGAATTTTTCTCTGGAATAAGTAAATCATTCATAAACACTATCCAGGTCATTTCATTGCATTCCAAAGCCTTCGGCATAGATTTAAAAATAGCAGAGCAAGGAAAAGAAACGTATTTTGGAAGGACGTCTGGGGCCCAGAATGCATGGGTTGAACACGATGGATATATAAGCCGTCGGTATTTAAGAGGTTAAAATAAAGAGCTTAAAAATTCGACAGTTATTATCTCATATGTATTAAAAAATACAAATTTCAAAAGGGACTAGTATTATGCACATACATTGTAAACAAACCTTACGTAAATATTTCCAAAGCTAAAAAGCATAAAGTCTGGGGAGCATTAAGTGCTTCATTCATGTTAAAAAACTAATCGAGAGCAGAATTCGCAAATTAAACTTGTTAAAAAGAGGCATTAATCCCAAACTCTTTTCTTGAACTAAATTCATATAAATTTGAAACATTTATAAGTTTTACCTACTTAGGATCAATTATTACCTCTAACAGAATATCTTATGAAATCCAGAATAGATTATACCTGGTAAATAAGGTTTTTTATGGAATGATAAGGTTTTTAAAAACTCATTTCTTTCAAAGAACACACAATTTTTGATTTAAAAAATTCCTATGTTACAAGTTTTGACATATGTATCTGAGACTTAGATAGTAACAAAACTGGAAGAACATCGAACAGCAACCTTTGAGAGAAAAATACTTTGAAGTGTACACGAAAACAATAGCTGAAGAAAAAGATATAATTTTGAATTATTTAGAATTTGTCAGCAACCTGACATCATTAACACTTCACTAATTAAGTCCTGGGCCTAACATATAGATGATGCTATCTTCTAGCTTTCCTAAGCCTAGCCTAGTAGTACTAACTTTCAAACCCTGCGTGTCAAAACTTCGTCATAATACTTAATTTAGTTTAAAAGTTACTGCGGTTTTAGTGAAGCAACTTTTCTTTCTTTAGAATCCATAGATGAAAAAGAATTTCGTGTGTTGATTAAACATTGTTTTTTGATGGGGAAAGACACTGTTTAAGCAAACAAGCATATTATCTAAAAAAGAAATATTAATGTACCATGTTTTTATAACGGACTAAAAAGCATAATTTTTTTTCGCCTTATTCGTTTTCCTCAACGTTCCTCCATTTCGTTTTATTCTTCTTTTTTCGCATTTTCATGCATTGTCTTCCACTTCTGAGCTATGGTTCCAATTTCAAATCTCTAGCTTATCAGGAGTTGAGTTTAAAATAAATTACAAAATTCCACCCGGATAGACATACAAGCCTGTTCGGCGGCTCGAGTTTAAAACTAGAACTGCTTTTTTTACATTTTTATGCATTGCCATCCACTTCTGAGCTATGATCCAAATTTCTAACTGATCGGGGTGAAATCAATTACAAAATTTGACCCGGAAAGACATACAAGCCTCTTTGGGGACCTGGGTTCGAGACTAGTACTTATTTTTTTACATTTTCATGCACTTTCAACCACTTCTAAGCAATGGTCCAAATTTCAAGTCTCTAACTAATCGGAAAGTTAGTTTAAAATCAATTATACAAAATTACACCTGAGTGATAAGAAAACCATGTTAATAAAACATGGTATATATATATATATATATATATATATATATATATATATATATATATATAATTAAAAATTATTTTATTTATTTAAATCATTTATTCTTAAAAAAAACGATTAACTGGTAGTTGGTAATTAATATTTAGAATAAATAAAATAGCTTCTTTTATTTCTTTTTCATACTTTGCTTAAATACAACGAACTGCCTCGCGTTAGTTGTAAAACTGCACTCAATGAATTACTATTGCGGTGAGCTCAAATCAATTTTAATTCTTCATTTCTCAATTCAAACTCCTTCACATTCAAATTGAGCACAGTTACAATACATCAAACATTTAATAAGAAACAATAACGAGATGTTTTTGTGCGTGTCTATTTGCATCTGCTTTCTTCACCTAGCTGGCAGGCTGATTGGTTAAGTGTTTACACGGCTAAAAGTATGCGAACTATTGTCAATAAGGCGATTTTTTGAAAGCAAGGTATTAAAGAAACAGGGTAACCGCGGTGCCCCTCTTTTACCCCAAAGCCATGAAATTGAATACGCAGACGCAACTCGACCAGTGCTAACGACAGGTGGTCTTTTTCGTCTAAGTTCCGGAGTTACGGAGCTACTGTCGAAATCAGAGCCTGCCTCCTCGGGCGCTCAGGTTCGAGACTAAACATTTGTCACTATTATTATTTTTTTTTCACATTTTTATGCACTGTCCTCCACTTCTGAACCGTGATCAAAATTTAAAGTATCTTACTCATTGGAAAAAGTTAGGTTAAATCCAATTACAAAATTCCACCCGGACAAACATACAAGCCTCTTCGGGGGCCCGGATTTGTGACTAGAACTTTTTTCTACATTTTCTAACATTGTAATCCACTTATAAGCTATGTTCCAAATTCCAGGTATCTCACTCGTCGGAAAGTTGATTTAAAATCAATTACAAAATTCTACCCGGACACTCAAACAACAAATCTGGTTAATAAACAAACATAGTAACATGGGCCCCTCTTTGACTCCAGAGCCACGAAATTCTATACGTAGACGCAACTTGACTCATGCCAAATGACAGGTGGTCTTTGTTCGTGTAAATTCATGTAAGTTCCGGAGTTACTGGACCTCTGTCGAAAACGGGGCCCGCCTCTTTGGTTAACTTCTTGCTTCACATTGCTGTGTATTTTCATCCACTTCTGAGCAATGGTCTAAATTTCAGATCTAGCTAAAAATCAATTACAAAATTACACCCTGAAAAACTAGAAAGCGAGTTAATAAAAACATGGTAAGTAAAAATGGCTTGATAAGAGTTATCCGAACTCTGCTTCATCGCCAAAATTGGTTAAGACGTGACATGTAGACTTAAAACAGTGTCGCACAGACAAAAACGATTTTGAACGCTCAGGTCACCCAAATTCTGCAGTTGTTCCTGAAAACAACAAAAATATTCCATAAAGTCATCTTAGCCAATCGTACATTGAAGTTGCAGGAGATAGCAGATAATTTAGAGATATAAGAAGACAATTTATTCAATATTTGGCAGGATCATTTGTCAATGTGAAATCTGTGTTCAAAGTAGGTGCCACGTTTCCTCATTGTCGAACAAAAATAACAAAGCATCAACGATTCCAATTGCTGTTTGAAGCTATTTAAGCGAAATAAACAAAACATTTTACGTATGTTTGTTACAATGGATAAAACAAGGATTCATAACTACACGCCAGAATAAAAAAGATCACCAGCGGAGTAGACATCAGCCAGTGAAAGCCGTCGAAAGTGACCAAAAGCTCAAACGTCAGCAGACAGGATTATGGCCTCCATATTTTAGAATATGCATTTAATTTTGTTAATTGACTACCTTTTAAATGGCAATAACATTAATATTGACTATTACTTGGCTTTATTGGATCAACTGAATGAAAAAATAAAGAAAACACGTTCTCAAATGCAAAAGATAAAGTACTGTTTCATCAAGACAATGCACCGTGTCACAAGTACAGGAAAACGCTGGACAAATTGGACGCATTGCGCTTCGAATTGTTTTCCCACCCACCGTACAGTCCACATCTGGCATCCAGTTTCTACTAGATTTGCAAACCTTAACATATGCTCCAGGGAACGAGGATTCATTCAAATAAAGAAATGATTGCCGAAGTTGAAGCATATTTTGAGAGCAAATACAAATCGGTCTGCCAAACATTTATTAAAAAATTTGAAGAGCATTGGACTTAATGTATCACTCTTAAAGTAAAGTATCTTGATAAAGAAAACTCACTTTTGTCTAAAAATTGTTGTTTTCTTAGTTAGGTCATGGACTTATTAAGATGTTTTACAGACATATAAAAATAAATAGAACGCATCGGATACCCATATTATTCGAATGCAAAAAGATAATGTTGTCAAAAAGCTACTGCAGTACAAGGTCACTGGGAGTAGGAAGCGTGGAAGACAAAGAGTGAGACCGGCAAGACTCAATGGAATTAGACATTGGGATTATAAACGAGAAAACTTGGAGAACGAAGGTGAATGGGCGGTCACTATGGAGGAAACTTCAATGGTCCAAGATATGATCTTGCCGGATATGATGATGATGTAATAGTGGCAAAATTTATCTAATGAAAATATAACTGAAAAAATCACACCTGGTAATGGAATTTCTATAATTTACTGTAAGAATGATATACGAGAAATTAAAAGCTTTATAATCTTGATATTTATAGTCATTATATCATTCAGATGATAAACTAGTACATAATGTTGCATTGTAGTGTAATTACCATAACACAAAATGCACTGAAAATATTTCAAACATAAAAGGAATATGCTTATCGCAGTTGCGGATGCGCTTCAGTCTTTATATATATATAATTACGAAGTTATCAGCACCTCAATCAAATGGTTGAAAATTATTTTGGCTTAAAGTAGTGCTTCTCAAACTTTCAAAATACGCGACCCCCTATTCATTCATCATCTTCATCGTGCCCCCCCCCATACAGAAACAATGTATCGAAAACAATAATACTATATTTTGACACCAGCTGCAATACGACTTTAACCTCTTACGTGCCATTGACGTACATAAATGTCTTGCTCAGCCAAATCATTAATTTTCTGGACGTATATATACGTATTTCCAAAGTACGATCTTTTCTGTGAAGTGCTATCCATAAAATTAGTCCGAAGATTTTGGAATGCAATAAAAGGACCATGGCAGTGCTTGCGAAGGATTTACTTAGTTCAGAGGATTTGCTTATTTATTCCTTTACTTCTCCCCCTTAAAAAACGTCAACATACGCTGGTCTACGTGGAAAACGGTGGCATTGGGTAGCGAATCGCGTAACTTATAATAGGCAGTTGAGGAATCAATTAAAAACCGTACAAATTACCAAGATAAGTGATAATACAAGTCCATGGGGGGTCACTGATAATTATCAAACTTGTTCTTAACTTAGTATTGTTAAATTAATAATAAAATATATTGTACAGTTTCTGATACAGTTATAAGTGTTATTACATCAGAGCAAATGTGTATTTTATATTTTATTATATCAGAAAGTATTGCGTTTGTTTACTTTCACTAAATTAATAATTTTTAAATAATCTTTTGTTTTCGACTTTTCAATAGGATCGTGCCCCTTTCTTAGAGTTATCACGCCCCCCAAGGGGGCGCGCCCCACAGTTTAGAAACACTGGCTTTAAGTATCCGATTACGTTCGGAACCGGAATTTTGCAAAGGCGTATAAATGAATAATATTTATGATAATCAGTGTCGCTTAGAATAGAAAATGTATATAAAATTGTTTTAAGAGTAGTATTACAATAAAAAATATTTAAGTACAACATTTTGACAAAAAATGAACATAGAATGACCCATTTTCAAAATATTCTCCTTTTGTGAAAAAGGCTTCTATTACACTGCTGGACAATTGCTAAGGACGGATAACACTATCATCCATAGCAACCACAAAATGAAAGGAAGCAAAATGTGGAAAATTAGAATAAGTGCGGGATATTAGTAAGAAGAAGTATGAGTATGCAATTTTTTTTCCACGTCTGTTCATCACGTGGTAGCGTTCATAAGAGCTTTAAAGGTTTTGATGCGTGTGGACAGTTGTTGTTTCAAGTCAAAGTTTTACAGGAAAGATTTCATAGACGAACATAAAATTTTTGGCATGTCTTCCCGACATCACATAGATGATTTTATGCGTGGCCGAATTATTGGGAAGATCGAATAAGGGCGAAAAATAACAGTTGTTGCCAGGGAGTTCGACATCGCTCACAGCGTTGTTTCACGTCTGTGGAAGTCATTTAAAACTACTGGAATGTGTAGTAGACGGCACGGGGAGGTCGAGTTAGAAGTACGACACCTGCAGAAGACAGATATATCGTCCTATCAGCAAAAAGGAACATGCAAACCACAGCTCAGCAGGTGGCAAATCAGTTTCTTGCTGCCTCAGGAAAGCAGATCTCCCAAAAAACTGTTGCCAGACGTTTGAGGGGGAGGACTATACGCACGCAGCCCTGTTGTGTGTGTCCCATTGACCAGACAGCACCGTACTGCCCGTTTGCAATGGTGTCGTGAGCATCACAATTGGACTGAACAGGACTGGGCATGCGTACTATTCTCAGATGAGAGTAGGTTCAGTCTGTCATCGGATTGTAGACGCCAACTGATCTGGCGCGAGAGTGGTACTGCTTATCGTCCAGAAAATATTTGGGAAAAGGACCGATATCCGACATGCAGTATCATGGTGTGGGCCGGCATCATGATCAATGGCCGCACGCGCCTACATGTGGTTGCGAATGGGACTATGACGGGCCAACGATACATTGATGAAGTTCTACTTCCTCATGTTCGTCTTTTCCGTGGTGCTGTCGGTGATAAATTGGTTTTTATGGACGACAACGCAACATGTCATTGAAAACTCGCTTGTTCAGGATTGTCTAGACAGCGAGGGTATTCAACGTCTTGTATGGCCAGCGCGTTCTCCAGATCTAAACCCCATTGAAAATGTGTGGGATGCTTTGGGGAGGCAATTTGCTGGTCGAAATTATCCTCCAACAAACAAGAACACCCCTATCCGTGCACTCACAGAGGAATGGGATAAATTGCCTCAACATCTGCCGGATAATATTGTGCAAAGTATGGTACGACGTGTGGAATGTTGCATCACTCCCCACGGTGGACATATCCCGTACTGATATCTTTCTTTAAGGTGCCTGCTGACTTTTAGATGCATTGTTCCATTTCTCCGTACGAAGATCAAATGAACATTTTTTTTTCTTTCAGATGTTTCACAGCTTTTGTACTTTCCAGAACAATAAATATTCTTTATTCTAATGTCTGAACAGTGTGGCAACCATATTTTATCCTACTAGGCCTCATGTCTCGCTTAATGTTATGCTACATAGCAATTTGTGATCCGTCCTTAGCAATTGTCCAGCAGTGTATAATAACATTTTGCCTGTATATAGCTCAGATCTCTGTACCGAGGTTCAACTAAAATTTTTGAAATATGCAACTTAGAAGTGGGTTTATCCATGTTTTACGACAACAGAGGTAATAAATTTTAAGAAAAAAACGTCCATAATTATTTGGAACGGTTTTAACTCTGAAAATAATGTGAATTTTTCAAAAAACATAGTTGAGCGTCTGTATAGAGGTCTGATCTATACACAGGCAAAATATTATTATAAAAAAGCATTTTTTAAAAAAGGAGATCATTTTGAAAAAAAAAGGTTATTCTAAGTTAATTTTTTACCGAAATAATGTATTTAAATAATTTTTTTCGTCAAAATGTCCTTAAAATAATCTAATACATGTATTATAATCTAAGTGACACTAAATATCATGAAAATAATCCATTTATGCGCTTTGCAAAATCATGGTTCCCAACGTCGTCGGATACCTTAAAGAGTGTCTGGACAAGCAATCTATATAAATCTATTTTTATTCTGAATTATGTACAAGGAAAGAGTGATACAGTTTCAGGACAAGCAGAAATATATTATACTTTTAAAAGCTTTAAAAATGCTGCTTATAATCTGAATATCCTAATAACTTCTACTAACATAGCTTTATAAACTTAAAAATAATAGATTATTACCATATATATTTTACCGTATATTTACCATTTTTTTACTTAATTCCTTATAAATTTTACTTTGTATTTGCCCTAGATTAATTATTTTTAATACAAAATTATTATACATATGGCGCTATATTTAAAGTGAAAGTTGAATCACAGTCAAACATCACAGAATGTGGGTTTCATAATGAACGTATGCTTATATACATTTAGTTCCTGTATCAGTTCCTTTTGCAGGGGAAACAGATTTTGGTAAGTTATAGAATTTATGTTATTTTATTAAGTGTATCATTTTGTTTTCTTTGAACATTTTTACAGAGAACATTCTATCAGATTAATTGTTTAAGAGTAATGTAAGCTTATACGCGTGCTATAAATAGGTTTAAAATATTTTTCGAACTTGTTTTTTTTCTGTAGCTTTTCTTGCGCTAATTTGCAGAAATTTTCCGCTGATCGGGATGGTTGGAATCCTATAAAGTAAGCTTAACCCTACTTCACCGCCCTAAGTCGGTGGTAGCTTTAGATAATATAATAGATCTACATTTTGGCCAGTAGACTTTTTGTTTATATTTATTTATAGTTTGGTTTGTTGTTCTTGGTTATCGATTCCATATACATACGCACAGGTTGTCCCTGGATTATTGGGGAAAGTTCTTAAGAGGGGGTAGAGTACATCACAAAGATTCAGATTAACAAAGAAACTCATGCTCAGGAATGTTTTTGTTCGGCGCTAGGTGGGGATGTTCATAAGAGTACTGGAGGCAACAGACCTGCATTTTCACACTTATACCTAGCTGGCAGATATGCACCTAATTTATGAATTGGCATAAGGAAATGCACGGCTAACAGAAATAATGCATCGTAAAAGGACAAAAAATAAAATCATTCGCAACGCCAAATGTTTACTAATTTGCATCACTATTTTAAACGGTTTTTGATGATGGTAGAGTGTAATGGTTTGCCTTCTCGCTGTAAAACACGATGGTCACTACGCCAAGATCCTTCTACGGCTGCAGCGATGGCTCGTACGCTGGTACTTGGAATTCTTCAAACGGTATTCAACATATTCTGTTCTATGCTGGAAGTTCGACTCACGCATGACCCAACCTCACAACCTCGTAATGATCCCTATTCATTCAAATTGCGATACAATTTAGTAAACGTCCAGTAGTCCGATATATCTCCTTGTGGGTACCTTTGCAATATAATCTTTCGACTGCTTGTGCATGCCCTATTGAAAATAAATCAGGAGCAAATCTGCCAGATCGGTGTTCGTAACACATTCCATAATCGTCTGCGATCGATGACAGCCCAAATGACTGCAGTCATGTAGGCTTATTTCCTTCAATGCTCTTGTGAACAACGCCCTCTAGTGCACAATGAAGACGTTTCCATGCATAGGTTGCTATGAAAATCTGTATCATTGTGATGTCCCCTACCTCTCCTTAAAGTTTGTCCCAATAATCCTGGGACAATCTATCTACAAATTTATTTCATATATATATATATATATATATATATATATATATATATATATATATATGAAATAAATTTGTATAATATATCAAATACAAGAAATAATACATAATGAACAGGACAAGAAATAACGTAATAAAAATATAAAAGCTAAACATGAAGATCGAATTTAAAGAAAAATACAAAAAGGAATTAAAAAAAGAATCTAGCGAGTCAGAAACCAATTTCGGACTTAGGACCGAATAAGTGGGGTTAAACTAGTTTGAAGGCGCCAACCTTCCCCCTTTGCAACTCGGTAGAAAAAACCGAATATAATAAATAAAAATTCAAAGTATGTAAAAACTCACAGAGAGTATCATAAAAGCATTGACTACTACTCCGCAACAAACTCTCCCAAAATCTTAAAGCAGAAAAATCTCAAAATAATTACATAAGAAAAGTAGAAAAAATCTTATATATAAAACAATTATATATATATATATATATATATATATATATATACATATATATAATCATAATCTTAGTGTTGGAACAGCTCGTGGTGGGCCTAGGCCTAATGTGTCCATCGCAGTTTTCGTGATTTTGAGCGTTGAGTTGCGTTACCAGAAGTTCTTGTCAGATGATCTGCCAGACGTGAAACTCCTAGTGTTTCGTCCACATACAAGCTTGGTACTCATTTATCTGTCTACAAAAGGGATGAAAGGTTGATTCCAACTAGCCCGGTGTCTTATTTCCGAACTTGTGGCTTGAAAGCGCTAAATGCTGCCACTCGGCCACTCTCACACAGATATATTTGTATTATTCTAAGATTGATTAATTGATTGTATGATTTCATGAAGAGCCGATTTAGTCAAAGCTGCGGCATTATTCTCATTCCGTGTTATTCTACTAATTATACTTTATTCATATTAAAGTGAAGGAAAATGAATGAAAATACTTTTCACATTAAAATTTAAAAAAAGAAAACTTACTGAAAAATATATCGAAATATAAAACTTTTGACTTTAATAGGTATGCAATTATCTTAATGAAATACTACTAAATATTATTTTAAAATGTGCTATTTATATAAAATCAAGTATAAATTATTTCATTCCCTTTCATAATATTCTTTTCTTAACCATAATATCACCTTTCATAATTCTGCACGCACCTTTTTTTAAAGATATTTTCCAAATACGGTTAAATTGTACTGGAAAAAATTAAGATTTATACTTTCAAAAATTTAGTACAAAATGATTCAAAAACAAATATTTTAGAAAAAAATAAGTTTAACGAGGAAAATTTGTTGCTCTTATGTTGAGATACATGCTATTTTTTTTTTCTTTTATCCAAGAATCATAGTATATAAATGAAAGAAAGCATGAGCTCAATTTTTCATGTTTCAGTAGAATTGCTTGAAAAAATTCTTTTAATTTTTCTAGAAATCCTTCCTTGAGGGAATTGTTGAACCTTTCAGCAAGTTAAATATAAAATTGCAAGATAAATATATAATTTATTTTCGTGTAGGATTTATCAAGAACGTACTAAGTCATCAAAAATAAATTAATAAAACCTTAATAGCTTTTTTAATAACTTATGCCTAGTAATTTCCTACGCAGGCGGTCAAATTTTTGTCCATTATTTCCTTAATAAAGTAAATAATTTAGTTAATTAACTTCTAAAAAGAATTTTTCTCATAATGGGATCCAATTTTTTTGCATAGTTTTGCCCAAAATGCTCTGAAGAATACGTGTTTCAAATTTTCTGTGAATTATATCATTAGCTCTTAGTCAATTAGGTGCGAACCATGTGTTGAGGGGGGGACATTTACTAGAGTTTTGTGCAAACGAATCATACCGTTACGGAAATTTCGGTCACTGTCGCAGAAGGCATTTTGGTTTACAGTGGTCATTTATAGACCTACCAAGATAATTCAATAATATCAGTAATAAGAAGAAAGGAGAAATTTGGCCATAAATCTGATCTCTAAATGTCGCCCTGTTGCCAATTTGAAGACAAAAATGTATACATCTATCAAAATACCATAATAATTAACCTAGGAAAATTATTTCGCGAGGAAATCTTAGGAGGTACACTAGAATGCCAAAGAAAGAAAGCAAAGTGGGAGTTAAGTATTTCAATCCACAGTGCGTTTTTCCTTTTGCTTTGCTCAAAAATGTGATTGATTTAATTTATTTGTTTTTCAATTATTATGTTCAATATTTGTGTGATTTTTGAATCTGTGTTTTTGCGAAAATTTGAATGTGTTTCATATAAAAAATAATCTGTTATGATCCCTAGATAAGTCCAGATAGAGGATGATTCATCACTATAGAACCAGCTGTTAACATATATAAAAATATTGTATGTTTATAATTTTGTTTTATTTTTATTCAAGTTTCAATACATTCGTAGCTCATTATTTGAAAATAACTAACCAACGACCAGAAAATAATGATAATAACTATACAAATAAG
Organism: Trichonephila clavipes; assembly: GCA_019973935.1. NCBI lineage: Eukaryota > Metazoa > Arthropoda > Arachnida > Araneae > Nephilidae > Trichonephila > Trichonephila clavipes. Next base: position 276,616 of record BMAU01020446.1, read on the forward strand.
AATAGCAGACCGGCATTAAATGAGCACAGAAAACTACGGCTAAATATAATGACATATTATTTCTACTTCCAAAAAGCATTGTGTGAAATGAGAAAATATCTAGGAAGAGTTTATTAAGTATGTGGGTATAGATACTGCGTTATTAATTTCTTGTGTGTTAATGGCAGGGACTAAAAAACAAACAAAAGCACATTCCACTTTGAAAACAAAATATAAAGAATTACTAAATAAATCTGAAACATTTTAAAATATGAATTTAAAATATGAAAAATCGAAGTATATTATGTAAAAAATATACAATTTCTTTGAAAGATTTATGGGCATCTTTAAACGACTTATACTACAGGGAAAACTTTTAGACCCCATATAATAGGTGAATCACTCAAAAGCTCTTCAGCAAATAAAATTAAACCAATTATGAGTGGGGAAAAATCTGGTAATGATGCAAAGCCGATTCTAATATCAAAAGATACTCTTTCACGACGATTTTCGCGAAATCATGTGATATGGTATATTATCAGTTCTGTTAAATTGTATAGACACTTACAAATATCCTCTTTCTTTTTCTGCAACATAAAGAGACAATTGGCAATACTAAATTCTGTCAATAATACTTCAATTCATTAACATGTATTTTGAAACTAGGGACCTTATCCAAACACATAATATCGCTGTTTGCTTTAATGATGTCACATCATTAACAGGCAGTGAAAAGAACTAAGATGACTTATGCAGATAGTTGCTCCCAATATTGTATTCAACCACTGCATGAACCATGGACAACCTCTTGCTTCAAAGAAACCTGAGAAAGACTTGCGCGCAAGATGTTACAGAATATTGCAATTGTAATTAAATATATTAAATGAAGGGTCCTAAATAGTTAGAGGAAAGGATAGTGTTAGGAATAGTCGATATATATATATATATATATATATATATATATATATATATATATATATATATATATATATATATATATATATATACATATATATACGCAATACGAAGGATTTAGCTCTGTTTGTAGTTGTTAACTTATAACAGAATGTTACAAAAGAACAAAATATTACGGAATATTGCAATTTTCATAGAATATATTAAAATATTAATCCTAAATAATTAGATGAGAGTATGATATTATCGAATATAGTCAGAAAATATTGAATACCCATTACTGACGCCATGTAAAACCACTAACTACTCAACAAATACTACCATGATGTATAGCAATAAGAGTTTACCACTTGTTGTTATATTCATCTTCACTGATTAAAGTGCGTTTTGTGATGTGTATGTGTCTAAAAATTTTTGCAGGTAAATCTTCTTATTGTTTAAGTCTACACAGTACCATTTTTTTTTTAAAAAAATTTAACAGTAAGAGCAAATATAATTTATTTCTTATGTTTAGATTATATTATTAATCCGATTGTGTAAGTAAAATGTCAGATTACCAGCCATTATATTACGATTTTAAAAAAAATAGGAATATTTAAAGGTTTTTAAACTCTTACAAAATAATCAATTTTTTAGAATTTTTCACTCATTTTAAGGGATATATGTTTCTTAGATTATTGTAAAAAAAACTTAGTATGGATTTGAAAATATGTTCCCTTGTTTATTTTTAATAATTATTTTATGAACTAAATCTGGAAAAACATAATTTCTTTTAAAAAAATATTTAGCACTTTATAAAAAAACAACTAGAAACATCAGCCATAAATCCATACAAACTTTTACAGAGCATATTTTGGGAAGTATATTCAAAAATTTCAAGACTCTATCTGAAAACTGAAAAAAGGTCTTAGGGATTATAGAAAAAAAATCTTCATTATGTCTGAGAAAATCGTATTTTAAATTTGTAAAGGCATAAAACCAAAACTTGTATTGCCCTTAAAGCTCTAATTTTTAATATGTTATTTTCCAACACATGTTCAACATTAAAACACTACATTATTTACTTATGACTGGAAGCACTTTTCTTTTCTTTTAAATTCAAAAATATATTTTTGCATACTATTGTTAGCATTTGTAACGATGCCTTGTTATTTGGCGTAATCGTAAGCTAATATTTTTACAAAAGTTTTGAAACACAAATAATTTATGAATAAGTTAATAATAATAATAACTTAAGCTAAAAATCGCCAGGTTCGCTTTTCAGTTTTATATTAGAAAAGTTTTAGCAAGTTTTTTTTGAGTTTTTGTGTGTTGCTCGACATTAAAAAAAATACCTATCATATAGTTCTACAATATGTTTACTATAAACTAAATTGGTATTTACACGATGAAAATATTCAATTGTAACTGCAATACTTTAATTTAGAATACTTGAATTCGGTACTTAAATAACACAATACTTATATCAGCTGGGGGCTGATTTTTACATACATCATTTTCAGTAGTATTTCATCTCTTCACAATATTGTTTTTCATAGCAACTTGAGAACCTTTTGAGCATGACATTTTCTCAACGGGAAACATTAATGTAAATCTTCTAAGTTATAAAAAACAAATTTTTAACTATGCTTTAAGAATACCTTAAAATGAAACCTAAATCAAAGCCTTAGCTCAGAAAACTTCAGATATCTTAAAAATTAATTGGTAATCAGATCTGAATATCGGTGGCAAGTTTCTCAATAATATGGACCACAAGTAAATGGGAAAAAAACATATTATTGTAATTTTTAGTGTTCTGTGTAGCCTTTTTACCAACTAATATGCATGCTACTCAAAAATTGAAGTTAAGTATATTATGCACTAAAATAATTATAGTTTGTTAAACTGAAGTCCCATTTCTTAACCTGAAATATTTTGTCCTTCAATTTATAGGTTCTTTTTCCAGGAGTATGGAATACAAAAGCATGTTGGGTGTATGGCAGTGTTTCTCAAACTATGGGGCGCGAGCATATCGAAAATAAAAGATTTAAAAAATAATTAATTTACTGGAATGAATTAAAACAAAATACTTTCAGACATAATAAAAAATGCACTGTTACTCTGATATAATTTATAGGCGCTATCTTAAGTCATCAAAATAAAAACTTCTTCAATTCCTAATAAGCTATCTTTGATCATCTAACCAAATAAAAAACTTTTATTTGATTTGCTGTAATCCTATGATGAGAGATTTTTTATTACGTTTTCTTTTTAAACCTAACATACTACTCTTTCAGAGAAAAAACAGATCCCAGATACAGAATCGAAAATAATTAGGAACATAAAAAGTTCACCATTGCAATTATTTTTGAAATACTACACATTATAGCTGTAATCTTTTTGACCTTCTAAGTTATTGGTACAATTAGTTATGACACCTCTCCTATGTGTTTGTTTCTCATTAAGAGAAATTGTAAGTAATCTATTTCTCTGTTGCGCTTTTTTCCATGCAAAATAGTTTTACGATATTTGGAAAACCACCGAGAGCACTTTGAAGGTTTACTTGGCCAAGACTAATTTTTATGAGTATTCTCAAACATATAAAGCATAACAAAAAACGTTTTACACAATTATTTTAGCAGTAACATACATATTACAATAATGAATACACTTTTTCCCGGGAGTGGCCTCGCGGGACACACAGATCACGAAATCATTAATTCTGGCAAAACTGTTTATTTGTTACCAAAGAAAAATTTAAAAATCCTTGAAAGTAGGTAAGTAAACTTTCTCTTAGTTAAATAATTCACTAGAATCACGATTTGTATCTTGTACAATAAAATAATTATAAAAAAAAGGATTGGTGTGACTCAATAACACCGCTCGACCCGGGTTAAAACATGTTGAAGTATTTTCGCTTTAAATATTAAAAATAATGCAATTATTCTTCATCGGAATTTTATATTATTGTTCATTATTTAACTTCAATTATAAATGCTAATTCTATGAGGTTTAAACTTACAATTCGCTTAAAACAAATTATAATTTGAGCAATCATTTAAAAAAAAATTGATAATCTGTGATCTCAATTGAAGGAAGTTGAAACTGATCAAGCAAAAGAAGAACTTGTTGAAAGAACGAATATTATTCATGATTGAGAAACACGATGAACATGAAACGAAAGGAAAATTTTCAAATTCTTCCAAAAAGAACTCCATCTATTAAAATATGAAGCCATAAGTGTACCACAAGGTACAGTTCACCTTGTCAAAATGACAAGAAAGAAAAAGTTCAACTTGCTATTTGTTGCTCACAAATGTGTTATGAGTTCGAGCCCAGTACCACTAAAGATCCGTTGTATAGGGGAGAGATGGTCGTTAAATCTGTTGAGAGCTCAAACGTCCTCTTGTTGGAGTGATGTGGTAGTTAAAATAGGCCACACAGCTAAAGTGTCGTCCTTATCAATTCACCATGGTTCAAAATTACGAGGTCCGTCTCCAAAGCCCTCGTGTAGCTGAACAGTGCGACGTTAATATTCACTCAATCGATCATGGAAGCTCATTAAAACTACAATAACTTGAACAAAATATGACAGTTTTGCCAGCAAATAACATTTCTGAAAAGTGTCTCTGATTTGCGTCCTTTATTAAGGTCTTGAACTTTTGAATCATTTTAGTTCAGTTTTATTGGATTTTTTCTCAAATCATCAACGTCACTTGACCATGGTTCAAAATTACGTGGTCCGTCGCCAAAAGCCCTCGTGTAGCTGAACAGTGCGACGTTAATATTAACTCACTCACTCACTCAAATCATCAAAGAAAAATTGAATAGTCCTTGAAAGCCGGTATAAGTATACTTTCTTTTAATTAAATTATTCACTGGAATTCCGATTTGTATCGTGTGCAGTAAAAATAATTATAAACAAATGATTGGGGTGACTGAGCCCCCCACAACCATTAGCGTTAGCATCGAGTGCGCGCTTGCTCCCGTGTTAAAACATTTTGAAGTATTTCTGCTTTAAATATTAAAAAAGTAACACAATTATTCTTCATCGGAATTTTATATTCTTTTTCATTATTTAACATTAATTCTAAATGCTAATTCTGTGAGGTTTAAAATTACAGTTTTGTAAACAGTTAATTTCAATTATAGCATTTATCTATAAAAAATCATTTTACATTATTTAATACAATGTCGCGTAAGCAGTTTTACTCTCCTTACAGTTCGGCTATTATATCAAGAATAATGTTTTATTTTTTAAAAATGAACTCGTGCAAAGAGCCGGTATTTCTGCCAGTATATGTTTAATGTATCAGTACTGAAGAATTTATTTTATAAATAATTTCCTAATACACACTAAATTAAGTACAAGTTTATTAATTATTAGTGACTTCCATGGGCTTGTCTTGTAGACCAATGTTTTTCAAAGGAAGGTTTAATATCAGAAATTGACTGAGTTATTTTTCTATATATTTAGCTTAGATCTATATTTTGTCTTCAAAGCAGCCACCGCAGAAAATCGGGTTTAACAAAGATAGGATGTAGAAAATGGTAATAGTATACGAAGTGCTTTTGTTTTCTGTGCAGAAAATTCATCACCCACCTCTACCCAAAATTCAAAGAGGGATTTATTAAAAGAGATTGCCTTTAATTTTTCACTGTATGTGAAATCTGTGAAGATTTCTTCTTCGGAAGTTGAGAGCCTTTCTGGAGTATCTTGAAAAATATTTCTAATCCACTCGTAACTTGCTACCAAGTTTTCCTCATCAAGAAAATACTTTTTTAAAATTCTTTGCCAACATGGCAAAATGATTTTACATGGTTTTAAGAACAACTTTGTTGTTTTTCAGATTTGTAAGTTTTAACACATAACGAGCTGGGGCATTTCCCCCCATCATTTACTTCATTAGTGGTAAATCCAAAATTTAAGTATTTTTGAGAATATTTCCTTGATATAATTTTTGGAACCATGCTCGTCTGTGTACTTGTTGAACCTTTATTATCGTCGAATGTTTCCTTACGACTTAAAAATATATCTATTTTTTGTTTTAATCTACTGCCGTAAATACTTAATTACCATGAATTACAATTAACGTGCAAATAAAAAATGTACATTCACAAGCTAGATTCGGTAGCTAGAGTAGTATCGAGTCGACCAAATCTGACTGGAATTGTACGAGGAAGAGCATTTTTACATGTTTTGCCCAGACGTCCGATAGGTTGCCCAGACTCACGCAAACGTACCCTATAATGCCAGATGTGATGGATATGATAGAGAGCAACATATACTAGACTAATTTTCGAATGGCATTTGTACTTCGAGAAATGAATGCTGAAGGAAATAAATCTTTAATTAAATATATCATTTTGCAATCTGTTCCAATTTAAAAATTAGAAAAAGAAATATAACATAATAATAAGTAAGTTATATATAGTTTAAGTAATTTTCTTAAAATATATATTACTTAAAAGTAACATATACAAAATTTAATACTTATGCAGTATATAACTGAGATCGCATTGTAGCTTTAGCATCAAAGTGTATTTTTATTGCAGTAAATACATTATTGTTGTACAGGGGGGCGATAAAAATTATGATTGAAAATTGGGTCGCCAGTATTGAAAGTTTGAGAAAAACTGCAATAATGTTTTATTTTCTTATAAATGAACTCGTGAAAAGAGCGGGTACTTCAGCCGGTATACCTTTAATGTATTAGTGCTGCATAGTGTATTTTATTACTAATTAATTAATACTAAATTATGAACAAGTTAAATAAGTATTAACGACTTCCATGGGCTTGTCTAGCGAAGCAGTTCTTATAAGGAATGCTTATGATTAGAAATAATATTTTTATCCCATGTGTAAATAATATTTTTAGCAACAAAATAAAAGAGATTTTTTAAAAACTGAAAATTCATTAATAGTAGTTATAGTATGTACTCATGAGAATTATTGGTATTTTGTTAATCAAAAATCTGTAACGTCTTTATTAAAAGAGTAAATGGTGTATTCTATAATACCCTCCTCGCATCTATCTGTTATCTGCAATGAAACTACTTTGTGAAATATTATGTCACCGAAGTCAGATACTTGAAATGATACGTCCTTTTTTCAATTTGAAATTTACATTGTTTTGGTTGAAAAGATAACTTATTAGTAAGTTCAACCGTTGATGAAGATTGGGTTTGACCACAAGGTTAACTTTTCTCATTAAAAGGGGATTAAAGCGTAATAACATTTTACATCAAAATCTAAAAAGTTAAAGCTTTTAATAATAAACTGATACTCTGGCAAGAATTGAACAAAAAAAGAAAAAAAATAGACATGTGGCCGTAGTTTTCAGGATTGAAAAAAATAAAATAATATACTTCTAACCCTTTAAAAAAATTATCTCCTATCATATAATATTGGAAGAAAGCTCATCTAAAAGGTAATAGAAATCTTTTTTTTAATGAAGAATTAAGTATGACATATGATCCATCTTCGAATACTATTTTTAATTCCAGTACTCTTTCAATTAAGAAAGAAAAGATAATTGACTTTTTTATCTGAATCAAAATTAAACCCTGCACATTAAATTAAAAATCTCTGAATTGCCAAAAATTTTAGCTATTGATTGAAAAAGAATATGGTGATTTGAAGAAAAATAATTATTAATTATTATTAATATTTTGATTAAGAATTTGTATCGATCAACGTATGCGAAACCAGCTATTCAAAATTAATCAATAAATTTTATAAATACTATGTCCCTACATATAGTATAAAGCCTAACGTGGAAACAATTAAGAAATCCTTATAAGCGCATGCACACATTGGACTTTTATGATATAGTTATTTTGAAGTATTTTTTCCATTATATATATATATATATATATATATATATATATATATATATATATATATATATATATATATATATAAATATATATATATATATATATATATATATATATATATATATTCATACTCATACATAAATAAAACCATTGTTTCATTGAAATCTCTAATAAATTAGAAACATTAGCTCTAAGAATTTTATTTTAACTATAAAATCGTCTATTATACTATTAATTCGTCTATTATACTATTATTATACTATTATACTGGGTGTACGGTAACGTATTTTGTCGAGATTTTTTTCTAAAGAAGAAAGGAAACATTTTTCGCTTTTTATTTAAAACATAATCTAAAATATAATCATTTGTTATTTACATCAGTATGTCAGCGTTCTATCAGACTATCCATCCCCTGAAAAAAAGTTCTCTGTTTTGGAGATGAAGTATTCATCCACTGTCATTTAGGCACTCTCATATACTTTACGTATTCCTTTCCATCAAGAAAGTTTTACATCGACTTTTTAAAATAAGATTGTCAAACGGGACATTATCAGGAATAACCCAACTCAGCAATTTTTATGGGGTCACTCGCTTCGTGTAGTCTAGTGTTGTCGTGATGAAGAATCGCACTCTTTCTGTGTTGGGCCAAAGATAGATGTATATATTAAATTATTTATTCAAAACATCAAGCTGAGAACAGGGGAACGACCATTTCATTTTCTTTCAGCAATTTGTAGCATACACTTATTGTCTCACCAACAACACAACATAAACTTCTTATGCTGCATGCCAGCATTGGATGTGGGTGGTAGTGTCTCCTCTTTGTAAACATACGATTTTTTTTCTGACCATGTGTTTATATATTATCCACCTTTCATCTCGTCACCAAGTGGTCGAGAAACGATTCCTTTAAGTGACGAATAAGATATGAAAAACTTATCAGCATTATGTACATTAAATTTTTTTCGCGGATTTGGTTAAAAATAATTTTTTTTCGCTTACTGTCAGTTTAGGCACGAAACCAAGCCTTTTAATATAATTCAAAGCAGAAGTCTGATGAATTCCAAGCATGAAGCTCATTTCTATGAAAGTTAACGTCTTCATGATTTGGGTTAATATTTCAAAGAAAAATGGCACAAGCGAAATTTCACAAGCCATCTTTGATATGTTCGAGCTGTTACTGCTTCATCTCCAAACACATGCATACAAGTTTCTCTTTGCCTCAATCGTTCCTCCTTTTTGGAACTCAAATAACATACGCAGTCTTAAATGTGCTTTTTCTTTCACTCAAGTAGACAGCTTTACAAGTTTAAAAAAATGTGTATAAGATACAAGAAAACGTGTATAAATGATCGTTAGTATATTAATCTATTTGTTTAAACCAGTTTCAGTTGAATCCAAATTATGGCTAAGGATCGACAACACATAAAAGTGTATGCGTTCAAAAGTTACAGAATCTTCCCGCACACCAAGTGTGTTAAACGCGCGGACCGGCTAATACAAGGGCAGACAATAATAAATAATAAAATAACAAACCGACTCATAAAAAAATGTTCAGTTGAATTTATCTAAGCGCTTTTTTTTTAATTATATATATATATATATATATAAGGTGTTATTAAACAAAATGCGTAAATTAATTTTGAATATACCACAATTATAGGTAAATACGGCATCTAAGCATAAATGATATATAAAATACATCAAAAGTTTTAATTTTTTCGGAGACAAATTGTATTTGTTTCATTTGATTTTCCCAATAAATATAGACTGTGTAACCAGCTATAGGCAAATAGATGTGATCGAGGAACGAGGATTATGTGTGTGCTAAGGATCGACAACACATAAAAGTGCATGTGTTCAAAAGTTACAGAACTTTCCCTTACACCAAGAGTGTTAAACGCGCGGTCCGGCTAATACAAGGGCAGATAATAATAAATAATAAAATAACAAACTGACTCATAAAAAAATGTTCAGTAGAATTTCTCTAAGCGCTTTTTTAATTATATATATATATATGGTGTTATTAAACAAAAAATGCGTACATTTATTTTGAATATACCACAATTATAGGTAAATATGGTATGTAAGAATACATCCCCAAAGTTTTAATTTTTAGGAGACAAATTGTATTTGTTTCATTTGATTTTCTCAATAAATATAGATTCTGTAACCAGCTATATGCACATAGATGTGATAGAGATTTAGTGCGACTTAAATCTGAAAGAGCAAAATTCATTGAATTGAGTGTGCATGAATTTGACAAACATCTACCAGCTAAGTTTCAAAATACTCGGAAATTCGCTTATGGAATCATCGCCATATTTGGAAGTGCTTATCGGTACGAGCAGTTATTTTCTGTTCTAAAATGAAATATGTCTTCTGTTAGCAATGACACTCTCACCTTGCGTCTGCTTCGAAAGTAATCACAGCAACCAAAATTTCTCTCAATTGATTGATTGATTGAATATTAACGTCGCACTGTTCAGCTACACGAGGGCTTTTGGCGACGGACCACGTAATTTTGAACCATGGTCAAGTGACGTGTACGACACCTGAGCTGGCACCCCCTCTCCTAACTACCACACCACACCAACGAGAGGACGTTTCAGCTCTCGAGAGATTTAACGTGCATCGCTGCCCTACACGGCGGGTCTTTAGTGGTACTGGGGTCGAACTCGTGACAAAGCAAGCCACGGTCTGATACCTATACCACTCGGCTACCGCGGCCTTTAAAATTTCTCTCAAAGTGGGAAAGATAGCAGAGAAGAGATGTCAATGTCAGGATGTAAACATTAAATTTGTCTTATTTTTTATATTTTTATTTTAATGAGTTATTCGAAATAAGCCTACGTTTCTATAAATACTCATTTTTTTACTGTCCACCTAAAGTTAAATCATATTTGTTTGGCTCGAATCAGTCTTTGATTTTGAAACGTCTGCCTTACATTCAATATTTATCCCGGGCTCGTGAGATAATTTTTTACCCAAAGTGAGGAACGGAAATGAAAATTGTTTGTTTACTACTGCTTTAAGAAATAATTTTTTTATTGAAATATCACTTACCCGTTCTGTAAAGTTTATGCAGCAAAAGCATTTTTTTATATAATTTCAAATTCCGATGTCAAACATTATTGTCAATATTTGCTAATATTTTGAAATCTCAATCTTCTGAGTTTTGACTTTCATAAAAATGTTTCGATATAAGCTTTTTGCTTGAAAAGATGCTTTAGCGCTTGTGAACAAAAAAATGCTAAGAAAAGTACAAAATCAGTAAATTTAACCAAAAATGTAAAACTGCAAACATACTTCTTCCCGTTTTAATAAAATCTTTTTTTTATTAAATTTAGAAAATTTTCCAAATAAATGTAAAAGGATTTTAGAAATATATAGATATTCCTTCCAAATATAAATATCTTATTTTTTAATCTAGTTTGCAGAGAACTTTGATGTGAAATTTTTCTGTCTGTGAATGTGGTAATGCTTTGTCGAGCATTGGATAAATCCTAAAAATATAATAAAAAAGTGTAAAACTTTATCAAGTTATTTCGAACTATTTTTGTAGAGACTGTTTATTCATTTTGTTAAATTTTATTCTGTAAAGTTATGCTACAGTTTTTTTTTGTTTCTCTGCTATTTATTCTATAGTCTGCATTCACTTTCTATTTTGTTATTATGTTATATATATCTCGTAATATAACATAAAATAGAATCTTTGTAACGAACCGAGTGAGCGATTCATTTTTCGAATCTCTCTTTCTCTCTTAATATATAAATATATATATATATATATATATATATAAAAGGAAACATTTCTTATATTTCCTTATAACATCTGCATGGCCGGTAAAAAATTTAACTGCGCACATGTGTGTGTGTATCTGGGATTTAACTCACGTATGCCATTCATTTACAATTTAGATACATTTAATCGAATTTGTAAATTAGATAGTTCTTTTAATGCATTCTGCATTATTATATGCATTTATACTGTATACATGTATAAAAAAATTCTTATAAAATTATGTACTTTATTGCTGTATATATATTTAAGTACCGAAATGACAGCAGAGTTGATGTATTTTTATAAAAATGTCCTTTGTTCATTTTAAGGGCTAGCTGCTGACATGTGCATATCATCTTAAGGTATTCGACTACCCTAAAATCATGATTTTTTTAAAAATTGACAAATTTTTAGGATTTTATTTAGTAGCCATCTTATTAGCTTCATAAAAATACCAAGGTTTTTATTTTCCATTCACTAGAACAAAAACTACAGGTGTTTTAGTAAAAGCAATTGCCATAACTTTAAATAAGATGTCAAACTTTAAAATGCGTTTTACTCGAAATGTGTTTTTCCCGAAAAATTCAAACGGGGGTAGCTATTGCTCAAAAAGTTTTAAAAATTATTTGCTGAAATTTTGGGTGTATATTCTGTACAACAGTAGAAGTGCTTTAACCTTCAGATTTATCAATCGCTGTGTTATTACAAAATTTATAGTTCTTTATGTGAATATAGACACTGTTTTTTTAAGCAATTTCATATAACAACTAAGATAAAGTGTTCTAGGTTTTGTAAAAACTAAAATATTTCTTATCTTGAAGGTCACTTCAAAAAGGAATAGCAAAGTAATACATCAAAATTGAAAAATTGAGAATTTGTTCATTTACTAATTGTACAGAGTTTGCCCCGTTCATGCAATAGTTTGTCAATTTTTACCCACTTTTTCCCATTTAGTAGAAAAAAAATATTTTTCAATTCTTAATTTTAGTCTTGTTTCTTAAAATGTACTAAATAAATCTAAAAACCACAAAAAAAATCTCCATATATCCATTTTTTTAAAACCAGTTGTCGCAAGTTGTCGAATACCTTAAGTTATCAAACAAAATGTTCATTTCTATAAATCCGAGAAATGTGTGTATATGTACATATATTAATTTTCGTTCAACAGAATGAAATTAGTAGCATGTTTTCAAAAAGTAAAATGATGAGTTTTTTTATTATTATTATGTGTAAATGAAAATCACTTGAAAGGAGTTCTATATTTCAATATTTTATATATCCTAGGTGGATGTGCGGATGAAAAAGTCAAGTGGTTACCGGGGCTGCTAAAGTTCAACAAAACGAAAGTATTTCCAAAAACCCTTATTTGATATTGTTCAGATTTTTAAAAGAATACCGTAGTGTAGTTATTAAAGTAGAAAAGAAGTGTTAGAAAAGAAAATTAGAAGAAATGTCTGGTTTGTGGATAGTACATTGATCAGTCTCAAAGGAATGAGAAACTTTTGAGAACATATAGTTCTGTGCAGTCCACATGTAAAGGAACTATTAAACGCGAGTGTTATAAAATGAAGTAAAACAAAGACAATGGAGAATATATCTGAAGCACTTTACAGCACCATTGATTCAACTATGGCGGACAACACTTCCAGCTTTACAAACAACAGCAACTATACTGAATTAGACTTATTGGCATTCACGGAAGAATCAAGGATAGAAGCGATTATGTATTTCGTTCTATTTTTGCTGGCTTCTTCAGGAAACATTCCAGTTTTTATCACTCTTATTCGTGGTCGGCGCAGGCGCTCCAGAATAGAAGAGATGATCCTGCACTTGACCATTGCAGATTTGATTGTCACATTTGTCATGATTCCCTTAGAAATATCCTGGAGGATAACCGTGGAATGGATAGCGGGAGATGTTCTATGTCGGATCATGCTCTTTTTTAGGGCCTTTGGACCTTATTTGTCCTCCATGGTTCTCGTCTGTATAAGCATCGATCGATTCACTGCTATTGTTTACCCTTTAACTGTTAACGTGGCCCAGAAACGTGTAAGGTGGATGCTACGCTATGCTTGGGCTGGCAGTCTCATTTGCAGTTTACCGCAGGTAAGAAATTCAGCTTTCATTACAAAATTTATTTCCATCGTTATAAATTTCAAAGAAACTGCGTTATTGAAACCTATTTATATTACTGTTTTATGTAATTATTATACAAAGTTCATAAATTCTTGATGATCACATGGTAAATACAATCACGTTCTTCACTACTGAATTCAAAATGGATGACAAGTTTGGACTTGTTCTACTCGTAAAATTTAGATGCTCGAAAGTTAGGATTCTTGAAAAAAAAATTTCAAACTAAAAAAAAGAAAAATCTCATATTATACTTGCACATTTAAATCAAGTGTATTTCTGTTTACCCAATTGCACCATTATTGCTGCCCAATATGTATCATACTTTTTAAACGAAAAGTTTTTCCAAAAGATAGCAACAGCTAGGGCCATGAATTGATTGTTTTAAAATAAGTGAGGGCATTTATCATGAGACTAATACGTCACTTGAATTTATGAAAATATTGGCTGGAAACATTTTAGTTATCACGTGGCAATGACATCACACGAATTTAGCTCATTCAATCAGTGCAAATAGGCCTGAGACATGTTAGATATGTTATGATTTTTTAAAGTTGTTGTCTTTTATAAATCTTAATAACGGGTTACTTTTGCGTAATGCAAATGCAGAGTATTAGCACAGGTATTGATTGCTCCTGATGTGAGGAGTAAAATATAAAACCCGTTATTTCTTGTTTTAAATTAACTTTTGACATCGAACAAAAAAAACAGCCAGTAAACGATCAATAAATTACAATCGAAACTAAAAATTCCGGTATGACTTTATCGTTTTTGCTGTAATTAATGCGCTCGTATAGGTCTTATTTTTGCTAGCGTAATTTTTGAAGAAAATCCAGTCGTTTTCCTTATGAAGATTAGTAATAAATGTGTAAAAGTAGGAGAAAAACTAAATTAAGTAACAAAAAAACAACTTTTTTGTGTAGTTTCTCCATGTTGCTACCAAAAGTGTTCATTTGATAGAACTTGCACCTGGTTGAACAAAACCCTTTCACTCCCTACCCCAAAAAAAAAAAAAAAACATAGTCAAAAAACGAAATACCACTTTATTATAAAGGGTGTTTTTTTAGAGGTATAGAACTTTAAATTGCAATAAAACAACGATGTATTATTCGATTGACATGAATTTTTTTTATTTGAAAGTTAATCTTGTGGCATTACATTTTAAATATGATCTCTTTCATATGACTGCCATGGCTGGCTCGGATGTAGTCCAATCTGGACGTCCAATTTTCAATGAATTTTTCCAACATTTGTGGCCGTATATCGGCAATAACACGGCGGATGTTGTTTTCCAAATGGTCAAGCGTTTGTGGCTTATCCGCATAGACCAATGACTTTACATAGCCCCACAGAAAATAGTCTAGCGGTGTTAAATCACAAGATCTTGGAGGCCAATTCACAGGTCCAAAACGTGAAATTAGGCGGTCACCAAACGTGACTTTCAATAAATCGATTGTGGCACGAGCTGTGTGACATGTTGCGCCGTCTTGTTGGAACCACAGCTCCTGGACATCATGCTTGTTCAATTCAGGAATGAAAAAAATAGTAATCATGGATCTATACCGATCACCATTGACTGTAACGTTGAGACCTTCATCGTTTTTGAAGAAGGATTCCACCAGCCCATAAAGCGCACCAAACAGTCAGTTTTTCCGTATGTAACGCTGTTTCGACATACACTTGTGGATTAGCTTCACTCAAAATGCGGCAGTTTTGTTTGTTGACGTAGCCATTCAACCAAAAGTGCGCTTCATCGCTAAACAAAATTCACTTATGGAAATCGAGAACAACGGCAATCTCGTTTTGGGCCCATTCGACGAATCTACGCCTTGCTGATGATCGTTTTGATGAATTGCCAAACCAAACTGAGAATAAATCACTTGACAGCTGTTAAATCGGTCGCCATCTTGGAAAGTAATGCCAACTTAAACTTCTATACCTGAAAAAAAAACACTCTTTACATTAATTTTATTTCTTTCATGGTTTTCAAACTAATTCATTTTAAATACAATGCTTTATAGCTTCTGCTTATTGTATATTCCTGACTGCTAAAACCAAGTATGCTTCATACAGTATTTTTCATACAGCAAAAGGTTTCTTGTTTAGGTTTAAGTGTTTAACTTAGATTTTTTTTTTTGTAGTTTCCATATATTAGATGTAGTAAAAATATTGGTGCTAGAAAATGCATTGCATCAGTACAAACCATTCGTCTCATTGTAAATTCCACCCCAAACCATGTTTTCTAGAGGAAATGGCTAAGCGGAACCATTTCCAGATACCTTCGTCTTCTAGATTCCACTTGTTTTTCTACGGGGATCCTTCAGTGAGATGCCTTTTCTATGAAATATCTTCTAGAGGAGGGTAGAGGGTAGGCGTGCTGTAATGGCTTTCAAAAGTAGTCGTATGTTTTTACGTTTTAGTAATCTCTTCTAATAAAACTGTTGCAAAATAGAAGGTATTTCATAATAATAATAAAAAAACAAAGTAGAAAAACAATTGTTTACTTATATATATATATATATATATATATGTATGTATCAGTGCTTCTCAAACTTTCAATACTTTTGACCCTATATTCAATCATAATTTTCATTGCGCCCCCCTCCATTCAATAACAATGTATTGAATTCAAAAATACGATACTTTGATGGTAAAACTACCATACGACTTTAACCTTTTAAGTACCACTGTCGTATATAAACGTGTAGCTGAGCCAGTGCGTAAATTACCCGGACGTATATACACTGGTGCGCAAAAATTAAGGACGAGACGGTTTTTCCAATATAACTTTGTACAAAAGCTTTCCAAATCAACACATTTAATACCGTAAGATCCCCAATACGTAAGGACATGTGTAACATGTAAGCAACACTTACTAAAAGAGAATTCAAAGGGATAAAAAGAAGCTTGATTGAAAAAGTAGCATGGAGCGCAATGCGACTGAAGACCGAAATATCCCTGTGATGGGTGTCCAGCAAGAAACATCCGGTCTTTAGTAGAGGATATGATCTCCCCTGAATGCTAGGCAGGTTTCACAGCGTCTGCCCATGCTGAGAATGAGGGTGTCAATGAGTTGTTGAGGCATTGCTGCCCATTCGTCTTGCAGCGCCAAACGAAGCTCCCGAATCGTTACTGGTGGTAAGGTACGAGCTGCCAAGCGTCTGCCTAAAAAATCCCATACATGCTCGATGGGATTGAGATCCGGAGATCGTGCCGGCCAATCCATACGTTCAATATCCTCACTCTCTAAGAGGTGTTCGGCAGCTACTGTGCGATGACATGGTGCATTGTCGTCCATGAAAAGGAACTGCAGACCCATAGCGCCTCTAAAAAGACGCACATATGGAAGAAGAATGTCGTTACAATAACGCGTCCCGTTGACTGAACCTGCGTCGAAGATGTGGAGGTCTGTACGACTACCAAGCATGATGCCTCCCCAAACGAGAACACCGCAACCTCCATACCTGTCCCTTTCAATGATGTTCGAGGGATGATTGCGGCTTCCCCGCTCTCTCCAGAAGAGTATGCGATGAGAATCGCTACTCAAACTGAATCTGCTCTCATCTGTAAAGATACTCGTTCCCATTCATTGTCTCTCCAATTCCATTGTTCCCGGCACCACAGAGAACGCCTTCTCCGATGGGCAGGCGTTAAAGTTACACACCGAACAGGGCGTCGTGCAAACAGACTACCACCGTGCAGCCTTCTCCCGCTGTCTGCCGCCTGTATCTTCTGACCTGTAAGACAATGTACCGGTCATCTGCGGGTGTGGTTCCTCGTGGACGACCACTACTGAACCCCCAGATAGCTGTTCCTGTAGTTTGAAATTGTCTCCAAAGTCGTGAAACGATGCTGTGAGCAATTCCGAACTCTGCAGCCACACTTGTCACACTGCGGCTTTCCTCCAACTTCTCTCTCCCAATGATTCGACCTCGGGTAAAAGCATCCAGATGTCGTCTAACAGATTGATTATTCGCCATTTCTCGCTGAGGCAGCAACTCGGTGTGATTTTAACTGCTATACGGCGTGCAATCTCTTTGCCAGAAATACTGATCTCACACCGACAACATGCTTTATACTACTCAGACACTCCCCCATTACGTCTACCTGCATATCTGCGCATGTGCTATCGTACATCACCTTACTTAATCTCCTGATTGGTCTTTCTGTCCGCTCTGCCTCTTCGTTCAGCTGATGTGCTAATTTTTCGACTTCGTCCTTAACTTTTGCACACCAGTGTATATATGTCTTTCCAAAATACGATCTTTTCTAATCAGTCCAATCGATAAAATTATTCTGAAATTTTTGGAATGTAATAAAATGATCTTAAGAGTGTTTGCGAATTATTTACTTATTTCAGAGAATTTGATCATTTATTCAATTTCTCGTCCCCCAATGCGCCACATATGCTTGCATACGTGAAAAACGGTGGCATTGGGGAACGAATCATGTAACTGTTAATCGGTAATTGAATGATTAATTATAAACCGTACAAATTCTCAAGATAACTGTAAATTTTTGCATATAATTTTATATACAACAAGCCCGTTGGGCACTGGTAATTATTAAATTTGTTCTTAACCTGGTATTGTTAAATTAATGATAAAATACTCAGAAACATTGAAAATAGCGACCCAAGAAGGAAGATAAGTACAATCGCGAAACTTTGCAAATAAGTACAGCGTAATGTGATATGCAAATGATCCAAGTTTTGTGCCAATACGCATGCTCATACACGCCGAGGTGGCGCTACAATCAGGAAGAGGGTGCTATATAAGCCAGCGCAAATTCGAAGATTCATAAACGTGATGATTACCCGCCAATTGTAGGAAGACTTTGGTAAGCGAAACATGCCAGGGTAACGTGCTAGAAGACATTTCTCACAGTTAAGCGAGTTTGAGAGAGGCCTGATCATCGGGATGAAAACTGTAGGTTGGTTGACGCGCCGTGTTGCTAGCCAGGTGCATCGTTCGGAGTGTGCCGTTAGAAATTGTTGGGAGCAATGGACACGAGAAGGTACCCATGCGCGGAAAACCGGGTCTGGAGCGATCAGGAAGAACACGAGGAGTGAGGATCGAAGGATCGTGCGGCAAGCACTTGTGGACCCCCCAGTGGCTTGTTCAACGATACGAGCAGACGTAGGAGTAGCAATTGTTCCACAAACAATTTCCAGACAACTTGCAGAAGCAAATCTTAAATCCAAGCACCCTTTCCGTGCACTCCCTTCAACGCCGGAACATCGGCAATGGCGTCTACAGTGATGCCAAGCCAGATCAGTGTGGAATGTCACAGATTGGCCAAAGGTTGTGTTTAGTGATGAATCCTGGTTTGTTTTGGGGCCAGATGATAACCGTGTACGAGTGTGGAGGCATCCTGGTGAGCGGTACTTTTCCCCTACACTGTTCTGCGTCACAATGCCCGCACAGCTGGTGTAATGGTCTGGGGGGCCATAGCCTCTGATAGCTGGTCCTCTTTAATTGTGATGTGTGGAACCTTAACGGGCCAACGTTACGTTGATGATATTCTTCGACTCCATATAGGACCTTTCCTAAATGGTCTCC
Organism: Trichonephila clavipes; assembly: GCA_019973935.1. NCBI lineage: Eukaryota > Metazoa > Arthropoda > Arachnida > Araneae > Nephilidae > Trichonephila > Trichonephila clavipes. The sequence goes on from BMAU01020446.1 coordinate 295,807, forward strand.
CATGGGCAATTTTCCAGCAAGATAATGCTCGTCCGCATACAGCAAGAGTTGCTCAAGACTTCCTACGTCATTTTCAGACTCATCCATAGCCGGCCGGCTCCACCGATTTGCCCCCTCTAGAACACGTGTGGGATCAGCTAAAACGCAGATGCCATCGTGTCCCTTTGTACATGATTTAGAGTTGGCTGTTCAAGATTTGTGGGCCCATCTACCTCAGGACAACATAAGGTCTCTAATCAACTCAATGCCGGTCCGTGTGGTGGCATGTATTGAAGCTGGAGGTGGTCCAACGCGCTATAGAAGTTGCCCAATATTTGTGTCGTTGCACACCCTGTATTCGTTTAATTGTCTTGTTTTTGAGATCAAGTGAATCTGTCATTTGTGTCATTATGTGCATTAAATTTCATTTTAGTTTTTTGCTTTCTTCTTGGGTCACTATTTTCAATGTTCCTGAGTGTACAGTGTGCATTAACTGATACATTTATATGTATATTATACAAGTGTTAATGTTTTTTATGTCATAATGTATTTTGTTTGTTTACTTTCAATAAATTGATAATTTTTTAAATATTCTTTTGTTTTCGACTTTTCAATATGTTCGCGCCCCTATAATAGGGTCATCACGCGCCCCTAGGGGGCGTGCCCCACAGTTTGAGAAGCGCTGATGCATACAATATAATTATCTTTTTATATAATGAACAAACAAAAAAACATTATATATGTATGTTAATTTGAGTGTATTAATCTGCACAGTAGTGTATGATTTGCAATACTTATTTATTGGTTTGTATGTTTCATAATTTCATCATCCATATTCATAGCTTTCATTTTCAAAGCAGATCCAATAAAACCTCTTATAATTTTAGAAAAATTGCAACAGCAGAAAGAACTTTCGTAATGCTCAACTTTATCTAATTAAAATGCTTTTCATGTTCTGTTTTACTCTATTTTGTGGTTTTATCTTTATCGTTATGAAAATGTGTGTTTTTTTACCTAAAAATAATTCTTTTGTATCGTCTTTAGATGAACGTTTGATTATATTCAGAGCTGATATATATATTTCTTCAGTATTTTTATCATTATTATTGCTATAAGAGTCATCCAATGCTATTTGACTGCTTTCTTTTCCCTCGAAATAATGTTTGAAGAAAATGTAGAATATCAAAATATTTTGCGAATGTTCAAGTCATCAGAAAAATATTACTTGAATTTTTCTAACTTGAGAAAAACCGGAGTTCGACCTACTGTTTTCGAACATTGGATCCCCGGACATTGAAACTCTTAACAATTTTTATTTAATTTAATCACAGTACCTAAATAGTAAATATGAATTATTAGAGAAAAAAACCTAACGAACCCTATATTTATCCTTTAGGTGGTCAATTTTTATTGCTCAAAATGTTCTAAAAAATAGCACAGTTTTGAATTGCACAATGCCAAGTGTAATACTTTACAAAATGCGAAAATGGATAAATTTTATTTTAAATTTAATTTTTTTCATTTTCCTACAATTTTTTAATTTATAACACAAAACCTCCTTAATGTTAGCTTTTCATAAGTACAGTCTGCATGCTATGAAGAATGTTTCATATACGTATATATATTAAAAGAATTTTTCTCATACTTACAAGAAAATTCATGTTCCTACCTTTTTGTAAGTACAGTCTGCGTGTTATGAAGAATGTTTCATATACGTATATTAAAAGAATTTTTCTCATACTTACAAAAAAATTCATGTTCCAACCTTTTTAACATACGGTTGAGGATTTTCTGTAAGTGCGCATATATATATATATATATATATATATATATATATATATATATATATATATATATATATATATATATATATATACCATTTGAAGCAATGTGAAATACGTACTAAGTCTTACATTGCAATGTAGTCAGAGATAATAACGGCTTTTTTTGGAAACATCTTTCCATCTTCATTTCTTCTCACACACACACACACACAAGCAACAAATTCTTCATTCCCTTTCCAATCCCTGTTCTTTATCAAATATTTTTTTAAGAATATAAATCCCTGCCTTCAATGTAAAATTCCCGCATTCACCACAAAAAAATTCTGTATGAGAATTATTTCAGTACCATGAAGAAACTGCATCTCTTAAAAACACTCTATCACTAATAATTTCACTACAAGGATTAAAAATATGTGGAAATGGAAGATAGGAAGTAAAATATATCATTTCCCGTACAGCAGTGTTTCTCAAACTGTGGGGCGCGACCCCCTGGGGAGCGCAAGCATATTGAAAAAAAAGGTTAAAAAAAATATTTTTTTGGAATGAAGTTGAGCAAAATGCTTTCTGACATAATAAAAATATACATTTACACTGATATAATTTGTTTTTATCATCTGGTGATCATCAAAAATAAAAGATCCCACTTCAAATGCTCATTAGCCATCTTTGATCCTATAACCAAATTAAAAAAATATTTTGTTTGCTCTGCGGTCAATATGAGAACGATGAGAGATTTTTTTATTACGTTTCTTTTAACCTAAAATATTACTTTAGCTGACTTTCCAACTTACTAGTATGGATATCTGTGTCTTTTTTTAGGGAAGTTGTAAATATATATAATATATTTCTGTTTCATATTTTTCCATGTGAAACAGTTTTATGATATATGGATAAGCATGAGTACTCTGAAACATATAATGCATAATGAAAAACGTTTTACACAAATATTTTTTTGAACATGCTGCACTTTCCCCATGAATTTTGTAGTTTATATTGCTGTGTTGTACGACTTATTATGGTTTATAAATGTAAATAAGCAGAATATTAAAAAAACGGGCATCTGTGATCCCTATTGAAGGAAGTTGAAACTGATCAAGCAATTGAAGAACCTACTGAAATAATGCATATTAATCAAGATAGCGAAAGTAAATATCAAAAAAGCGTTAGGCATGAAACGCTTGAGTTCATTTGAAATTTTCAAATGCTGCCTAAAGATCTTTATGAAGAAAACTATGAAGCCATAATGTAGCACTTTGCCTTGTCAAAAAGACACAAAGAAGAAAAAGTTCAAAATGCTATTTGTAGATCACCAAACAACAACAAAAGTACAAAAACGTGAACAAAATATGACAGTTTAGCTGGAAAATAACGTTCCTGAGTTGTTAGCGAAATTGTGTGATTTATGTCCTTTATTAAAGACATGCACATTTGGAACATTTTCTTTAGTTTTATAGGATTTTTTCTCAAATTTTCTAAGAAAAATGGAAAAAGCCTTGAAAGTAGGTAAGTGTATTTTCTTTCATTGAAAGTAGGTAAGTATATTTTCTCTCAAGTAAATTATTCACTGGAATTTTGTGATTTTTATCGTGTATAGTAAAAATAACTATAAAATAAATTATAGTTTTAAAACTAACTAAAAACATGCTTTTATAGTGAATCGCATTAAAAAGTAAAAAAAAAAAAATATATATATAGTACTTAAAAGTAACATATACAAAATTTAATACTTATCTTGTTAATTTGTACGGTTTTTAGTTATGATCGTATTTAGCGCCAAAGTGCATTAGTATTGCATTCAATATATTATTATTTTTAGGGGGGGAGATAAAAATTATGATTGAAAATTGGGTCACCAGTAGTGAAAGTTTGACAACCACTGCCGTGCAGCATTCAGGCAAACTGGTTGAGGCCAGCTTTAGGTAGCCCGCTCGTCTTACTTGCTAACCAATTAAGGGGTTATATATATGTATATATAAAAATCTTCTGTGCGTGTATTTGTCACTAAACTCCTAAACGGCTGGACCGATTTCGATGAAATTTTTTGTGTGGATTCAAGTAAATTCGAGAATGGTTTAGATTGACAATTCGGTCCGATATCTCAATTAGTTAAAAAGATATTAATTAAAAACATTCAAAAATACAACTCAACATTCACCTGCATTATTGTAACAACGCTATAGTTATAAACAAGTAATATAAAAATTTTTTTTTCAATTCCTACTTAGATCAACCAATAAAAAATTTATTTTAGCTACTCTTTATTAAATAGTTGCAATTAATTTAAGTATGTATACACATATGACAAATTTACAACATTAAGTAGTAATTAATTTTTATTAATTATCATTAAAGTATCGTTTTGTCATCCAAAACAATCGTATATATAAAATTTCCTTTCGACTGAATGCTTCAACACGTGAGAAAAAAACCTTTTCAAATTTAGAAATATGTCGCCAAAAGGGTCGCTAAGTCGCCAACGTGGCTGTATTTGTAGTTTTTTAAGGTATCCGACTACGTTCGGAGACTTTTTTTTTAAGTTTTTAAAAAATCCCTAATATTTTTACATTTTCAGTTTCACTTTTATATACAATAATAAAAAGTACAGTTAGAAATAATATATGTACATAAAAAGTTGCAAAAATTAAAATTTTTAAAGAAATTTTAATCAAATTTTGGAATTTTTTCAAACACTCTATTTTTTAAAATATTTTATATTTTCCATAAAATATTGCTGCAATACATTTTTAAAACACATTTCTAGAGAATGACCTACAAGTGTTAAATTACTTCTTTTGAATCAAAAGTTATGGCCAGTCGAGCTTGCGAACTAGGAAATTCAATCAAATTATCGTAACTTTCAGAAAGAAATACAACTATAAAATAACTAAAAATTGTTCAATTTCTTAGCTTGTAGGTCATTCTCTAGATAATACCAATAATAACATTTGTGTAAAATTTCATACAAGTATCTCTAATAGCTTTTTAGATATCATGTTTGAAATATCATGAAATTTACAAAAAAAATGGTTTTGAGAAAAATGCATTTAAACTTTATAAAATCAATTTCAAAACAAAATATGACAAGTATACTACTAAAACTCTCCTGATTTATAAGTAACACTCCCACTCTTTGGAAGTTTGTTAAATTTTTTTCTTTCTTTGGACCTCCTTTTTTTTTCTGGTTGATTTTATAAAAGGCAAAAAATGTTGTTTTGAGTCACCGACTCGAAAGATGTCAACAAATCTCTCATCACGCAGTATATAATTCCCTGCATTTATGCCAAATGCTTTCAAAATACCTAACACATTAATGAAAGCTTTTTTAAAAATAATGACGGTAAAAAATATATGGGTACCCAAAGAAAATGGTTTTAGCTCGATAAAAGTTTCTTTCAAAATGATTTGCCACAAACAGGAGTTAAATGATACATTTTTATTTGTGTCTTACCGTGGAGGCAATTTTATAATAACTGCTTATCACTCTGCTTTGTGTACACAGATTTAACAATATTCTAAAGTTTCACAGAAATACATACAATTTTTTCTGTTTATTGTTTTCTGGTGTCGTTTCCTCGTTGATAGTCACACCAGTTCTCAGCTCAAATCGGGCACGGCCCATATATGGGTTTCTCCCTGTTGGAGCAACAGTGAAAAAATACTGCTATTGTAGCACTTAGCATAGCTTTGGCGTGATTGGTGTTAGTGCTAAAACAGTGTAGAATTTTATTAAACATAACATTGATAAGTTTTTCCTTCTCACCGTGGTTTTTCTCGCCTTTTTAAAAATTTTCTTTTCCGACTACTCAATCTTTCTTAGAAGTATCTTATGCACTCATATGATGACATTGTTGACACCATACACATCTTTAACAGAAAAGTATCCTTGGAATCACCATCACAAAAGAAATACATATTTTTAAGATTTCGTAGTGCAAAAACATACAAAGATTTTGTACGCACTATGTTTGAAGTAAATCCCAGATGATTGCAGGAACACGCATGTATGACTGGACTTATAGAATTCTAAAAAACTATGATAACATTTCTAAATCTAGAATTTCCCAGTGTCAATGTATAAAGTTTCTATAGAAACCACATTTAGCGATGAATGTCCATGTGTCTCTGCCGTCAACGGATATTCCACATTCTTCAACTGACATTTTGAAACATTTTATAATGCTTTTCGCTTAAAAAGCAGTGTCGTTCATGGCATCTTTAGCCGTTGGTGTAGCAGCACAGACAAGACTTTCTTTCACAAAGTCTAAATGCTCCTTTTGTCATACAAGGCCAGTTCAGCTTAGCACATAGCTTTTTCACAGGTAAATATCATCTTTCAATCACTCACCTTCTAAAAATAGGTTGCAAATTAATAACACTTTGCTTTTTTAGCTTTTCAGTAGCTGAAAAAAGGACGATAAAACTTTAATCGGAGCATTTTTCAAGTCACATTAGAAGTCAGTCCAAACATGTAATCTTCATGCAGGTACAGATTGTTCTCAAAACAATTGGAGAAACACAAACTTGAAAACACACTTCCCAATTTAAGGGAACCAGGACATGCTCGAAAGAGTAAAATGCCAAAATTAAGACCCTTTGTTTATGAGACATATATCATTTAAAATTTCCAATAGAGCTTAGATTTTTTTTATGTCTATAATAAAGATAATTTAATTATTCTGTAGAACTACAAAAATAACTTTTTTACTCCAAAAGTTTTTTTTTACTACTTAATTTAAGTAATAAATAATTTTTGAAAACTCGTAATATATACTTATGTTTAGGTACCATTTTTTAAAAAAGTATCCTTTTTTTATGTAAAATATTTTTTACACATATATAAAACAATACATAAAATACAGTGAAACCTTTTTTTAGTAAAATTTTAGTATAGTTTCTTTAAAAAAATTATGAAACTTTGAAATTTGAAATTTTTTATTTTTCTGCTTTTTTTATGCATAAAACAATTTTTAAAAAATTAGGCACTATTTTAATAGAAAAAAAAATTAGGTTCACTATATGCATAGGCACTTTGTATAGAAGTATAAAAAATCAGGAATCATACAGTGCAATAGTTTTTTTTAAAAATGTACCTAAATGCAAAAAATATGCTTTTGAGAAAAAGTGAAAAACTAAAAAAAAACAATATTTTCACATATTATACACTTAATTAGTATTTCCTTGCCTATTTTATATGACTAATAATAATCCTTAACCATTTTCTAGAGTTACAAAAGTAATTTTAAATTCATATGTTTTTCTTCCCTTTGTTTTAGTTAACATGAACATAATTTTCGAGATCTTGTAATACATATTTTCATGTATAGGTACCATTTCTTACAAAAATATTCTTTGTATATACAAAAAATTTTCAAATATATATAAAGTAACATATTAAACATAATGAATCTGTTTTTTAAATAATTATATTTATATAATTGCATAATTTCTTAAAAATAATCATAAAACCTTAAAATTATGAAAATCTTAATTTTCTTTTTTACACATAAAATCAATTTTCAAAAAATTAGACACATACTAAAAGATATTTTGTTCACTGTATGTACATGTATCCTGTTTAGATACATAAAAGGTTTCAAACAATATGCTACAATAGTTTTTTAAAGTGTACCTAAATTTAAAAATATTAAACATTCGAGAAAAAATATAATAAAAATTAACAAAAAAATTTCTCCTTACATTATAGATTTGATTAATATTTCCCTGCTTGGTATTCATTTTCTTCATCTAAATTCTGTTTATCCATTTTCCTTTTTAAAGACCTTCTTTTATTTCTGGCTTCCAATGTCACTTTATTTACTATACGTTCAGCCTCAAAATTCGTTTGTTATCAATTATAAGTAAGGCACGTTCCGTGTTGTATCCTGGTTTAATGCCCAGAGCTTCAAAGACTTTTATCCTACTTACATATCCATCGTTAAAACAAATTACAGCATCCATAACTCCAAATTTCAAAGTTTCAATGCCAACAAAAACTGTTTTAGGAATTCGCTCCCAAATACATTTGTTAAAACTTTCATTGGGATTTTGTGTTCTTCCATGAAGGCACTTTTTCAATAAGTCCTTCTCTGTGAGATCCCGAAACACTTTTTTCACTTTCAATAAAATTGCCTCAGGTAAAGAATGCTTGTGAATATAAAATTCCCCGTAACAATGCTACGGTTATAACCGCACCAGCTATCCTCACCAAGAGGACACAAAGCGTGTTGAGGATTATCCTCAGTACTTAGTTTATGAAAATAAATAGCCCATATGGCTCTTTTCATGTCCTCCACAGATGACAAATTTTTACGGATTGCTAGCCCATAATAATGTTGGATTGAGTCCACTTCTTTAAGCGTTAGCCGTCCACGTCCCGAAATATTTTTCCCATCTGATAGCTTAATGCCTTTGCTCATTTTTAGAATGTTTCTCAGCCTTGTGCCCATACGCTTTTGCACATGGCCAACACATTCTAATTTTTCAACTTCTGTGTCGCCATATACTTTTGCTTCTTTTATAGTAAGAAATCCTTTTGAGTCCCCATCACCAAGATACTGCGTATAACATGCTTTTCGTGATGTTTCAGATCGCTGAAATATACTTAATACCCCCGACATTCCATTCCCCCACTGAATCCTTCGTAATTTTTAGCACAATTTTCACATGGTTTTTTTTTTACCCTTACATGAAGAACAATATTTTGTGAGAGCTTCAAAGTCGATAACCTTTCCGTTCTCAACAGACGTAGCACATACAACTCCGTTCAATGAAGAATAGCCTCTTTTATGTCATGTGCCATCCACAGCCACAGCTATATTTGAATTATTATCATTCGCTATGACTGCTTCGTGAACAGCTGCATTCATCGAGTCTTCACTAATTGTTTTTAAAACATTTAAAAACAAAGAATTATGGCGTTCAAACTTTGCAGGTGGGGGAGGCAAATTCATGAGCCCACAGAATATTCGAGCAGCAGCTCCACCTTTTCCAATAGCTCTCATTCCATGTGTCAATCTTAGGTTAACATCATAACATTTATTTGATATTTTTGATGACATTGTACTCGTCGATTCTTCACAGTTGTGACAAATTATTTCCAAACTCACAGCTAAACCTCTACGACTTTTTAAATCTTCTCTCAGCTCAATTTTCTCTGAAGAACAGCAATATTTACAACATAAGAGATTTTTCATAAGGGAAGATAATAAATCCAGTTCAACGATTATGTTTACATTTTGAGAATCTTGTTCTTTTAGTAAATCCGGTATTTTAATTTTTCTCCTAGAAACACTTTCCACGGAATTCAAAAGCAATTCTTCAGTCGATTTAGACATTTTATGTTGATTGCTACTATACTTCCTTCTGCCAAATTTTTTTATTCTTGGCATAATTACTCGTTTAAAAAGTTAAGATACTTTTAAAATCTTATGAATATTAATAATTATAAGTAAAAAAAAACATTTCTTACGAAAATTAATGTAAAATTAAGTAGTTGTATGCCACAAGAAACTTCGGAATAGACGAACTCGGTTCAAAACATTGCCATAAACCGAAATTTAAAGTAAGAAATTTTGTCACACAGCTTGGAACAATAGCTCACGCACAAGCGTGGCTAAAAAGTAGCGGGGTTAACATTCAAACAAAAAAACAATCAAAAGTTAATATAGATAAAACACAGGGGAAACTACATATTTAAAGTTCAAAGGGGCGTGTCAAAAGAAGCGTGGTCATTTATTTACATTTTTATTTTTCATATTTTAGGGCTATTTTATCAGCAAACATATAAGTATTATACATTTTTAGATTCAGAAAAATAAGCACTATTTTTTAGAACTAAAATTGAAAAATCGATTATTTGAAAGTATATGATATCCCTGTTCCCTTAAGTAAAATGTTCTATTACCTCTTAATGTTCCACTAAAACATTCTTTGTTCTGTAAAAATACCTTTACTTATCCCAGTTTTCGTTCATCACAAATTTGAGCACTTCAAGTCAAGAACATTACAAGTCAACACTTCCACTGTTTTTGTAAATGTCTCACCAGCATAGTTGCGTTTTCAAGAGGTTAATTTGATTCAATTTTGATAATATCAAAAGCAGAATGTTCAGAAACAATTAACAATTAAAAATTGTGCATTTAAAGCAAAAAAAAATCAGGTTTTTGAAGAAATTTGCGAGCAACATTCGAAAGATTCAAATAGAAACAAAAACATATGAGGTCAGAAGAAACAGATGTTGCCAATCGCAAAAGTCCAATTAAAAGATTGAAATTGTTGCCTATCAATAAAATAGTTTAAAAAAATGCCAGAAATTGTTTTTAAAATTATAATGGGTTGAAATTGCAAAAATTATGGGTAAAAAGCATGTGAAGCAGTCAACTTCCGGTTTCGATTTCACCTCTTCCGGTTTCAATTTCACCGCTGTAATAATATTTTAAACACCTGTAACTTTTTTTCTAATTATCGCACAGACAAAACAAAGGCAGATTTAGAAAGATAATTGTTTGAATTTTAAAAATACCAAATAAAAAGAAAATGTGATTTTTGACCAAAAATGACGTTTTCAACGTAGTCGGATACCTTAAGTAAATAGTTTTAATCAATAATTTTTATTAATTATAATTAAATTATTGTACTGTCATCCAAAATAATCATCTACATTACATTTCAGCTCAGTTGAGTGCTTTAAATCGTATATTATTAACAATTGAAAATTAGACCAAGATAAATAAATAAACAAACAAATAAAATATGTATAGAGATCGTGAGCTAATAGCAGGAATTGAAAAAGGCGTAAGTTGGTGTCGAAAATTGATTTTTAGCCAAACTGGCCAAACCCGGTCTTTATTGTTACAAAAATGCAGACGATTCACGCTTTTTAGAGTTTTTAATTATTTTTTTTTCAAATAATCTTTACATGTGTAATTCTTCTGTGCGTATGTATGAAACTGAACTCCTCCTAAACGGCTGGTCCGATTTTGATGAAAGTTTTTGTATGTTCCAGTGAAATCGAGAATGGTTTAGATTTATAATTCGGTTTAGAAATGTTTATTTATTTGTTTTTTTTATTTATAAATTGTTGATCTTGGAATGTTTTACATTGGATCCGGCAGACTGCGCTACGATCGCAGTATCGAATATTCAAAAATCTTTTATTATAATTCAAGTTTGTCCCGACAGTTGGTGCTGTGATCATTTCAAGAAAATATTTTGTCACTTCGTGTTATTATTTTGTTGAAATAAATCGTGTGTTAATTAAATTATTACATTGATATGTAATAAATGTTTGAAGAGTTTTGAAGTGTGCATAAAAAACTATGCATTTTCCAAATTTAGTATTCAATTGAAGTGAGTATTTTACATGATTTTCTATTAAATTTACACGTGCGTTGACAACAATTATCCTAACCTACAAATCTATTTGTGTAGGCTATTGATTACACACATTATTAATTTTTTTTTATTTAAGATTATTTCTTATCGGAAATAGTTTGTGTTTGTGTTTCACTTCTAAGCAACCTAGAAGTATAAACCTTGACAAATAATTACATTGTAATAACTTTTTAATACAAATTTTACTGAAAATCGTGCAGATGTTTAAAGCTTATTCATAAAAATTTGGAATTTTTGAATTTAAGATGTGTGTACAGGACAACGTCTGTCGGGTCCTCTAGTAATATATATTTCCTTAACTTTTGCAGACCACTACGAGGCATTACACAGATTCAAATCCCAAAGGAAGTTTAAAAATCAGTTGTAACTTAGGGAACTTTGCTTATAAGTTTACTAGGTATCCGAATACGTTCGGAGTACTTTTTAAAAAATAGGATATTTAAACATTATAAATGCTTTTTTAGGACTCAATACCAATAAGTACTAATATTTAACTAACGATATTAAAAATAAATTACTTACACTTTAGAGAATCACAATTATAAGTGAAATTTTAGCAATTTTTTTTGAAAAACTTCAAAGCAGTTAGAGGTAAAAGTAATATACTTATTTTTCTAAGAGTATTACTAAATCAAATTTCCTGCAATTATCGAAGTAATGTACTAAAATTTTAATGTTTTATTAAAATTTGAAAATTTTAGAGCTGATTGAGAAAACATTAAAATGAATGTGACATTCTTTTTGAGACTATTATTTAAATAACAAGCCATAACTCAAAAAGTCTTCATACAATAAGAAATATTTTAGTACATTTCTAGAAAATAACATAAATTTCAGGTTCAAAAAAGTTTTATAGAAATACATATGCAACATTTTGAGTTATACTCGCCATGACAGATTTGGAGCAATTTAAATGCCCAATTTTGGTAGATCAAAAACAAACTTCTGGTTTTCTAACTTTATAAAATTGATTGTAACTTGGCCTCTTAGTAGCGTAGAAACATAATAAAGCATTTTTTCTAATGCCAAAAAATAGTTCAATTCAATAAAATAAAAAACAAAAATATCGGTCTTGACCGAATTTGGTCATTTTCAACGTGCTGTGATACCTTAACGAGCAGATAGACTCTGAACAAATATTTAAACTCTATGTAACCTTACAATCACAATATCATTTTACCTACATTTATAATCTCATTATAATGCTACATTTACAATACTTACATCACTAACCTACCTTATGCTAATCAATTTAAAATACCTACTTTTACAATCTCGTTACATGGCTGCAATTACAATATTTACATCACTAATCTACATTCTACTAATCAATCTACAATACCTACATTTACAAACTCAACTCCTTTTATTATTATTTTCTATACTTTTCAATAGCAAACCTAATCTACATATCACTATTCTTTCCTTATGAGAGACTCTCAAGTCAGTCAATCAACAAATAGATTCATAAAACAATAACTAAAACGCGTGAAAACTCGCTACAAACTCCGTAATGTAATGTAATAAAAGTATAATTATAAACTCTAAAACGTGAAAGTTAAAAATACTCTTTCAAAGGGTGAGCGAGTGCCACAATAAAACAAAACAGTGTCACAGATGAAACAGATAACTTTATGAAAAAAACAGATCTCATGTTAATTAGGAGGGAATGAATAGAAAAATTGCAGTTACTTTTTTAAAACAGTCAATGCACCATAATTTAAAATAGGATAGCAAATAATACATTTACCTTAGCCCCTTAACTAGCTGGCCCGTACACCGTACAGACTACCAAAACCTAGCCACAACCGGTATGCCCGTACGCTGCATTGCCACTGCTATTTTCATCTTTCTATCTTTGTTTGGCCCATATTTTTAATTCTTATAAGGCAGTGTTTCTCAAATTGTGGGGCACCCCCCTAGGGGGCGTGATAACCCTATGAGGCGGTCGCGAGCATATTGAAAAGTCGAAAACAAAAGATTATTTTTTTAAAAAAAAATATTAATTTATTGAAAGTAAATAAATAAAATTCTGACATATAATAAAAATAAATTGCATTCTTTTAGCCTGATATAATACACTTATAAATATATTATTGCGCAATGCATTTTATATTTAATTTATAACAATAATATGTTAAGAACAAGTTTAATAATTACCAGTGACCCCATGGGCTTGTCCATTATAAAATTATATGCGAACATTAACACTTATTTTAATAATGTGTATAGATTATGATTAGTCTCTAAAATGCCGATTAAAAATTGCGTGATTCTCTTCCCAATACCACCGGATGACACGTGGCGAGAGTATGTGGTGAGATTGGAGGCTGGTGTAGAAAAGAAGTTAATGAGCCGAAATCATTGCTTGCTGGTTTTTACAGTCTAAGTAAAAATAAGTTTCTCTACATACTAAGTAAGTTTCTACATTCGAAATAAGTAAATCCTTCGAAAACTTTGTCAAAATCATTTTATTGCATTCTAAATGACTTCTGAATAATTTTTTATGGATAGAAGCTCACAGAAAAGATCGTACTTTGCAAAGACGTATATATACGTCCGGGGCAAATAACGCACATGCTGAGTGAGTCGTTTATATACGCACTTATGGTTACAGTCCAATTGTAGGTTTAGCATCAAAGTATAGCATTATTGAATTTCATACATTGCTATTGTATGAAAGGGGCTGCGATGAAAATTATGATTGAATATTGTGTCGCAAGTATTGAAAGTTTGAGAAGCACTGTTATAAGGGGATAATTTGTGCTAGTTTTTAAGAGATTAAGTTTACCCATGGTACTGAAATATTTCTGTCCCGGGATTTCATTTCGTGGGAATTTTTCATTGAATCCAGGTATCTCCATTATAAAAATATTTGATATTAACAGAGATGGGAAAGGCAATGTGCAATATGTTGCTTGGGAAAAAATGAAACTGGAAAAATACGCCAAAAAAGCCGATATTATATCTACCTCAATGCGATGTAAGTCTTATTATTACACCATTATTCAAATTGTGTGCATATACACTCATGGACAAAAAATTAGCGCACCGAGGAGTCGACAAAATTGAAACGAAATTTTACATACGTAATGACCATTTTGATATATGATTAGAAAACCAAAGAAAAAAGATCATTTATTTCAGAGAAAAAGACGAAAGAATGGAGGATTTAATACGCTGTTAAACCCCTTTAGAGCGAGTGCACACGATGCGATCGAGCATTGGGACATACAAGTTCTGTATGATGTCTTGAGACATTTTGTTCCATATTTGCTGCAATCTTGTCTCTAGTTCGTTCAAAATTGTGGTATGCCCAACTCGGCGTCCCAAATAATCCCATATATACTTGATTGGATACAAATCTGGGGAATAGGCAGGACAAGGAAGGGTAGTAACAGTGCGGAGATAGTCTTATGACATCCTTGTCGTGTGAGGCCAAGCATTGTCTTGTTGAAAAATGGTTCCTTGCGGCCTTTTCATGGGTGGAAAAACATGTGGTTGCAGGATGCCATGGACATACCACTGGGCTGTCATAATTCTACGGATCAATACTAGTGGTGGCCATGTTTTGTAGACAATGACACCTCATACCATCACACCAGCTGTGTTAGCGGTGTGTCGCTGTAACGCGAAGGCAGGCTTGAGGCGTTCAGCGTGGGGTCTCTGCACACGAACATGATTGGCATCACTGCTGAGATTGAATCTTCATTCTCTCTCTTCGCTAAAGACGATGTAGTTCCATTCGGATGCAGTCCAGTTTTCTCATGCACAGCACCACTCAAAATGAGGGTGTCGATGGGTGGGCATCACGGGCAGCACAAGTAATTAGCGTCGCGATTCCAAATGTTCTTCAGCCAGGCGCCTTCGTATGGTTCGAGAAGACACATGGGCTCCAATGAAGGTGTTACCTGTGCCTGGATTAATTGATTGATTGAATATTAACGTCGCACTGTTCATCTACACGAGGGCTTTTGGCGACGGACCCACTACATGTGCCTGAAAAACGGCCGGTGAAGCGGTTGGCTGTACGCATGATTTTCTTAAGATATGGTGGTCCTCTTAATGACTGGTCCATCGAAAGGTCATCCTGAGCCTGGTCTTCGTGTAAATGACAATCTCAGATCCACTAGTTTCAACACATCCTCATAACACAATCAGAGTGGCCTAGTTGACGAGCTACTCGCGTTCCTGACCACCCAGCTTCCAGCAGCAATCACGCTGCATTTCTAATCATTTGCAGATCTCCCCGACATGTACCTTTATGCTAAGTATTGTTACGACCCCGCAATTATTTCTTGATACGCTAATTTTTTTCCATGAGTGTATATATGAACACATACACAAGTTCATGAACCGTTGTAAAAACAGGTACGAACATGGAATTTTTGTAAGTATTAGAGGTATTTTTTAGAATATATGAAACATACTTAGCACGCATAGTGTATAAATTAAAATCAAACATTTAGGGCGTTTCTCCAATTATAAAATAAAACATAGTTAAAAAACTTTAAAATTGAAAATTAAAATTAATATTTTTTCGCATTTTTTGTTAAGTAAAGGGTGTTTTTTCAGATGTATAGAACTTTAAATTGCAATAAAACAACGATGTATTATTCGATTGACATGAATTTTTTTTATTCCAAAGATAATCTTGTGGCATTACATTTTAAATATGATTTCTGGCATATGACTGCCACGGCTGGCTGGGATGTAGTCCAATCTGGACGTCCAATTTTCGATGACTTTTTCCAACATTTGTGGCCGTATATCGGCAATAACACGGCGAATGTTGTCTTTCAAATGGTCAAGCGTTTGTGGTTTATCCGCATAGACCAATGACTTTACATAGCCCCACAGAAAGTAGTCTAGCGGTGTTAAATCATAAGATCTTGGAGGCCAATTCACAGGTCCAAAACGTGAAATTAGGCGGTCACCAAACGTGTCTTTCAATAAATCGATTGTGGCACGAGCTGTGTGACATGTTGCGCCGTCTTGTTGGAACCACAACTCCTGGACATCATGATTGTTCAATTCAGGAATGAAAAAGTTAGTAATCATGGCTCTATACCGATCACCATTGACTGTAACGTTGTGGCCTTCATCGTCTTTGAAGAAGTACGGACCAATGATTCCACCAGCCCATAAAACACACCAAACAGTCAGTTTTTCTGGATGCAACGGTGTTTCGACATACACTTGTGGATTAGCTTCACACCAAATGCGGAAGTTTTGTTTGTTGACGTAGCCATTCAACCAGAAGTGCGCTTCATCGCTAAACAAAATTCGCTTATGAAAATCGGGAACAACGGCAATCTCGTTTTGGGCCCATTCGACGAATCTACGCCTTGCTTGATGATCGTTTTGATGAATTGCCAAACCAAACTGAGAATAAATCACTTGACAGCTGTTAAATCGGTCGCGCCATATTGGAAAGTAATGCCAACTTAAACTTCTATACCTGGAAAAAAAACACTATTTATTATACTTAAATACATGCAATAAAATTTTTGCTTTTTTTAACATTTTTGGCAAACAAATGGACCCCTTATGAAGTTAACTTCAATACGGTATACCTCATTCACATACGCTAGAGGTTTCGTCAAAGACCTTTAATAATTATTATTTTTTTGAATTTACGTTTATTAAACCGAAAAGGATTTATAGGTATTTTTATCAATGTTTGCTTTTTTTTTTTAAGTTTTGAAAGGCAATGAATGAGATAATTAATTTGTAGATGATATTTGAAACGAACTAATTTACGTTACATTTTTTCAGATGTGTAAATTAAACAGACATATTTTAATTTGGTTTATTAAGAGCTAAGATTTTTTAATAATTAAGTATTCGAAAGGATAAAAGTGTTTAAATTGATTTTAATTGGAATGCATTGTAAACAAATGTGAAATGTTTGTTCTTTAGTTAGCGATACGTATATTTTCGGCTTTACTCATGAAATCATTCATAAACTAATTATACATTTTTATACAATTGCAAATTTATTTTCACGGCATATTGTATTAAAATGAATGTATTTTATTATTTTAAGGCAATTAGACATCACTAACATCTTAAAAACAATGAAAGAATACATGAAATCTACGTTTAATTATTTTCACGTGAACCGGATTGTGAGATCTTAACTTCAGAAATAAATTATTCCATAATAATAAAAGAAAGTGCGTATGTATATGCGTGTTGGGGGGTGATGGAACTATAGGGCATGATCGAAATTTAATTTAGATTTTTTCTTTTTATATTCATTTTCTAAACATTTTCTGATTCACTGGAGCTGTAACGTCGTATGATGTTCGCCTATAACTGGATGAGAAAATTTAAATATATTTTTTATGGTTGTATTTATTCTTTGTGGATCAATTACAATCATTTTAAAAAAAAAATACTATTTCAGAAGTTAATTTTTCGGTTTTATAACCTGTTTTTTTACAGTGCTATTTCGATGTTTTCGTTTTTCATAATTAAACGTATTTTATCTTTTCCATCTATTCGAAGCTAACGTGATTTTATTTATCTATTGATAGTTTTATTCATTTTGTTTAATTTAATCCCATTTTTTTAAAACTTTAACTCATGCTAACTGAAATTAGTTTCCAGTTGAATAACTGCATAATACATGTTTATTTTAGCATTTTACGAATTGCTTTATGACATCTAAGTTAACTTTCTTTTTTCCTTTGGATTATCTATTTTTGTGCATTTATTCCACAGTTCATCGAGCAGAAACTTTTTTTTCTATAATCTTTATGTATGCTTTTATTCATTCACATTTGTGTTTATTTTTAAACATGTTCATTTAAAGGTTTAAATATTTGTTTCTATTTAAACATTCGTTGCTGTCAGGCAAAATTGCGTATCTTTTAAAATTATTTGTAATATATATAAGTACTCAAAAAAATTATCTTAAAAATTTAAAAGTACTATCTTCACCGGAAAATTTACCCTCCTTAAAAAATATTATTCTTGCTATAATAGATGAGGGTGTTTTTTTTTTCCTTTTTAAATTTAACCGTGCGAAGAATGGATACTTCAGTTAATTTCTAATTCTAAAGGATTTGAATTTACATAAGTATATAGTCGCGTATATATAAAATTAAGTATTCTCAGGGGTGTTAAATTTCTCTAGATGTCTGAAAATATAAACAATACTCATATACATGTATCACATAATATTTGGCTTATACTATCATTTTTGTCATTCTATGGGAGTATTGTACAAATATATTCGGTGCTGCTACAAGAAAAGTGTTCTTAATTAGATTTTGTTTTCTCGTATTTAAATTATTTAATGTATCTTTTTCTTAACACCTGTATACTTAATTTTGTTATTTTAAATTTTTAATTGTTTTTATTTTTTTAGACTCAAAGTATATTTAAGTAATGTGATTAATAGAACTATTTGTTCATTGCTATTTGGAATTGCTTACAAAAATAGATCTTTAATCTTAAGGAAACCAGGACATGCTCAAAAGAGTAAAATGCCAAAATTAAGACCCTTTGTTTATGAGACATATATCATTTAAAATTTCCAATAGAGCTTAGATTTTTTTATGTCTATAATAAAGATAGTTTAATTATTCTGTAGAACTACAAAAATAACTTTTTACTCCAAAAGTGTTTTTTTACTACTTAATTTAAGTAATACATAATTTTTGAGAACTCGTAATATATACTTATGTTTAGGTACCATTTTTTTAAAAAAGTATCCTTTTTTTATGCAAAATATTTTTTACACATATATAAAACAATACATAAATAACAGTGAAACCCTTTTTTTAGTAAAATTTTAGTATAGTTTCTTTAAAAAAATTATGAAACTTTGAAATTTGAAATTTTTTTATTTTTCTGCTTTTTTTATGCATAAAACAATTTTTAAAAAATTAGGCACTATTTTAATAGAAAAAAAATAGGTTCACTATATGCATAGGTATCTTGTATATAAGTATAAAAAATCAGGAATCATACAGTGCAATAGTTTTTTTAAAAATGTACCTAAATGCAAAAAAATATGCTTTTGAGAAAAAGTGAAAAAAAAACTAAAAAAACAATATCTTCACATATTATACACTTAATTAGTATTTCCTTGCCTATTTTTATATGACTAATAATAATCCTTAACCATTTTCTAGAGTTACAAAAGTAATTTTAAATTCATATGTTTTTCTTCCCTTTGTTTTAGTTAACATGAACATAATTTTCGAGATCTTGTAATACATATTTTCATGTATAGGTACCATTTCTTACAGAAATATTCTTTGTATATACAAAAAAATTTTCAAATATATATAAAGTAACATATTAAACATAATGAATCTGTTTTTTAAATAATTATATTTATATAATTGCGTAATTTCTTAAAAATAATCATAAAACCTTAAAATTATGAAAATCTTAATTTTCTTTTTTACATATAAAATCAATTTTCAAAAAATTAGACACATACTAAAAGATATTTTGTTCACTGTATGTACATGTATCCTGTTTAGATATATAAAAGGTTTCAAACAATATGCTACAATAGTTTTTTAAAGTGTACCTAAATTTAAAAATATTAAACATTCGAGAAAAATATAATAAAACTTAACAAAAAATTTCTCCTTACATTATAGATTTGATTAATATTTCCCTGCTTGGTATTCATTTTCTTCATCTAAATTCTGTTTATCCATTTTCCTTTTTAAAGACCTTCTTTTATTTCTGGCTTCCAATGACACTTTATTTACTATACGTTCAGCCTCAAAATTCGTTTGTTATCAATTATAAGTAAGGCACGTTCCGTGTTGTATCCTGGTTTAATGCCCAGAGCTTCAAAGACTTTTATCCTACTTACATATCCATCGTTAAAACAAATTACAGCATCCATAACTCCAAATTTCAAAGTTTCAATGCCAACAAAAACTGTTTTAGGAATTCGCTCCCAAATACATTTGTTAAAACTTTAATTGGGATTTTGTGTTCTTCCATGAAGGCACTTTTTCAATAAGTCCTTCTCTGTGAGATCCCGAAACACTTTTTTCACTTTCAATAAAATTGACTCAGGTAAAGAATGCTTGTGAATATAAAATTCTCCCGTAACAATGCTACGGTTATAACCGCACCAGCTATCCTCACCAAGAGGACACAAAGCGTGTTGAGGATTATCCTCAGTACTTAGTTTATGAAAATAAATAGCCCATATGGCTCTTTTCATGTCCTCCACAGATGACAATTTTTTACGGATTGCTAGCCCATAATAATGTTGGATTGAGTCCACTTCTTTAAGCGTTAGCTGTCCACGTCCCGAAATATTTTTCCCATCTGATAGCTTAATGCCTTTGCTCATTTTTAGAATGTTTCTCAGCCTTGTGCCCATACGCTTTTGCACATGGCCAACACATTCTAATTTTTCAACTTCTGTGTCGCCATATACTTTTGCTTCTTTTATAGTAAGAAATCCTTTTGAGTCCCCATCACCAAGATACTGCGTATAACATGCGTTTCGTGATGTTTCAGATCGCTGAAATATCTTAATACCCCCCGACATTCCATTCCCCCACTGAATCCTTCGTAATTTTTAGCACAATTTTAAAATGGTTTTTTTTTTTACCCTTACATGAAGAACAATATTTTGTGAGAGCTTCAAAGTCGATAACCTTTCCGTTCTCAACAGACGTAGCACATACAACTCCGTTCAATGAAGATTAGCCTCTTTTATGCCATGTGCCATCCACAGCCACAGCTATATTTGAATTATTATCATTCGCTATGACTGCTTCGTGAACAGCTGCATTCATCGAGTCTTCACTAATTGTTTTTAAAACATTTAAAAACAAAGAATTATGGCGTTCAAACTTTGCAGGTGGTGGAGGCAAATTCATAAGCCCACAGAATATTCGAGCAGCAGCTCCACCTTTTCCAATAGCTCTCATTCCATATGTCAATCTTAGGTTAACATCATAACATTTATTTGATATTTTTGATGACATTGTACTCGTCGATTCTCCACAGTTGTGACAAATTATTTCCAAACTCACAGCTAAACCTCTACGACTTTTTAAATCTTCTCTGAAGAACAGCAATATTTACAACATAAGAGATTTTTCATAAGGGAAGATAATAAATCCAGTTCAACGATTATGTTTACATTTTGAGAATCTTGTTCTTTTAGTAAATCCGGTATTTTAATTTTTCTCCTAGAAGCACTTTCCACGGAATTCAAAAGCAATTCTTCAGTCGATTTAGACTTTTTATGTTGATTGCTACTATACTTCCTTCAGCCAAATTTTTTTATTCTTGGCATAATTACTCGTTTAAAAAAGTTAAGATCTTATGAATATTAATAATTATAAGTAAAAAATAAATATTTCTTACGAAAATTAATGTAAAATTAAGTAGTTGTATGCCACAAGAAACTTCGGAATAGACGAACTCGGTTCAAAACATTGCCATAAACCGAAATTTAAAGTAAGAAATTTTGTCACACAGCTTGGAACAATAGCTCACGCACAAGCGTGGCTAAAAAGTAGCGGGGTTAACATTCAAACGAAAAAAACAATCAAAAGTTAATATAGATAAAACACAGGGAAACTACACATTTAAAGTTCAAAGGGGCGTGGTCATTTATTTACATTTTTATTTTTCATATTTTAGGGCTATTTTATCAACAAACATATAAGTATTATACATTTTTAGATTCAGAAAAATAAGCACTATTTTTTAGAACTAAAATTGAAAAATCGATTATTTGAAAGTATATGATGTCCCTGTTCTCTTAAGATCACTGCAATATTCCTAATGATAATAATACTTACTTAGTTGTATAAAAATTTGTCCTTTTCCTGCATTCATGTTTAATTTTAGTGTATAATTTCTTTTTCTCTCTAAGCCTAATTTTTTAAAAATATTACCTTTCATTTTCGTACTTCAACTAGGATTAGAAATAATTCCGCTTTCATATTCCCCTAGAACATGGGTGCCCTACAGCGGCCCGAGGGTCACATGAGGCCCACTTTGAATAATTTTGCGGCCCGCGAGATTCTTTACAAAATTCGACCAGTTTTTACAATATTTTTTTGTTTAAAAATAGTTGTTTTTTTTTGTAAGAAACAAATCCCATAACTGTTATTATTGTTTCACGCTGCTTATGTTACTACGAATCTCTTTTTTTATAAATTGAAATTAATCAAGCATAAATCGTGCTTAAATTTAACGCACGAAATAAATAAATAATAACGCTTAAATTTAACGCATATCAATTACAATACGCTAATACACATGCATTGGGATAGACAAAAAAATAAGTGAATTATTTGACAAACACAGTTATCTCACTAATTAAATAAATTAAACATTATTTTATCATTGCATTATTATTATACTATTTATGTGTTTGTATACATGAAAAACAATGAAAACAATAATAATATATCAGTCTGTTTAAAATTTTCACTCCAACAAATGTTTGTAATGGATTTAAATCTAATATAAGGATTATTTATATGCGGCCCGCAGGACTGTAAACTTTTTCCGAAGTGGCCCATGAGATCATTTGGGTTGGCCACCCCGGTCCTAAAAAGAGGTGAAAAGGGGTGAGCCCCACTTAGATCGAAGCTAGGAACTTTACTTTTAGTTTTATTCGTGAGGGGGGTGGATGACAAACTAACAATTTTGGAATGAGGGGAAAGGTCCCTATTTTCCTTTTTAGAGGTATGCATGTCCGAATAAAAACGAAAAACGCCGAGTGAGAGTTATATTCCCGAGCATGACGTTCATTCAAATTCACTCTCCGTCAAATGGCGCCAATAGAAGTTGTCACTTCAAAAACACATTAAAGGCCAGAAAAAAATTTATTGAATGGTTTTACAACAACATTTGTTTGAAATTACGACCAAAAGTCGTCTGTCAAGCCTGAAGCGAAACTGTGGGGAATTAATACTTTATGGAATATTCCTTCGGGCAGTCTTGTGTTAAGTGGCTCTAAATGGAAGGTTTCCTGAAAAAAGATTATGTTGCAAGTTGTCCTTTGCAATCAGTTTTTCAAGGTAGTAAGATGAACTCGTATTCAAACAAAAAACTCTTCCAATTGCTGATCGTGTTTGGAACTGCGGATGGTTATGGGCACACCGACTGGCAGTTGTACGAAGGAAGTTACTCAAATAGGGGTGTTTCCACATTACCCGACCTTTGCAAGTGTAAACAGAATGCGGCATAAGTCTGGTTCTGGCCACATGCACCAGACAGCCGTTCCTTCAGTTGAAGATCTCAGCGCTCGAATATGTGTAACTGCCGG
Source organism: Trichonephila clavipes (assembly GCA_019973935.1). Taxonomy (NCBI): domain Eukaryota; kingdom Metazoa; phylum Arthropoda; class Arachnida; order Araneae; family Nephilidae; genus Trichonephila; species Trichonephila clavipes. The sequence goes on from BMAU01020446.1 coordinate 319,249, forward strand.
GTAGATACGTGGCATGCCATAAAACCTCCTGTACGTAAGAAATTCCATGCAGCTCTACTGTCAGGCTTACCAGATGACTTCCAGTTTTAATTTTAAATCACTTTTGTAGGACCAACTTTCAATAAAATGTTTTCTGTCCCATATATGGGTAGCTGTTTCTGTTCTTTTTATCTGCTTGTTTGCCCCATAGCTCGCACCTAAGGTATATATATATATATATATATATATATATATATATATATATATGTATATATATATCGCATATATGTATAAATTCACTTAACTATACGATGTTTGCAAGCATTGCATATTTTTTATCTTTAAAATTAATTTCCTTACCTAAGGAACAATAAAAATCATAAAGAAACATCTCTTGTAATAAACATTTCAGCCTCCCAACTGTCTCAAAATTCCCTCTATAATTAAAATTGTTTTTTTCAAATTACTTCTCTTTAATTCATGCTTTATAAATTACTACATCAAATAAATTAATTCAGTGAATTCAACCTCAAGTAAATAAAACAGATTATTATATTTCAGAAGAAAGGAAATTCTCTATCGGATTAACATTACATTCTATAATTTAAAATGACGGGTAGACACGAGAAACTTGGAAAGCATAAGCAAAGGCGCCTAAATTTACATATACAATGAAATAAAATACATGTTATATTCATTGTAAAGATGTTTTTTAAGCTAAAGAAAGGAATAATAGAATGACAATGATACCAATTTTCATTAATAAGTCTGCTTTTTATGAGTTGTATTTAATTAAACTTTTATCAAGTAAGGCAGAGAGTGCTCCCTAAAATATTTCTTCTGCAGTAACTATGACAACAAAACGTTTTATTTTTATGCATGTATCCATTTCTTTTCAGAATGTCCTGCTACTTCAAAGTGCGATGTAAATAAAAATCAAATCAAATAGTCATTTCTGGTGCTTTTGGTCTTCATTTTTAATATTTATCCATAGCAACCGAGTTGCTATTTTTTGTCATGGTTCATTTTTGAAATATGCTAAGGATGTAAAACAAATATTTTGTTTTAGAATTTTTTGATAAGAAAAACAAATAAATGTCAAAAAGTAAATCATGCATATTTTGTGATAAAATTTTAAGTAAGGGACGAAATTGGATTTATTGATTTAGCTTCTGGACATTAATTTTGAATACATGAAATAAGTATTGTACATTTATTTATCTTTATAAATGGAAATTTTATAAGCCCAATGGAGGGTGGTAGAACATCGCGCTTAGCCAAAGATTTCATTCGAGAAAGCCAAATATATCATTCAGAATGTGTGAATCAGGGTTTAAGTGTTTCCTGACACCATTATTAGCATTTTTTTTCGCTTTGCTTTTTCTAGCCACGTCACAGTGCTAATGAATAACAATTGCTTATCACCGCATGCCTTCACGTTACTGTCTATTAGTAAACACTTCCATCTGGATCGCACGCTATTCGAAATACAGTGGAATTGCCTCTACATTTCATCCAACCTTCTGCAATGAGCTGACTCTTTGTAGAACAATACTAGTCTTTCTAGTACAAGGTAAAATAAATTTTTGATTACTTCATTAATTATAATATTCAAATTATTCTGAGGTCTCAAAGGATCACAAGAACATTTTGAGCATTTCCAGGTGCCAATTTTTGAAGAATGCAGAATAAACTTTCTTAATTTCACAAGATTATGAATTAATATTCTGACTTTTAATTCCAGAAAATATACGTTATTTATAAGCCGTTTTTATTTGTGGCTCCTTTTATTGTGGTGTTTGTATGAAGGGAATTTCAAAAATTCTGGTATAAGGAATAGAGAAAGAAACAAACACATGCTATTCTAATATAAGAACTATCTCCGAGGTTATATTTAATATTGGATCAAATATTGAGAGAGAGAGAGAGAACTCAATGTACCACATAAAATATCTTTTCTTATAAGATTATTCAGTTATGCATGATAAATTTTTATTCAAAAGATGAAAAAGTAATGTACAGAAGAATGTTCTGAAAGAAAGTTGTTGATCTTACAATGAACTGTTTGAAGTTTGCTAAGCTTTGAAGCACTCATTTATTATTACTTCAAACGCCGAGAATATAGTACGAGTCATGTTAGAAAAATAATCAAAAAAGTGAAGAATTTTTCAGTAAAAAATGTCTTTTTCTTTGTTTTGTAATTGATTTGTCTTGAATAAGTCCTGAACTTAATAAGACATTTCATCAATGTAGCAAAATGTTTAAAAATGCCTTGTATTGTACAAAAACTGTTTGTAGAACGATTAGATTTGTTTATATAGGTACAAGATTCTCTCACTGAAATAAAAATTCATGAAAAAATCATAAAAGAAAATACTTTTTGTATCTTTCCTTTATATATATATATATATATATATATATATATATATATATATAAACATTATCAAAGTTAAAATATTTCTTTAAGAAATATGAGTATTTGCTGAAACATATTTTTGAAATATTGCTGAAAACTTAACTTTAAATTCATTTTTGTTTAATTATAACTAAAAGCTTATAAAAATAGTGCAAAATACTCTTCCAATGTATTTGTTTAAATACAATTTTTGGTAAAAAATAAGCATTTTTTGCGCATTATGTCAAGCAGTGTAAAACAAATTATAATGCATAAAATAAAATTAACTAAATATTTACTCAGAATATTGTTACTTATGCAAGGAACTATCATCTTTGAATGATTTCATCACAAAATTAAGAATAAAAAATGATTACAAAAAGCAAATTTTCGAAAGGTTTTGCAATTATCATTAAGAAAAACAATCATAAAGAAAGATAAATGTACTGTTTATTCTTAATACGTATTTCACAACATGCATACTATAATAAAAAACAATGATGCAAAATTTTAGGCAATTAGCTCACGAACCTCTTGAGATGCCATGTTTACCGTGCTATAAAATATGGAAAAATCTGTTTTGGACAAAATAAGATTTTAAAGATTAAAATCAAAAGCTTAAAAAATTATACTGCTAAAAAAATCTAAAAGCACTCTATATCAAAAGAATAAATCTTTTCTAAAACACATGTCAGTATTACATATTAATTTCAAGATCTTGTTTTTTTTTTTTTTTGTATTATTTTTATAGACTCAAAAAAGTTTTTCTTAACATCTAAATATAAAATTCGTTGAAATTCAAATTAAATACATAAAAAGCACACTAGAAAAACTTTCTTGTAGTTAAACATAATTTATGCATAGAAAAGCAGAAATATATTTTTTATTAGTATCTTGGAACTTTTTTGATATATAAAATAAGTAATTTTCTAACATAAAATATATTTGTGTATGTTATTATTTGAGGAAATATTCACAAAAAAGCTTTTTTTTTAAAAAAAAGTTTTGCTTATCACAAAGGTTATCATAAATTAGTGTGAAAATAATATAAATAAAATCATTTAAACACTCCACATTGCGCTTTGCCGTTTTTCATCTTTAGTAATTTTAATTTGCGTGTAGTTTTTCTTTTTTTTCTGAGACAACTTTGTAAATTCTAAATAGTGCCTAAGAATTTACAATCAAATGCATTCCAGAATAAAAACATTACAATTAAATGCATTCCAGATCAAATTTTATAAACCCATGTACAAGACTTTCGGAAAGGGAAGTATTGATATTAAACCTTGAATTAAAAGGAAGTAAAGTTCATAATGCACCTAAACGAACAGTTTCGTCCAATAATTACGTTTTTAGGTAAACTCCCCATAAATGTTTTTCAGGAATGCTTTCTGAGAAAATTTCCAAATCTTCATGGATAGACCTCAAGTTTTTGCACTAGCTTACTCAGTATTATCGGTATTAGCTGCTTCAACATTCTCTTTATTTGTAGTCAAATAATGAAGTGATTTCCATTAAATCGGCACTTTTTAGACCTCACAAATCTTGCTTTAAGCAGAATTTATTAATATTTGGTCTTTAAGCAGGAGTTTTCTGTCAAATATATCAAGATAAGAAGTTAAATACGTAACTCAATGGCAAATCAACCAATGTTAGAGAAGTCCTAATGTACCCATTGCAGTATTCGCGACCATGGGCCCTGAGATACATGCGCAGATGTTCCAGCAAAGTAGTCAGTTTGACGAGAAACCTCCAGTGTTTTCGTTCCCAAAGAAAATAGGTACTCATTTATCGACCCACTTAAGGAATGAATGGTTAAGTCGAGAGACCTTGCGCAGTCGAGGATTTAAGAATTTAAATATGATGCGAAAATTCGAGCTACAAGAACATAAGAAATTCGAAAAATAAAAACGGATGTGTGAAGTTATTGCCAAATTTTACTAAAAATTAATGAACAACTTTTTAAAAAAAATATCACCATGTGTGTGTGTCCCATCATTATCTTACCTAAATATTTTTTTTAAAAAATAAACTCCAAAAAAGAGTAAAAAATACTGATATTAAACACTTCCGATTCCAATATATAACTTCCGTTTCATATTTGCTTTTTTACTTGACACAAACACTATTATAACTTTGTAAATATTTGAATTGCAACCAAAAGTAAGGTATTTTTAAAAAAAAACACAAAAATCAATAAAAAAAAATCGTCATTAATGAAAATTTACATTTTTAAACTATTCTGATATCTTAACTGCTTTGATAGTAAAATTGTAATATATGATACACGCAATGTGTGAGAAAAGTAATCTTTAAAATAATATTAGTCCATTAAACTAATTAATTCAGTTGCATGTAGCATATGTCTTACCACTGCAATAAAATTTGTTTCATGAATTTAAAAACTCAATGAAAAGCTGCTACATCAAACAACACCTTATCTAGATCAATGAATTCATCCAGAGATGAAATCATGCCACGCGCATGAATAATGCTGGATCATATAAAGCACTCAAACTCTGCATTTCCACACGTAGAGAAGTTATCGATGAAATGAAAAAAGCTGTTTATTTATCAGATTTTTATAAAAGTCAAATCGCTATGGCTCAGCGTTTGGGAGCGTCGATTTCGAAAGCGCGTATTTGAAGGGCGTTTGCAGCCGTTATGAGTACTTATCGAAAGTGGTGTATTGATAACGGAATTACTAGTAGGCTATGGTGCATTACTAACAAAAAAGGGAGGAATCTATAATAAGCATCATTTGCCACTACCTAAGGGCTACTATCCTTGGTATCAAAAGCAGATATACAACAGTGATTTCACAATGTATCTCAACTAACAGTACAGCACACAGTGCCGAGTATGGGACTGCACCGCCTGCACCTGAATCGGGGTACTGCGTTGGAGATACATCATCGCCAACAGCGCGTTTAATTGACCATGGCATATCCACATCGGACCATAAACGAATGGAAGAAAATCGCCTGGTTTGACGAATCACGTTTCCTGGACAGCCATATTGACAGGCTAGGTGAATACAACGATTTCCAATGGAAATTCTGGCACCCGGGTGACTGTTATGGTGGGGGACATATTTTCATGGGGCGCATCTGAGCCTATCGGCCTCAGTGAACAATCTCTGATGTATGTGCGAGATGTGAAAATCACAGCAGATATCCCATAGTGTGAGTATACCATACAAAATAAAAACAGATTTAATAAATAGGGATAATATGGCAACAATGTATTGCAAACTAAATTAGATGCAATTACTTAAATTTAAAAAAAAAATCCATCCATTCCAGCCAACTTTAGGCTATGCCTTATTCACCGAATTCAATTGGCATGAAATTCAATATATGTGATTCAACTTAAAAACGAAATCCGTGATGCCACGCCTCCTTCTTATAATATAGAGTTACTGCAATACCAGTTGGTGAATGCCTGCTAATAGGGATCTCAAGCTACCTATGAGCACCATGTAGAATCAGTAAATCAGCAGTGTTGGCCATTTTGGGGTGCAAGTCGTAATGTAACGGTTCTTCAGTGAAACTATTTACTAATAGTTTTGTTTATGAATACTTTTTAGTTTACTTTATTTATGCATTATTAGTATCCTAGACAATTTTAAAATGTTCTTTAATTATAATAATTTAGCTAACGTTTCCTTTCAGTAATAAATTTTTCACTGATTTAAGATTAGTAAAAGCAAGCTATTGGACACATAATATCTGTAATACACCACTTGTAAAAAGTACCGCTTCTCTCTCCCATCTACTTTAAAAGAAATCAAAACTATTGTATTAATTTTTGTTTGGTTTACTTCAAGTATTTATCTATTTTCCTGAAGTAATTTTTTATAGTAGTTATCATTATGAAAACTATATTCTATGAAGCAATTTATGCGAATATAATTAGAATAAAGCACATTATCTTTTAAATCTTATAAAATGATATAAGACCTAAATATTTGCCTAGTTTGTTTTATTTTATTTTTAGCCCGATTGAAGATAAAATGTTGCATTGGAACTTTTCTTAAGAAAATTTAGCCTAATGTTAAACAATCGGACTCAAATTTAAAACAATTTTCAGATACAAAAGTGTTTTAGTGTAAACATTATGCTCCGTTGTGGTTCTCTCTCTATATATATATTCTACACATAAATAAATTAAAAAATTTTTGTATCCGATTTTCATGTTTTAAAACACGTTTCGCATTCCGTCTTCTACACTCAGGAAGATTGAAAATAGCGACCCAAGAAGGAAGCTAAGTACAATCGCGAAACTTTGCAAATAAGTACAGCGTAATGTGATATGCAAATGATCCAAGTTTTGTGCTAATACGCATGCTCATACACGCCGAGATGGTGCTACAATCAGGAAGAGGGTGCTATATAAGCCAGCGCAAATAAGAAGATTCATAAACGTGACGATTACCCGCCGATTGTAGGAAGACATTGGTACGTGAAACATGCCAGGTAAACGTGTGAGAAGACATTTCTCACAGTTAAGTGAGTTTGAGAGAGTCCTGATCATCGGGATGAAAACTGCAGGCTGGTCGACACGCCGTGTTTCTGGCCAGGTGGAACGTTCGGAGTGTGACGTTTGAAATTGTTGGGAGCAGTTTACATGAGAAGGTACCCACGAGCGAAAAACCGGGTCTGGAGCGACCAGGAAGACCACGAGGGGAGAGGTTCGAAGGATCGTGCGACAAGCCCTTGTGGACTCCACTTTGACTCGTTCAACAATACGAGCAGACGTAGGAGTAGCAATTGTTCCACAAACAATTTCCAGACTCCTTGCAGAAGCAAATCTTAAATCCAAGCTCCCTTTCCGTGCACTCCCTTTAACACAGGAACAACGGCAACTGCGTCTACAGTGGTGCCAAGGCAGATCAATGTGGAACGTCACAGATTGGAAAAAGGTTGTGTTTAGTGATGAATCTCGGTTTGTTTTGGGCATAACTGTGTACGGGTGTAGAGGCACCCTGGTGAGTGGTACAATTCCCCCACACTGTTCTACGTTACACTGTTCGCACAGCTGGTGTAATGGTATGGAGGTCCATAGCCTATGACAGCCGGTCCACTTTAATTGTGATGCGTGGAACCTTAACGGGCCAACGTTACGTTGATGATATTCTTCTACCCCATGTAGGACCTTTCCTAAATGGTCTCCCATGGACAATTTTCCAGCAAGATAATGCTCGTCCGCATACAGCAAGAGTTGCTCAAGACTTCCTACGTCATTTTCAGACTCATCCATAGCCGGCCCGCTCCACCGATTTGCCCCCTGTAGAACACGTGTGGGATCAGCTAAAACGGCAGATGCCATCGTGATCTTTGTACATGATTTAGAGTTGACTGTTCAAGATTTGTGGGCCCATCTGCCTCAAGACAACATAAGGTGTCTAATCAACTCCATGCCGGACCGTGTGGCGACATGTATTGCAGCCTGAGGTGGTGCAACGAGCTATTGAAGTTGTCCAGTATTTGTGTCGTTGCACACCCTGTATTCGTTTAATTGTCTTGTTTTTGAGATCAAGTGAATCTCTCATCTGTGTCATTATGTGTATTAAATTTCATTTCAATCCGATGCTTCCTTCTTGGGTCACTATTTTCAATGTTCCTGAGTGTATAATAGTGATGTTATACGACATCAAGCTAAAAAAGTTTTCGCTTTATATAATAAAGGAAAAAAATTCTTTCAGGAATATTTTATAAAATATTATTGTAATATTGTTATATTTGTTCTATACGCGTACTTTTATTAAAAGATGAAGTCGGTTGTTTTTGTAACAGCTTGTATGTTTTTCGGAAAGCAACCTGTGAAATAACATTGCATAGTACATGTTCCGATGGAACTCCATTCCTTTGTGAAAAAAATTTGAAATGCAGTCATCTTCTAGACGAAGGTCTAACATTTGTGCCTTACTCTCTGTTTTATTCATAGGTATATTCTGACTTTTGTTTTCATTCTCATCTTCAGAGATTGTGAGAGAATCTTTTTTTTTCGTTCAATTGCGCAAATTCAAAAGGTCTCTTTTTCACAATCACATCTTTCGTTTCAAACCCATGACCTAAAATAGGGATTTTCAATCCATAGCCCGTGGGCCATGAATGACCTCTGATTGCATTTTAATGTCTCCTCATTTGAATTTGAAGTATTTTTTTTAAAAAATGTTGTCTGCTTTTTTTTCCGTAAGAATCGCTATTTTTTCTGCTATTCTTGATCTTTAAAAAAACTGATATGTATATTATATTATACCTGATGAAATTATATATACATTATTAATATACATATCAGTATATTATATTATACTGATATGTATATTATATTATATATTTATACCTGATGAAAAAAGCTTAAAAAGGGGGGTTTCTTCACTGTATCTTAAATAATTATAAAAATATCAAAATCTGACTATGCATAAATTCTAAGAAATTTTCGGAAAAAAAGCTGGACTCTTATCTTTAACATGCTTGTAAATTATTTTAATTTGACTTCCAATTAACATTTTTGAAACCGATATATGTGAATATACAAATATATAAACATCATAGTTTTAATTAGAATCAGTTGTAGTTTTAAAAAACAAACGTCTCTTTTTATATAAATTTATTGACTACTATATTTTTTGGCATGTGTGTGGCCCGCAGATCATTATGGTTTTATAGATGAGGCCCACGGATCATAGTAAGTTTTTTAATAGTGGACATCGAACCTCAAAGGTTTAAGAATCCTAATCTAAAAGTTTAATACCCTAGAGAAAAATTGTATTTTCATTTTTGAAAAGTTGGCTTTAAATAGTTTTTGAAAGGTTTGTGTCTATGTTGCATATTTATTCTTTGATTATGTATAGATATAATCGTCAAAAATAGAACTGATTAATTTTTATTGAAGTTGCGTTTCAAAGAAAACACGGGAGATATTTGTGATTGATCTCGTACTTTTACACCTCGGTCAAGTGATGAGAATAGAACTTAAGCTAGCACTTCACTCCCCAAACTTTCATACCACGCGGACGTGAGAAATTTGATCCTTGACTTCTTACCATTGTAAACATTTTCAATCTCACAGCCAAAATATGGGTTTTTCTATGCAAATAACATTACACCCTTTATATCCACAAATATTGCAGCGTCCTTCCTTTCATCTGACATCACGCCAACAGGATTCTTCACCTGGAAGCCAAAACTCTAGTCGAAATGGAGATGTAAGAAGAGACAACCAAATCCCAAGACAGCGAAGAAGCAGACCGCTTTTTGTCTTTTGCACTTCGCCTTCACCAATAAAGTGTTCTGTAGCATTAAAACGCTCAATAGTTTGAATAACATGTATCTAACTGTACTTTGTACCAACTGTAGATGCAATAAGTTGATTCCTTAAGTCTCACACTACTCATCATTTTCCCCTATACGTCACGCCATGCATTAGCTTCTCTACACAACAAAACTTTAGTGGTACTAGAAACTAAACCCACGAATCAACAACGCTGATCATAAGCTCGCAACAAATGACTACTCAGCTGTCTTTGCCACTTCGTAAATTTGAGCTATGATCACGAGAATGACATATTAAGTGGCAACCCACTTTAAATGTCCATACCTCGCCAATCTGTAGGATATGAGCCACGATATATGTCATGCGTAGTAACCTTTATACAGTATGGGGGGGGGATCTTCAGTGGCGCACGTACTCAAACTTATGGCTCGGCGAAAATAGTTCGTGAAAACAGATGCCATAAAAAGCATATGACACGTAAAGATTTTCATTATTCTCATTAGGCTACATAAAATTGGAATCATTCCTAAAGAAAAAAAATGATGCAAAATAGTTAGTTAATTAAGTTCATTAACACATATATAGAGTTATTTATTCTTATCCAAACTCAAACTGAATTTTAGTGGCGCAATAGCCCATGACGGCCAGAGCCTACTGTGCCCATCCCAGTATATGTGACCATTGGGCGTTGAGGTGCACAAGCAGATGTTCCTACCAGGTGGTCTGCCTGAAGCGAGACCCCATTGTTTAAGTCCGCTAGCAAGCTTGGTACTCATTTATCGACCCACTGCATTAGAGATGAAAGGTTGAGTTGACCTTGCCCAGCCCGGGAATAGAACCCGGATCTATGGTGTAGACGCGCCTATCGTCCACTGGGTCTAATATTATCCAAACAAAAATAAAATCTTATAAGTTGTTTTATGTAAGCGTCGCATAGCTAATAATTAGTGCACTTCAGGACTTCTGAAACTTTCGATACGGACGCCCCCCTTTTCAATCACAATTTTTATCGCCCCCCCTTATACATTAATAATGTACTGAATGCAATAATAATGCACTTTGACGCTAAAGCTACAATAGGCGATCTTAATTCTAAAACATACAGATTAGTAACATAAATATTACAATTTTGTATACTACTTTTAAGCAAAATATATATATATATAAATAAATAAAATAATAGGATAATTATTATGTTATTTTTCCTTTCAGTAATTTTTAAATGGAACATATTGCAAAATGCGGTGGCTGCTTAGAAGACAAAATATAGATATCTGCTAAATATAGAAAAATAAACCAGAGGGTTAATTTCTAATCATAAGCATTCTTTATAAAAACTCTACTTTGCAAGACAAGCCCATGGATGCCGTTAATACTTATTAAACTTGTTCTTAATTTAGTATTAATTAATAAGTTATAAAATACTTTGTGCAGCACTGATACATTAAAACTACACCGGCTGAAGTGCCCGCTCTTTGCACGAGTTCATTTATAAGAAAATAAAACATTATTGATATAATTGCTGAATTGTAAGGAGTGTAAATCCAAATGCTCGACAATGTTTACAAAAATGTAAAATGATTTTTTTTAAATGGTGTTGCTCAAATTATAATTAGTTTTAAGCGAAAGGTAATTTTAAGCCTCACAGAATTAGCATTTATATTTGATGTTGAATATTGAACAATAATATAAAATTCCGATGAAGAATAACTGTATTATTTTTAATATTTAAAGCGAAAAGACTTCAACATGTTTTAACCCGGGAGCAGGCGCGCACTCGATACGGTCGGGGTTATTGAGTCTCCCCAATTATTTTTTTTATATAATTATTTTATTGTACACGATACAAATCATGATTCCAGTGAATAATTTAATTAAGAGAAAGTTTACTTACCTACTTTCAAGGAATTTTTAATTTTTCTTTGGTAATAAATAAATAGTTTTGCCAGAATTAACGATTTCGTAATCTGTGTGTCCCACGCGACCACTTCCGGTTAAAAATTGTATTCATTATGATAATATGTATGTCACTGCTAAAAAAATTGTGTAAAACATTTTTCGTTATGCTTTATATGTTTGAGAATAGTCTTAGAAATAAGTCTTGGCCAAGTAATCTTTCAAAGTGCTCTCCGTGGTTTTCCAAATTTCATAATACTTTTTTGCATGGAAAAAAGCGCAACAGAGAAATACATTAATTACGACTTGGCTAAATGAGAAACAAACACACAAGAGAGGGATCATAACTAACTGTACCAATAACTTAGAAGGTCAAACAGATTGCAGCTATGTGAAGTATTTCATAAATAATGGCAGTGATGAATTTTTATGTTCCTAATTTTTTTCGATTCTGGGTCTGTTTTTTTCTCTGAAAGGGTTGTATGTTAGGCTTAAAAAGAAATCGTAATAAAAAAATCTCTCATCAGGGGATTACAGCAAATCAAATAAAAGTTTTTTTTATTTTGTTATAGGATCAAAGATAGCTAATTAGGTATTTTTTTTGAAAACAATTATAAAATCCCCGTGCACCACAAAGTATCACACGGTTAATTAGGTATTGAACAAGTTTTTATTTTTGATGACTTAATATCGCGCCTCTATAAATTATATCACAGTAAAAGTGCATTTTTTATTATGTCTGAGAGTATTTTGTTTTAATTCATTCCAGTAAATTAATTATTTTTAAATCTTTTATTTTCGATATGCTCGCGCCCCCCTCGTAAGGTTATCGCACCCCCAGGGGGGCGCGCCCCACAGTTTGAGAAACACTGGTGTACTTTTCTAAAAATAGTAACACATACACTGCAAAAGGAAGAAAGACATTTAATCATGTCGAAAAATTAAATCGTTACAACCTGCTTTAGTAAAAACTCCCAATTTTTGAAAAATTATATTAAATTAATTTTATAAATTAGATAATACAAAAATTTTGCAAGTGAGTTCAAAAAATTCTAAGAAATTTAATTTATTTTTCAGAAAAAAAGAAAAAGAAAAAAAAAACGAGAATAAATTTAAAAATATTTTGAAACCAGGCAAAGAAAGACAAAAATGTATTCAGTGTCATTTTGCATTATATATATATTAATTTATAAAGAGAGATATATTTCACAAAAAACCTGAGAATTTTCTAAGAACGGAAGATGAAAAATTTGTAGAAGGGGAAAAGAAAATATAAGTTTTTTTTTTTATCTTTTTAATCACATTTTTCAAAAACTTATTTTATTAGAGGATAGAATGCAGTTTTAAAAACGAAATTCACGAAATGGTTTTGCTACTCAGCTTTCAAAACACCATGGCCACCGAAAGAAATCCTAGAGGATATTTTAAATGCATTAGATGCAAGGATTACACAAAATATGAAGAATTTTATACTTAAAAATCGCATGCATCATGTTAAAATGCGCAGGCATTTTAAGCATTTCAAATGAAAGCCCTTAACATGAAAGCGCATTCTTAGGTTCCGTATATATAAACAAAATTTATTTTATCCTTTTTTTCCAAGTATAAGTTAGGGATTTTTAAAAGCAATTCTTGTTATTTTGTACTTTGAATTTTTTCCACATGAAACTTTTTTATGATGTCTGAACAGTGACTGTGTGTGTGGGATTTAAAAGGGTCTGAGTTGGAGGCTAATATGTTCAAAGAATACTGTACAGTTACGTTTTTCAAACGGGGATGCAATTATAACTTGATATGTATAGTCTCACCAAAGGAGGAACTAACTTTACACACACACACATAAGCATAGCTACTAAAAGAAGATACCTACCAAATTTCAAGTATGTGTATCTAATAATTCAAATACAAAATATTTATCTATACCATTATAACCCCGTGTTACACTCCTTCAGGCTCGATTTTCTGAAAATTCCTTTTCAGCAGACTCCTACTCAACAAAAGAAACATGCTACATAAATTCTATGTCTGTACGTCTAACAGTTTCAGAGGATTCGTGATGAGAGAGTCGCTGTTCTCCCTTATATATAGTGAAAATCGCTTAACGAGAAACGGAAGAGACTGAAATAATTTTTCGTATTAAAAGAATTTCGTGTTAAATAATATTGCTAATAAAACCATATATTAACAAAATTAAAATTATTAGAGTTTCTTTATTGCATGGATACGTATATATGGATATATTTAATAAAAATCAAATAAAACAGAATTATTTAAAATAAATTTAATACATAATTTTAAAGTTGTTTCATAAACAAAACATTTATATAACCCAATGTTTTACATTGGATTTTTTCCCTAGCATCAAATTGTCAACAAATTGTTTGATGGCGTTCATTTTGTTATCCATTTCACCATTGGAATTTGTGTCTGATTAACTTTCATGATACTCCTCATTTCGGATGACGTGGGAAGAGGAGTTGAATCATTCATTTCATTTTCATCCTCAAAATCTACATCAATTTTTTGAGCTTCGAAGAAACTTTAAAATGTCTTTTGTCTATCAATATTGGGGCTATGTACACATTATCATCATCTATTGTAATTGATTCATCCGATGAAACAATAGGACAGTCAATGCGGCTGATGTATTCCGTATTTTGTTCATTCTCAGAAAGGAAAGTTTTCTTATTAAATGATTTTCGTTTCGTGTTAAGAAAAAAAGTGCATAAAAATGCATATTTCTTTTTCGGGACCGCTGTATTTTTTCGTGTTAACCGATATTTCGTCTTAAGCGGTAAAAGTTTTTTACTTTATATAGATACTTCTCAAATAAAAAAAAAATCCTGTATCACTTCTTCGTCATTTAATAACTAGCATCAGGTGGTTTAATATTATTATTTTCTTTTTTTATTACTACATAATTATTCCACAATTCTTTTAATAATTCCCTGGATATTAGATTCGACTATCAGAAAGTATGTCAGTTAGAACATTTTGTGGTGTGTGTAGTAATTTAAGATACTTTTCGAAGCCTTAAGACGTTATTTGTCAAAGTTAAATTGAATTGGCTGTAGGGAAGAAAACAAATACGTTGGTTTGGCTTAAGCTAGCCATGGAAATTTTTCAAACCACTAAATATTTGCTAAAGAGCCCGATAGTAAATAAGAAACTGGGGGAAATGAAATTTTAATGACGATGAATCAGAACCTGAAAATCATTGCTGTAAACATTTTAATTCTGGATATTTTAATATACTATGAAGACGTTTCAACTAAAAGTCAAATTTAAAAATAGCTCTGGCGACTTCAAACAAAAATAGATTTCGAAATAATTAGGAATGCGTAAATCGCGCATTTAGATTATTCCTTTGAAAATATGAATACCTCGGAGAATAATAAAATGCCCATTTTATCGTTTCTTTACAACTTTAAAAACTAAAACAAATCGTATAAATTATAAACAAATAGTGACACAGTAACGAAACTTTAAATTTGTTACACAAATAAATACAGATATCCATGCATTTGTTTGAAATATTCGAGAGTCAATGGCGATACTCAATAAATCATGGGAATTCACGGTATCGCTTACATTCTAATTTTGTTGAGGTTTTTTATGAAAAATAAAGTGCATTACCACGATTTTCAAGTTGCAGTGAAAATATTTCACAACGTTTTAAATTACTAATTATTATGAAAGCACGATAGAATTTTGAATTACTTGTACATTTGGAATAAACTATTGTAAAGTAATTCATTAAACGAGTTTGCATGTATCTCTTGGGGAAATATATTCCAAATCATGCATAAAAAGGCTAACGAGGATATTTATATGTAGTGTTTCTCAAATGCGTTTTTGTTTGCTTAAAAATGTCGTGGAAAACCTATTTTAACCTAGGATTTAAATTCGAATATAAAATCTAGTTTCATTTTATGCAATACCATTTTATTTTTAAAAATTACTCTGTTTGTTTTAAAAATAATTAAAAGGCAGGAAGAAGTAGATAAAACATATGACAAAATTTATAAGACGCCGAAACAGTTTCGAATGAATTTGCGCAGTAATATATTTCTGCTTCTTTTTTAGTTCTTCATTGTGACAACATACAGAAAATAATTTACTTAAATCTATGCTTGTTTTCCTTATATTATTCCATTATTTTGTTGTTTATTTTATTGTGTTAAAAATGGTATGTAATCGTAATAAAAAATCAAAAAGTGTTCGAAAATTGTTTATTTTTCTCTTCAATTGAGATAAATCAGTTCGGAAGATTGAGTAATAGGTAAATGCTCCTCATGCGATGATGCAGTATGAGAAAAAGAGTTTTAAAGAATAAAAAAAACTCAAAAAAAAAGTAAGAACATTATTTCCAAAAGAGTAACTCAACGTTATTGGCGATTTATAAAAGAGAAAAGTAATCAAAAATTTCCGTTTGTCTGCTACAAAAGTTTGTACCCAGAATAAATTAAAATATTTTTTTCTCAGTTTCATCTAAAACTGTTAAAGAAGTACTCACAAATCAGCTAGTTATGCGGGTTTTGTGCTGGAACAAAATTGTTTGTAAGTATGAAAAATATAAGGCTTCGACTTTCCCTTACTAAATTCATGAAAAACAAATATGAAACGTGCTGGAATAATTTTCGATTTACAGAAAAAAAGTAAATTCAACGTTTTGGGCTCTGACGTAATATAATAGTAAGGAGAAGACACCCTACAGGAACTTATCCTGAAGAATTTAGTTGGAACAGTAAAGTATGAAGGTGAAGCATATGAATGCATGATTGTCTGCGAGATCTAAAAACACCACCTCAAGTGTCGCATTCAAATCCAATAGAATACGTTTGGAAAGAACCTATTGTTAGAGTCTGAAAATATGATAAATTCCGAAAGTGAACTAAGAACAATAGTCACATAAGAATGTTGGAACATCAATGTTAAAATTGCAAAAACAACAAAAAATGATGAGATATATGGCTAGAAGTTTACAAGCTGTTATTAACACTAAATGATATCCTGCTAAGTACTAAATTGGGAATAAAATGCAGTAGTTAAAACTAGTTTGTGTTTTTTTTTATGTGTACGAAGACTTTTGTGAAGTAATTTTTAGTCGTTTTTTTTATTGTTGGTTTTACAAAATAAAATTTATATCATATACATGTTTTAAAAATTGATTAGGCTATTCCATAACAAGAAGTTTCAAATAATATAAAGTATCATAATTCTGATATATTAATTTTATAACATTAAACTTTATGGAAAATTGTAAGAGTACCGACACTTGAGAGTCCTTGTATATAAGGACACTTAATTATATTTTTTTCTTGAAAGCGATCATTGCGATAAATAACTTATTCTTTTGTTTTTAAACTAAACTATTTGTAATTTACTGTATGCGTACAATACGCAATGTAAAAAACATACGTGAGCAAAAATAAATTTGTATTATATATTGTTAAAGGTTTCTATTAAAATATTCAGTTTAACATTATTTCTTTCAAGATACTTATTAGAAATTCATATAAGAAATACGGATGTCGGATAAAAACCATTATGTACTTCTTATTTACATATACAAATGATATAAATAAGTTCAAAATTACTTACGTTTTGTGTCCGTTTTACAATATATTCCGGGTGATTTAATATCGCCATGAAAAAAATATGCTTTAAACATTATCAATGAACAAAAACCATAATCTTCCATTCTAATCTTACAACCCGATCAATTGATTCTAAAGATCTAATTTTAAAAAAATAAGGTTTCGTTGGAAGAAGCATATATGTTACAAATATACATAACAAACAAAATTATCTTATAAATTATCTTTTCTAGAGGTGGCATTTTTATAGATGCATAAAAGTCTCTCTTTACATAAATTTAAAGATAGACAATTTTTACAACATATCATAGGCAAAATTAACCTTCAAAGATGACGTCACTTTTAAAATTTATAAGCAAAACTAGAAATCTATAACAATTTCAATTTTATAAAATGCAAACGATATATTTTTACAGATACATTAAGAACTCCATTCAATTTTCAAATGACAGAAGAATTTCATAGCATAATATAAAAGAATTTATTTTTAAGAAAATGACTTTTCACGTTGAATCAAACAAAAAAGGATTGTAAGACAACGTTTGATTATTATTTGTTCTTATTTAGGATTATATTTATAACTTAATTATATTTATTTCAATTTAATAGTTAAATTTATAATAATAACAATTTTTCTTCAATTGAGAAATTAAAATAATTTGTTGTGCGTGTGTTAATAAATTAGTAAAAATAGTTGGTTTGTTTTTTTCACAAATCATTTTTCATCATACCACAATTTTTATTCGTGGAAATTTTATACATTACAATGTTTAATGAGATGATTCAAGACGAAAAGTATTGATCTGGAGAGAAATAATGTAAGTTATCGAAAGTGTTTTTCATTAACGCGATTAAATAAGTTCTTTAAAAAACATCGTAACTCAAGAACCCCATATTTATACTATACACTTAGTGCTACTTGAGATACATATTAAACTCATAATTCATCTTTACTGTTTCAAAAGTAAATCAGTATTTAAATTTTCACTGCCACTTTCATATTCATCTTTTAAATTTTAAAAGTTGTTTAGTTATATATTTAACCCGCTGCAGAATCGAAAACTAATTAATATTCCTTTAGAAAGTATTTCAATTGGAATTAATGTGCAATATTTCAATTCTTATTACTAAAACTAAAATTAGAATTCATATTTCAGCACTTTGTATGCTTTGTACCATATTATAAAATAGACATTCAATGTAATCTCTTTGAATTTCAATCATGATTAAAAACGTTCTTTAATATTCATAAGAAGAGAAAAAAGAATTACACGATGTAAAGTTTCATACTATTCAAGCATTAATATTTCTCGTACGAAACTTCGTTATTAAATTCTTCAGCGCAGTATTTTCACCGACACCGACGTTTACATTTTTAATCTTCTAGAATTAGCTTTCTGCTTTCTTCAACTAACGTTTTTGCGATCTTTTTTAGAATGTGCGAATAAAACTCGAAATATGTTACACAATGTCATTTTAATCTACGCATAAACAAGATTCTTTTGTCATTCTGGTAACGACAAAGAAAGGAAGACTTGCACAGATTCTACATATTTCGAGCGAGTTACTGATGAATAAAATGTATTCCATAATAAAACAATGAACAAAAAAATCGTTTTTTAAATTGAAAATCACATATGAACAAGAATTAATTCTTTTTTTTTTAAGTCAAGATATAATTCATGAGAGTAAAAATTTATGTGCCATTTTCTTTGCACAAATATGTATTATTTCGGTCACATAACGTTTTTGTTGCCATGGTAACCTAATGGAATTAACCAAAATGATTAAATAAATTCCATTTTCTGCGTGAAGTTTTTTTTAAGGTTTTATTTAGTTGAACTTATGGGAAAATATAGCTAATAATTATTAATTTTTTCTCTGGATTATTTTTAAAAAGTAATTCCGTGTCTATTTTATTTCATATAGATGGATGTATATCTACAAACTTTAACAATGTTACAAACGAGACGTCAAATGAGACCGGCTCTCAAGGGCATTAATATAAATTGGCTTTCGGAGTTCCATCAAATAATTTCTAGCAGAAGTGCTTTTGAAAATTCCTGTACATTTATTTTAAACATTTGTAATCTTTCATGACTTGTAAATTTTCTTTTTTTCCTTTTTGTAAATTGCGTTTTATTTAACTTTTATAAGCCCCATGTAATATTTTGTGGTGCATGTGTATTTATAAATATTTTCAATTAAAATAAATCTCATTCCTGTTGAATAGTAATAACAAAAGGCAGATTAACTTCCATTAACCCGTTTTATCCCAATTTATTTATTCTGTTCAAATTTGAGTAGAATTGTATTTTCTATAGTTAGTTAAACCTAAGCAAACTAAATATAACAAAATTTGAAAAACTTATTTAATATAAGAAATCTGACTCGTCCTCTAAATAGGACACTGGGATAAAAGGGATAAAATTTGCATTTGCATGCTTTAGTGTTGTCTCCAATGATGAAAAGCTATTTCCGCGAACAAAATTTTATATACTTTATTTTAATAATACTTTCTTGTTTACAAAACATTTCACTTTTTAGTTAGGTTTCATTCTAATTTCGGTGAAAAGTCCAAATCCAGCCTGAGAAATTGTTTTGTCCCGTTTGCCACAGTAGGTGTTTCGTTTTTTTTTTTTTTTTTTTTTTTTTTGCAGTCTTCTCTTTGACAACGGCGTTGTTTATCTTGCTTAAGTAAATAATGACCAACGTTATATTAAGGGATGTCTTATTTTGTATAAGAAAATACAGTCGAGATCCTAGGTCTATCTTTCGTTTTTTCAGTTTTTTTAGACAGTATGTTGTTTCAGCCCTTCGGAACCTCTAAGTTTAGGGCTTCACCTTTGCTGAGTATTTTGTGAATTATCCAGGTGTTTAACATAGCCATATCTAGTGAATGTATAAAAAGTAGCAAATACCACTTTTCCCCACGAATTTTAAGGGAATAAAGTTCAGCCAAACCAGTCTCGGGGATCCACACCACCCATATGTCTGTCATAAGAATTTAACTAATTCGGCATCTTCACGTTAACATTCTCTTTGTGTCCTAATACTCGCCTCCAAATTGCATAAAATTATTACTTAGAATGACAAACAAAGGTTTTGCTTTGAAGGATTGAGCTTGGACAAGCTGCCTAAGAGTCTTATTACTCATAAAGTGTAAATACGTTTTCAACTTTTGGCAGCGGTTTCGAGACATGGCCAATTTTAAAAGGGTAATGCCAAGATTTTCCGCATCTGACCAATAATCACGTTCACAGGAATTCGAATTATGACCAATTAGGAGCAAAACTTCTATAGAAACACATATTTCGCGTCAGCAGTGGTCAAGAAATCGCGTTCGTTTTTACATCTGATGCATATCGTATAGTTTCTTTTACAATGAGATCGTAAACTTCACTGGAATAAAACTGCTCAAAAAGCCTTGTTGGAGATTTTTCTTTCCTTGCAGTTCCCATCTGCTTGAGCAAGCCAGTTGCAGTTGAGTCAGCCTGTTTCCCGTTTCGTATAGTGCGGGGATTTATTCTTTATCCAAACTGACTGATGGCTTTTTGCTACTTTTTCTGCCCTTTGTTGTCGAAAAACTAGAGCTTGTGGGTGGCTTATGCTGGAAATCATCCCCACTTCCGATCTTCAAATACCCATGGACATATTTTACAATAATTCACCAGTATTTACTTCACTCTCATCCCATTCATCTCCATTAGTTAGTTCACTGGTATATATATATATATATATATATATATATATATATATATATATATATATATATATATATATATATATATATATATATATATATATATATATATATATATATATCTGGTGGTAACACTGCAATTTCAACATTGCTCTCACCTGAATCTAAACTATTTATAAAATGATTCTAATGCTTCCTCTAACTTCAGAAAACTTTGTATTGACATAAAAAAACAGGGGTGAAACACTAGAAGAGAAATTATTATTTTTTACGATTCGTTATAAAGAGAGAAAGAACGCATCAATTGCATACGTATTGTCCCTCTGCCCTATTTAGATGACAGTTAAAAATAATTTGCTAAATATTACCTAAGAACAATATCGCTCTAATTAAACACCAGGATCAGAAAAAATAGTACTGTTACATTAAAAAATGCCTTTTCAGTCTCCAAAGGAAACTGAAAAGGAATTCTGCAATCACATATAGATGATACAAAGTGTGTCCAAAAAAACGATGAATAAGCAAAATTCCCAGAGGAAGGAGAATGGGGTGAGACACATAACTCACGCTGGAAAAAGCTAATACACATCGCTACATGTTCTCACTGTCAAAATATTCGCAATATAAAAATAATTATTTCCATATATTTTTTATCTGTCCTCTAAACAGTGGGATAAAACGGATTAAATTTGCCTTTTCCTTTCAAATACATGAATTATTGTTGATTTATTTTAGGATAAAAAATTAATATTAAAATTTCTTTCCAATTTGTGAATGATGTTCCAGAAACATACATTTTTATAATAAGTAATAAAATTATTATCTATATCTGTGGTCATGTATAACCTATGCTATTTGTTTATGTTCATTAGTTATTACTCATGGTATTAGTAAAAAAAGAAGTGTGCTCATTTTCAAAAAATAAATAGATCCACATATAAAAAAGTATGTTTAAACAAAGAGAGATAAATAAATACGGAAATAAATTTTAATCAATAACATTAGACTTATTTATTTACAAAGAATGTGATAAAAACTTAATGCATGGAGAATAAAAACTATTTTAACATTATAAGAGATATTTAGTATCAAAGCAATTCAATCTAAACTCAGTGGTGAAACAGCCAATGAGGAACAAGGCTTATTGTGCACATCTCAGTTTTCCTGGTCGTGGGCACTGAAGTGTATGATCAGATATTATAAGCCGGAGCTCAGTCTGAAGCGAAATCCCCAGTGTTTAGTTTCCAATTAGGCTTGGTACTAATTTAATGAGCCACAAAAGGGATGAAAGGCTGATTCGACCTTACCCAGCCCGGGATTTGAACCTCGGACTTCTGACGTAGAAACGCAATACGCTACAACACTAAAGGTATATAATGCTGCAAATTTGATTGGCAAATGGGAATGGGTCTCTAATTATTCGAATAATAATATATTTACTAATGGACAAGAATGAACAAAAGCCTACAAGAAGACAAATTGGTATATATGCACAAAGAAATATTATAACAGATTATTTACAAATGTACAAAAGGCACCCGTAGGAACAAGCTTTACAACGTTCCAGAAACGTGACTATAGAACAGTTTCAACAGCAGGCAGACAGATCGCAGACAATGCACAGGTACTGATATCGTCTACACTATCTTTTGAATTCCAACAGCCTTTGTTCCAAATGACATTTTCTAGTCTCGTGCTAATTTCAAGAAGGGTAGATCATAGAGCCTTCTCAATGATTTCTTGGCAATGTCATATTTTTTTGTCAAATATGTTGCCAATCAGTTAATACTGCTCACATCTTCGAATATTGTCACAATCTTATTTTTCAAGTAGTAGTTGTTGTTGCTAATGCCACCTGTCTGACGTAGTCAGAACAAATCCCACGAAGTTAATCGTGGCAAAGGGCTAGAAGTACGCCTGTCGTTGGCCTATGCCTTGATCACCATACAGGTGGCAGTACGAATTAGCTCGGCGAAATTTCTCGAAGAGAGGATTGATGGCGACACACCTATCTCCACCTTCACAATTTTGGCATGGAACTGAAGGGGAGGGAAATATATTATCCAGTCTCCTGCACTCGTGATTCAACCCACATGACTTTTGGATCCACTGATTTAACGAGCACGTACTCTGTGTGTACTCGGAGGGTATTTGGTGACATCAGGCATGCAACCCAGGCCTTCCGGTCTAGAGTCCGATGCTCTAACCACTAGGCTACCCACGGCCTAATTTTTCAAGTTCACTTCATCAGTAAACGTCAATTTTCCCCCAAAGAGGAAATTACTGCAAGCCGAATAACACATTTGGAGTGTTTCAATACGCATATACAATACGCAATGATAATCCATAGACAATACGCATATACTATACGCAATGATAATCCATAGACAATACGCAATATTAGAATGATGAAAAATATAAAATCAAGTACTAAAAACTAATTTTTAGTTTTTAAGATCAATGTATTAAATGCACAGTAAATAATAATCAAATTATATATATGTTAACTCTGTGTTAAAATATACTAAACCTTACTCACCCATTTCTAGATATTTTATGACGCTGTACGATTACATAATGCACCATTTTTAAGACTTAATAATTAAATAATCTTTAGAATACATTCAAAAACAATCTTATAGTTTATTCATATTCTTCCACGCCTCTTGATTTGAAAAGACCAGACTTGAATTTCTGTAACGGAAATGTAATTATTTTTTCTTCCTCGTTACCTCCTCCTAGATTTAATTTCTACAAAATCATCCTCACGGGAACTTTCCTCAACAAAAGAAACCTGCCAGCCAAATTTTGTATTTGTAGATTTGAATCTTTAAGGGGACATGGTAGGATTAACGCAAACAATTTTAATTTAAGGATTTTTAAGATTTTTTTGATTGTTTCCTATGTGTATATGTTATGTAAAACAGATTTTCTGCTCAAAATTTCATAAAAAGCTATCCATATAATTTTTTAAGGGAAAAGCTTAAAATTAGTGAAGAGATTTTAAAATGCTACTCATCCTACAAAAATTTACGTACGTACATGAAATTTGATTTACAAATACGACTAGCTAAACATAACAAAAGTTGGTATGGATTTTGCGATAACATGATTGGTATTCATGCAATACCACTTTTTATGAATGCTTATTGAAAATTCGTTTAAAAAATGGATAAATTCTCTGTTCATATATTTAAAAATTCATTTATTTTATTCAAAAATACATACGAATTTTTGTTACATGTACTACTGGCAATGGATAAAAAAATTCAAAGCATTAGGCACAATACAAAAAGAGCCTTAACATTTTACATGAAGACAAACTAGAGAGTTATTTTATCTATCTGAGATAAGTGAGTTTAAAGTTTTGATTTGCCTTCAGGGATGTGAATAAAAACGAACGTAAAACCTATCATAATTCTGCATCATTTAAGTTTAGAGCTTTCAAATTTTGTGAGGTTATAGCAGTGTTTCTCAAACTGTGGGGCGCGCCCCCCTGGGGGGCGCGATGACCTTAAAAGGGGGGCGCGAGCATATCGAAAATAAAAGATTTAAAAAATAATTAGTTTACTGGAATGAATTAAAACAAAATATTTTCAGACATAATAAAAAATGCACTTTTACTCTGATATAATTTATAAGCGATATTAAAAGCCATCAAAAATAAAATTTTCTTCAATACTGAATTAGCTATCTTTGATGCTATAACCAAATAAAAAATATTTTATTTAATTCGCTGTAATCCCATGATGAGAGAGTTTTTATTACGTTTTCTTTTTTAAAACTAACATTCTACTCTTTCAGAGAAAAAACAGATCGCGGACCCAGAATCGAAGAACTTTAGGAACATAAAAAATTCATCACTGTCATTATTTTTGAAATACTGCACATTATAGCTGTAATCTGCTTGACCTTCTAAGTGATTGGTACAGTTAGTTATGACCCCTCTCTTATGTGTTCTCTGTTGCGCTTTTTTTCATGAAAAATAGTTTTATGATATTTGGAAAACCACGGACACACACACACAGCACACAAACACAAACAAGCACATGAAGGATTACTTGGCCAAGACATATTTTTATAACTGTTCTCAACGTATAAAGCATAACGAAAAACGTTTCACACAATTTTTTTAGCAGTAACATACATATTATCATAATGAATATACATTTTACACGGAAGTGGTCGCGCGGGACACACAGATTACGAAATCGTTAATTCTGAAAAACTGTTTATTTGTTACCAAAGAAAAATTGAAAAGTCCTTGAAAGTAGGTAAGTAAACTTTCTCTTAGTTAAATTATTCACTGGAATCATGATTTGTATCGTGTACAATAAAATAATTATAAAAAAAAAAGGATTGGGGTGACTCAATAACCCCGACCGTATCGAGTGCGTGCCTACTCCCGGGTTAAAACATGTTGAAGTCTTTTCGCTATAAATATTAAAAATAATACAATTATTCTTCATCGATATTTTATATTATTGATCATTATTTAACATCAGTGGCGCACACAAGGGGAGGGGGGTCCGGACCCCCCCAAAACCCTTGATTTTTTTCCGATTGATTATAATTCTAAATTTATAGTACACAAAATTTAGTTAAGTATTTGTTATTAATGATTAATTTTATTAATAAATGCTAATTATTTATTTAAGAATTAGTTTTTTACTGTGCTTTGTTAACGAAAATCGACAAAATCAAAAGGAACCTGATACAAGATTGGTGAACATTCGACCCCAGACCCCCCCCCCTTGAAAAATTCCTGTGTGCGCTAATGTTTAACATCAATTATAAGTGCTAATTCTGTGAGGCTTAAAATTACAATTCGCTTAAAAATAATTATAATTTGAGCAACGATTTAAAAAAAATCCTTTTACGTTTTTGTAAACATTGTCGAGCACTTGGCTTTGCTTCCCTTACAATTCAGCTATTATATCAATAATGTTTTATTTTCTTATAAATGAACTCGTGCAAAGAGCGGGCACTTCAGCCGGTATACTTATAATGTATCAGTGCTGCACAGAATATTTTTTAACTAATTAATTAATACTAAATTAAGAACAAGTTTAATAAGTATTAACGACTTCCATGGGCTTGTCTTGCAAAGAAAAATTTTTATAAGGAATGCTTATGATTAGAAATTGACCCTCTGAGTTCTTTTTCTATATTTAGCAGATATCTATATTTTGTTTTCTAAGCAGCTACCGCTTTTTGCAATATGTTCAATTTAAAAATTAGAGAAAGGAAAAATAACATAATAATTATCTTATTATTTTATTTATTTATTTATTCTTCTTAAGAGTAGTATACAAAATTTAATATTTATGTTACTTATTTGTACGGTTTATAATAAAGATCGTTGCTTTAGCGTCAAAGTGCATTACTATTGCATTCGGTACCTTATTAATGTATAAGGGGAGGGGGCGCGAAAAAAATTGCGATCGAAAAGGGGGGCGCCAGTATTGAAAGTTTGAGAAGCACTGGGTTATAGAAAAGTATATAAAGAATAATTCAGGTTAAAAAAAATTAAATTTGATTTTTCGATCAATTTTGGTCAATTGAATCGTACTGTGTCCTCTTAAAAAGAGAAAAATTATCAATTACATCCCTGCAACTGCGCTTGGGAGTTTATTATGGCAAAAATTTTTTTTACCTCTACTCAATAAAAGAAGCATGCCTGAAAATTTCAAATCAGTAAATTTAGTCAGGAAATCTCGTGATGTGTAAGTCGTTTTTCTCTTTTCTATTCATAAAGATATAACCCGCTTAGAACCATGATCACATATATATCATCACGTGTATCTCCCTCCACGGCCCAGGTTATCATACATGTGATTGAGCTTTCCCTGCTCGTAGGCTCATCTTCACACCGGTATGATCTCAAAGGAACGTTTTAATATTAATTTTTACAAGCACTAGATGGTAATTAGAAACCATTTTTTTTCGAATAACATTTCACAAAACTTTGAACTTTTAAATAAGTGCTTTCGGCTTCGTGTTTTTTTATTAGATCCGAGATATTTATGAATATAAACAATTGCACATGTTTAGATATTTCGAGAGAATCAGACATTTAAAGGTTATTGATCTATTGCTTAATAGATTTTCTGTTTATATTTTGAATAAGTTGGTTTAGTTTTCTAATATATTCTATATCCGTATGCAAATTTATAAGATTTTTGTCAATTTTTTTTAAAGAGTATGTAATTGGTTTTTATTTAAATGAAAACTTTTTCTTTAAAATTAGCAATTGTTTTTTTTTAATACGGCAAAATTTTTTTACTCGATATTCAGATCGTATCAATGATAGTATATTGTTAGTTTTAGCTTATTTTTTGATTGCATTTAAAACTTTATATGAATTTTTAAATGAAATTAGGCTTAGCAGGGAAATTCACATGGTCCCGTGCGTGCGTATGCCCTACGAGAGTACGTGCCTGGGGAAGAGCTTCTTTCTCCTTCCGCTGGTTCTGCAGGGATTATAATGTTTATTACATGATCAAAAAGCAGTATATTACATTGGAACTTTTAATTTTTAATATTTTACTCTTTGTGAATAGAATAAAGAGTTCTTAAAAAGAAAAGCGAACAAAAATTATAATAATTTATAAAAAGCGCATTTATTTAAATAATAAAATATGTATAGACTCAATTTGTCCTACTGTGTTTGACTACGTATATGTACGTACATAACGGATACTAGAATCCTTGCATGTTCGTAACTTCAGCGGTACTTTGAATTTTAAATAGCCAATAATAACATTTGTAAATTTCTATTTCGAATCTAGTAGATTCTTAGAAATGAGTACCGGAATGTTGTGCAATTTTATGAGGAATCCTTGATTACTAGGAAAGACCAGACGAATGAGATCCTTGACCACAATGCACCTTTTACGCTTAGCTATTTTAACATCTAAACTATTCTACATCATTCTGATACCCGTAGTGCGATTTTCGTCGAATTTCTATAAGATTTCGGTTCGTTATTTTAAAAAAACTTTTGTTTCTTTAAATTATTCTTAATTTATTCGTTTTATTACAATGTAACTCCTATTTCCTTCGTCAAAAATTATAAAAAATTAAAAAAATTAAGTAGATGTTTGCTTATAGTTATTTTTATACTTTTTTATTAATTAAGACTAAAATGAACACAATTAATAAACTGTGCTTTTAAGTGTGCATATACATTCTATAATTTTTTTAACTTTTATTAGCCACCGTAATGGTCTACAGCAGTGACTCTCAACATCTTTTTCGTTGCAATACATTTTAACAGATTTCAAAATTTGGCGACGCACTTACAATAAAATAAGTTTAAAATAATTAAAAGAAGGAAATATAGTGTTTTAAATTTAAAAAAAAAATGTATAGTAAAATTCTGATTCTGAAAAATACACCCATCTATACACATAAAGGAGAAAAGTGACTCACTCACTAACTTATCATAAGATCTTCAAAGTTATTAGACTTAAAAATATGAAATTTGACTAGGATGTTTCTTTTGTTGAGTAGAGATCCGCAAAGAATGAGTTTAATGGAAATCAACTCCAAAAAAAATTTTAATATTGAATATGTTAAGAGGACTTGGTACCCTAAGAATCACAAACCTATCGGTTTTTTTTATTTTCATTTAATCTTATTCTTTGCATTATTATCTTTCGATTGATAAAAAATTCGACATTTCACTTGTGCATGTCGGAAAGTTAGAAGTTGAATAAAACTTCATTTGAAAACAAATTAGGCAATTCAGCCACACCCCTTTTAGAAAAAAAGCTAAAAAATGCGTTATGATAAAAAAAAAAAAATCTATTTTATAAATAGAAATAATAACTATAAAAAGAATGTGTAGTATTAAAAGCAGAATATTTCCGAGGCAATACAATAATGTAATTTTTCTTCCTTGTGAAATGTGTGCATGTAAAATTTTTAAATTAAGGCATTTTATATTAATAATTTTATATTATTTCAAATCTTATTCCTGATATATTTTTCATACAAATGTAATACTTTAATACACTCTGTCGCAAAAAATATATGCACCCAGAAGAAATCAAGCTACAATCACGAAACTCGGCAAGAATGTAGTCTGGTAAGAGATATGCAAATGATTAAAATTTCGAAGCCAATGAGACAAGGCTAAGTGTGCTATGCGCATATTAGTTGCGCAACTGGGAGAGTTTAAAAGCATGAGTACGAGCGCCGTACGGCTATCCAAACGAATCTGATGACTTTGATAGACGATATTGAGACTTAGGATGCCTCTAAGACGTAACCGGCGGCAGTACGAGCAGCTGACGGACTTTGATAGGGGCCGTATAATAGGCCTCAGAGAAGCAGGTTGGTCGAATAGACGTATCGGCCGCCACCTCAGTCGGAGCGATATGGTAGTTGCTCGGTGTTGGCAACAGTGGATCACAGAAGGTAGAGTGTACCGTCGCGGAGGGTCAGGACGTCCCAGGAACACAAATGATCGCGAGGATCGTGCAATCAGAAGAGTGGCCACTTCGGCACCAACAACGTCACTAGCATCGATTCAACGCCACTTACCTCCTTCCAGACATCTAGTGCCATCAAGAGAAACCATAAGGAGACGACTGACCGAAGTTGGCTTGAGGAGCCGACGTCCGCTAAGACGCTTACCACTGACCCCACTTCATAGGCAGTGTCGACTGGATTTTTGCCGACCTCGGGCAACTTGGAGTGTGACAGACTGGAGACGTGTCATCTTCAGTGATGAATCCCGATTCAGTCTCAGTTCTGATGACCACCGCACACGTGTCTGGAGGCGCACCGGCCAGCGGTCCGATCCGGCATTTATTGTTGAGCGGCATACAGCAATTTCACAAGGTGTGACAGTGTGGGGAGCAATTTCTTGGGACACACGATCATCTTTAGTGGTCCTTCAAGGCACTTTGACAGCTCGCAGATACGTGGACGATATTTTAACGCCGATTGTGCTACCCATGCTATCAAGTCGCCCAGGTGCCATTTATCAACAGGATAATGCTAGTCCACATACTGCGCGACTCTCCCAATATTGTCTTCAAGGATATGACGTCCTACCATGGCCTGCCAGGACACCAGATCTTTCGCCAATAGAGCATGTCTGGACGCGCTGGGAAGTCAACTGCAGCCGTCCCGAGATACAGGAGAATTAACTGCGCAGATGCAAAGACTATGGCAGGATCTTCCACAGGGGGTCATAAGTGATCTAATTGAATCGATGCCACGCCGAATTTCGGCTTGTATAGCTGCCAGAGGTGGCTTTACTACTTACTGATTTTTAACCTTTTGCAAGCTGTAACCGCTTAATAAAATGATATTTTGTTCTGAATTTTTAATCATTTGTTTATTTTCATATACACTACATGCATACCAAATTTCGTGAATGTAGCTCAATTTCTTCTGGGTGCATATATTTTTTTGCGACAGAGTGTATTATAATAAGAAAAACAGCTAAAATTTCTGTCGTGACAGAAAAAAAAAAACTTTAAAGTTTTTCTTGAGTTTTCTTGTGCAATTAGTACCTCTAAAAAGTTGATCATTTATAAAAATGTGTGGGTTAAAAACATATGAAAATGCAATTATTTTAAAGAAAAACGTATAAGTAATATCTTAAAGTGGTATTTTAAGTTTAATTGCTTATAATAATTATTTTTTCAGAATTATAAACTTTAAAATGGTTTTTCTCAGTTTGTGTTTTTCGAAACCTTAGTGCATTCAAAATGCTACTCCTTCGACAATTATTTACCAATCACTTCAATTTTTTTCCTGGTGTTAAAAATAAAGCATGCAATAAAATTAGGGATCCGTTTTGCTATAAACTGAATACTTTTTTTAAAAAAAAATAAAATGTAAGACATGTTGGCTTTTTCGTTGATTTTTAGCCTGTATATCATCATTTTATTTTTTTTCTCGAAAACGAATGAAGTTATTCTAAAACCGATCCCTAAAGTTGTTAAGAACATCCAAAAGAATATTATAAAAAAAATTCAGGTCAAAAAGTTAATTTTTACACAAGGAGTAGGATTTTAAAATTTTCCCAATTTTCTTCAAAAAATTTAAATTTTTACAATTGTGTGAATAATATATGAAAATTTTCATCTGGTAACATTTCATTGAATAGAAACATTGTATAAAATGTTAAAATATAATTTTTAAATACGTAAATAAAGAAGTTTGCTCAAAGGGTGCCAAGTCCCCTTAATATGTATATTAGTTGTGTGTGTGTGTGTGTATCTTTTCTTTCATTGACAAGGTCCTCTATGTGTCTATTTGTGCTTCAAGCACATGAATATATCCTCTGGGAAATATTTTTCAGATGGTTGGAGAATTTATTTATTATAAATATTATCTTATAGGCATTTTTGTAATTAATTAATTAATTTTTAATGCAAATGATTACAGAGTAATTTCAATAAATAATTCCAATTTTAAAGTAATAGACTGCCATGAAATTCAGTAAGTATCGTTTATTTGTTGAGTAGAAATCATCTAAAGACGTGTTTAAATGAAATCGACTGCAAAGGGAGGTTAAAAAGATGCATATATAAACAGATCCCGTTTTTGAACTATTTGATATATAGACTTGAAATTTGGCAAGCATATTTCTTTGTTAAACACAGTTCCAAGTCGGATGAGTTTACCGAAGCTTCAATCCCACATGGTGTTGGGAGGTAGCGTATTAACCGTGATTAAACTAAAGAATGTTTTTTTTCCAGGTATAGAAGTTTAAGTTGGCATTACTTTCCAAGATGGCGACCGATTTAACAGCTGTCAAGTGATTTATTCTCAGTTTGGTTTGGCAATTCAGCAAAACGATCATCGAGCAAGGCGTAGATTCGTCGAATGGGCCCAAAACGAGATTGCCGTTGTTCCCTTATTTCATAAGCGAATTTTGTTTAGCCATGAAGCGCACTTCTGGTTGAATGGCTACGTCAACAAACAAAACTGCCGCATTTGGAGTGAAGCTAATCCACAAGTGTATGTCGAAACACCGTTACATCCAGAAAAACTGACTGTTTGGTGCGCTTTATGGGCTGGTGAAATCCTTCTTCTAAAACAATGAAGCCCACAACGTTACAGTCAATGGTGATTGGTATAGAGCCATGATTACTAACTTTTTCATTCCTGAATTGAACAATTATGATGTACAGGAGCTGTGGTTCCAACAAGACGGCACAACATGTCACACAGCTCGTGCCACAATCGATTTATTGAAATACACGTTTGGTGACCGCCTAATTTCACGTTTTGGACCTGGGAATTGGCCTCCAAGATCTTGTGATTTAACACCGCTAGACTATTAACTGTGGGGCCATGTAAAGTCATTGGTCTATGCGGATAAGCCACAAACGCTTGACCATTTGGAAGACAACATTCGCCGTGTTAGTGCCGATATACGGCCACAAATGTTGGAAAAAGTCATCGAAAATTGGACGTCCAGATTGGACTACATCCAAGCCAGCCGTGGCAGTCATATGCCAGAAATCATATTCAAAATGTAATCTTTCGAATAAAAAAAATCATGTCAGTCGAATAATACATTGTTTTATTGCAATTTAAAGTTCTATACCTCTAAAAAAAACACCCTTTATTAAACTTGCAAATTTAAAATTTCGTAAGTATGTTTCTTTTGTTGAGAAGAGACCCGTTAAAAGCTTTTTTGCGGAAATCTACTCGCGCGGGTGTGGTAAAACAGTGCTTCTCAAACTTTCAATACTTGAGACCCAATATCCAATCATTATTTTCATCTCGTGCCTCCCTTCATGCATTATAACAATCAATTGGATCAATAACACTATAGTTCGATGCTAAGCCTCTAGTACGATTTTTACCTCTAAAGTGCCACCGGCGTAAATAAATGTCTTGCTCAGCCAGTTTGTTAATTGACATGGACATGTATATACGTTATTCCGAAGTAATTTTTTTCTGTGTGCAATATTATCCATAAATTTTTTCGAAGGCTTTGGAATGTAATAAAAGGACCTTGATGGTGTTTGGAAGGATTTACTTATTTCACAGGATATGCTTATTTATTCCTTTTCTGTTCCCCCGTGTCTCTTTCTGTCCCTATGCTCATCCACGTTATAAACGGTGGCATTGAGTAGCGAATCGCATAATGTTTAAACGGTTTTTAAGGGATTAATTATAACCAGTATAAAATATCAAAACAAGTGTTAATTTTTGTTTTCAATTTTATAAATGTCAAGCCTATAAGGACATTGGGAATTATTAAGCTTGTTCTTAGCTTAGTATTGTTAAATTAATTATAAAATTCATTGCTCAGTACTGATATATTTATAAGTGCATTAAATCAGTGTGAATGTGCTTTTTTTATTTTTTACTAGCTGAATGGCCCGGCGTTGCACGGGCTTTCTGCACTTATATAAGCAAAAGCTTCAGTAAAATATACTTTTTTCGAAATTTCTTTGTGTTTCACAGGCTATTGCAGTTTTAAGAAAGTGTATATATTTTTCAGAATTAAAATAAGTTAACACTCATATGTGCATTGGTAAAATTAACGTATAACATGACAAATAAAATTGATAAAAGAGTCTATTTTATTATATTTTTCAAAAGTAATATATGTCTACTAATGTTTTGTTTATTATTTTTTATGTGTGTAAAATGAATTTCATATGCAAGAAATATTTTTATAAGTGGTATGTAAATGAAAAAAAAAATATAATACAAAATTATATTATGCTCAGTAAAACAATGAAAATATATTTTGAAATTAAAATTACTTTTATAACTTTAGAGAACGCTTGAAATATCATAAAATGCATAGAAAATAAGGATGGCAATTAATAATGAATCATAATATATGTAGACATTGCTTTTATTTATTTTGTAACTTGTAGTGGATGACAATGGGTAATATACAGTTTTTTCAAATATAACTTCATTCATTAAATTAAAAAATAGCAACAAGTAGTTCAACAGCATATACAGAAAGGAAAATCGTTCATTGTGTCCCTGTAGCGCAATGAATATAAAATTTAGCTTTTCTTGCAAACATAATATATTTTAAAGAGGGTAGAGCCATTGCAGAGCAGTGTATCCAAAAGTAAAAAATAATTTTTTAATGAGTGTTCTCGTTGCAATTTCGCTTCACAGAAAAGAATGATTTCATAAGAACGTATATTTGAATATAAGAGAGAAAATTGACTTGCTAAAAAGGTAAATAGAAATGAAAGGATGAAAATATAAATAAAAATTATAACAGAAAAGTAATAACAGTAGTATGTTTCTGCTATGGGAACTATGAGTGAAATAATCTGAAATAGATAAACCAAAAGAAAAAATTATGTCATAAACTATTTCCTTAAAATATTAATATAAATAACATACATTAGGAAGCCTTCAATTGGAAAAAAATAGAATTAGTACAAACTCAAATTGTAAAAAAGAGATAAAATAAGCTTATATTGTAATAAAGCATTAACTTAAATTTTCTAAAGCATTAAATTAAGATCACATGAAGAATGGAAGTAATACTATCTCTCTCTCTCTCTCTCTCTCTAACATCTATATTACATTTAATATAAAATTCAGATAGAAATGAAATAATGAAAATATAAATTAAAATTATAACAGAAAAGTAACAAAAGTAGTATGTTTCTGCTATGGGAACTATGAGTGAAATATAGATAAACCAAAAGGAAAAAACTATGTCAAACTATTTCCTTAAAATTTTAACATAAATAACATACATTAGGAAGCCTTCAACAGAAAAATAGTAAAATTAGTACAAACCAAAATTGTAAAAAAATATAAAAAGTAAGCCTACATTGTAATAAAGCATTAAATTAAATTTTCTGTAGCATTAAGTTAATATTACACGATGAAAGGATGATATATTTTGTCTCTCTCTCTCTCTCTCTAACATCTGTATTACATTAAATATAAAATTCAGATGTAATACAAAAGTGAAAAGATTAAATTAGTATAAGAACCAAAATAAAAATAAAATATCTCAAACAGACTTATGTTGAAAAAAATCTTAATGAACCTAATGAGATAAACAATTAAAATTATTATAGTGATAATTGAAATATACATATCATATATGAACAGTATGCTATGTACAAAGTATATGATTTTCATAAAACTAAATGAGGAACATATTCAATTATTTTTTGGCTTAAAACTAACTTTTGAGTCACTGTATCCCAAAATTAAGCCTTAATTTTGATGAAATTACCATAACCAGTGCTGAACAAACAAAATACTCACGAAAAATCTTAAATATGAACAATTGAAACATAAGTATTATGATTGGCAAGTATTTGACATGGGTCCAAGAATACATAACGCATCAGACTTATACTCTAGATTGTAGAAGTAGGCAGCATTTTCTTTATCTTTCCAAATAGTTATTCCTGAAGAGCGTGTGACATTTCTGATATTTAAGTCTCCCTTCTCGATCTTCAGCAGTTTCAGAGACCTTTCCTTGCATCATTTGTAAGCAATTGTACCAATGCCAACATTCAAAATTTTGCATGTGTTGCACGTGCTAAATTGTAGCAACCATGCGCTTCGTTTCAAGTAATGTCGGCAATAGGTTGGGATAATATGTAAGAACCGAAATGTCATAGGAAGATTTGGTACTTATGTATAGTTAGTTGCCAACTCTATTAATAACTCATCAAGTTGGCAACTGCCATTTCCTATGTGTGTTGTCCATGCTGAATTAGCAACAGTGTGCTTCGTTTCATATAATGCCGACAATAGGCTGCGTTAATACACAAATACTTATTTTTTTGACCAAATGGTCATGATATGCAGTTGGAAGTAGGCAAGAAGTACTGCTGAAATGTACCAATATTCAGGTGATAACTTTGTTTTATGCTATACTTATTAATGAGCTGAATACAGATGGATTGTAGCCTAAGTACGCTAATAATTAGGTACCACATAATATAATAATCTCATAGGGTAGAGCCATTGCAGAATAGTGTACCCAAAACTTAAAAATAATTTTTAATGAATGTTCACATTGAAACTTCGCTTCACAGAAAATTATGCTTTCATAAAAACATATATTTGATTGTAAGAGAGAAAATTAAGATTCTAAAAAGGTAAATAGAAATTAAAGAATGAAAATATAAATAAAAAATATAACAGAAAAGTAATAGCAGTAATATGTTTCTGCTATGGGGAATGACACTCCTTGTGAACTTAAAGCGTTGTAATTCTATATAGAAGTATACTATTTTTTTCTTTACCTTGGAATAATACCTCAAATAAATTACTTCAAAACATGAGAGCATTGCATATGTACATTTCAGGTCTCTTCGTACAAAAGAGGGTATGCGTTAGATGGCGAGCATAACAAACATTAAAAAATGCAGCTCAAAAGTATAGGTGAGCATTATACGTCCGATTTCATCGTAATCTGATATTTTTCTTTGCATCGCTTTTATAGCGTCAGATTGTTCAATATCGTCATTTTTTTTATTCATTTCACCATTGGAATGCGAGTCTAAATAACTATGCATATATTTCATGATATTCAACATTGATCAGCATCTGCTGATGAAGGAAGAAAAACAATAATCTTTTTTTTTTCAACCAAAGAAAATGCCATAGAAATGTACATTCATAAAATCTTTAAAAATATATATGAACAGGTTGTGTAGGAAAGTTAAGTCATAATGCAATACGACAAAAGTTGTATTAACTCTGAATTTTAAAGTGCAAAAAAGAATTACTTTTTTGAGCATTCAATCTCATCCATAGTCTGATTTTGATGCGATTACCATAAACAGCTCGGAAAATCTTAAGACGTAAATAAAAATTCGCATTAGCATTTGTATATAGTATTAGCATTTAGCATTTGTATATTTGTACCTATAGCATCACTGCATTTAAATTGCCATCAGGCGAATACTGTGCTATTTCTAACCAAAATCTTACAAATATTTTTTGTTTCATAAAAAAAATCGTTGTTGTTTTGATATCAAGGAATGATTCGTGTGGCGTCAATTTTGTTGTAGTGACACTAATAGGTTAATACCTAAAAATCTAACTTAAATCATGATATCTGAAATCGTATAATCCCAATAAGTTTTGCATTGAGTTCCATTTCCTTTTGTTATCCTAATATTATAGTTCCAAAAGTTTGTATGGATGGATGTTTGTTACTCTTTCATGCAAAAACAATTGATCAGATTTTAATGAAACTTTTCAATAATATAGCTTATGCAATACTATAATTTGTTCTTGCTTATTGTAGTTTTAATTATATGATACTGTGATTCAAGTTTTTAAGTCAAAAAAGGATTTGTGAAGCTTTTTGTAAACAAAAGCTTAGGTAATGTGGTTATGTATTAGCATCAACACAGCAAAATTGGTGCCATGCGAATCCCACCTTGATACCAAAGCAACAAGGATTCTAACATATTTTATATAAAATCAGTCAGATTTTGGCGAAAAATGGTGCGATTCATGAGGCGTCAATTTGGCTGTGGTGACGATTATACGTAAATACTGATAATAATTACTTATTCTTTAACACAAATGTCAGTAGATTTTTTTAAGACAATGAAATTCACTTCTTACTTGCTTTTATTCTTATGTTCTAAAATAATAATAATCTGTTACAAAAAACTTTATTGCTTTTCTTTGTTCAACGACAAATTCTAAATCTTGCTTATTGTAACAATAACGCTGAAAATACTAGCTATCAATATAACAAAAAGAGAATATAGTAATAAATAAATTTTCCTACGCACATTTTTAATAACTTTAATATGCACGCTTGGTAGTAACAAATTGATCCTGATATCAAAATAAATATTTTTATCACTTCTGGAGCTCAATAATAAAATTTAGTTTGCATGTTTCTTTTGTTGAATTGAAATTCGCCAAGAATGAATGCTCCAGAGGAATTGATGTTAAAAATTCTGTTTGGGCTCTATTAGATTTAGACTTGAAATTTAGCACATATATTTATTTTACGAAGTAGAGATCCATTTAAAGTTGCTTTTTGGGAAATTTATTTGATTATTAGGTTAAGCGAGTGCAAAAAATCTTTCTACTTCTATTTTAGATATTATTAGAAATTCTTAATTCTGACCTTTTTATATCAAGAGACGAGAGTTACAGCTATAAATATTTTTTTCAATATAATCAAATTCTTAATGCTAGATAAAAAAATTATGAATATGTAAGCAGTATATATTTATACAACATCGTGAAATACACAATGAAGCGGGTGGATAATGGCTAGTCAGCTATAATTTTGTACTATTTTGCAACTGATGAAATATGGAATTAGCCAATAAAAGAAGAACAAAAGCTTTTCCAGACCAAATTGTCACGCTATTAGGTTGGAAGTAGATAAGATGTAACGCTAAAGTGTACCGATATTCAGGCAATTATTTAATTTAAAGCTTTAATTATTTTACTGCCTTGATATCAAAATCAGATAAATTATAGCCCAAGGACAACCCTAGATTGATAATACAAAAAAAACATGTAAAAAATATTGTACGTAACAAAAAAAAAATTAACTTAAACCACACAATACTGGCATTCTGTTAATCCCAATTAGTTTTAATTGTCATTTCTTTCAGTTACATTTTTCTA
This sequence comes from Trichonephila clavipes, assembly GCA_019973935.1. Classification (NCBI taxonomy): domain Eukaryota; kingdom Metazoa; phylum Arthropoda; class Arachnida; order Araneae; family Nephilidae; genus Trichonephila; species Trichonephila clavipes. The sequence goes on from BMAU01020446.1 coordinate 357,704, forward strand.
CTTTTTTGTTACAATGGAATTTGACAATAGAGGAAAAGGATACTTATGTATCGGCGTCACCTCAGCAAAATTTGCTGTATCAAAACAATAGATTCTTACGTGTTTCATATGAAAAAAAATCAGTCCAATTTTTGTGAAATAAAGAGCCACTTTGGCTGCGGTGATAAAAGTACGGATGCAATGGAAGGAAATGTTGACACTTGCGTTTTATCGCACCAATGTGAACATTCGAAATAACTCTCCAAGTTAGCAGCATTGATCTTCGCTTAGAATAAACTTGTGTTTGCAAATGTTTTTTTTAAAGTTTACATTTTTTAAGGAATTAATTTTTAAGTTAAAATTTCCAAATTTCACTCATCGGTAACTTTTTTTTTTTAAAAAAAGGTACTGCGTTAATGAATTCTTGCGTGAAAAAAGGGTTTTATTTCAGCAATAATCTGTATTTCCATTAGTTTAATTTATCACTATATTCTCTTTTTGTTATACTGCTAGCTAGGAATTTCAACATTATTGTTATAATTTGTCGTTGAACAAAGAAAAGCAATAAAGTTTTTTGTAACAGATTTTTGAACATAAGATTAAAAACAGGTAAGAAGTGAATTTCAATGTCTTAAATAATCCACTGATATTTGTGTTAAAAAATAAGTTATTATTATCAGTACATACGTATAGTCGTCACCGCAGTCATATGGTATCAAGGTGAAGGTAATGTGCAATTTGTTGCTTGAGAAGGAATGAAAATGGGATGATAATAAAGAAAAAGCTGATATTATGTCTGTCCCCGTTGCAATGTAAGACTTATTATTATATCATGTTTGAAGTTGGGTGTGCATTGTATATGTCGGAGGTAAATGATTAAATTAGAGATTTCATCGAATCCCTAAGGGACATGTTTAATTCCCGCAAGATGTTAAAATAAGAATTCTGTAAAGTAATTTCCCTAAAGAAAGTAAATGATTTGATCAAATCGCTAATCTGTTTTAGTGAAATGATGAAATAATATTGTCAAGAGTTTTAAAGGGTTCATTTAGCAAATATGCTGCATTATTAAAAGTAGATCAATTACACAACAATAATCATCGAATTACAAATTATTCATTCGAAATTAATTTACAAAATAATTAGATAAATAATGTCGTATTTTTTTTAAGATAAAGATATTTGTAGTAGAATTTCAAACATTTTTTTTTTAAATTATAGTTTAATGTAGTACTTCAGAAATATAATCCTTTATTTGTAGCACCTTCTTTTTAGCTATTATTTCCCTTTTTAAAATAGCATTTTTTGTCTACAAAGAGGACGTGGTCGAATTCCTTTATTTGTTTGTTTGTATTTTTCAATTTAAGTTTTGTTCAGTTTCTAATTTTGAGGCATACACAAGTGATACATCCATCGAAAGATAATAAAGCAAGGCATACAACTAAAGAAAACTTAAAAAAATGATATGTAGGTCATTTTGTTTTGGCGCGTCACGTCAGAAGCCCGGCGCTGCCAGGCACGGACGAGGAGATATAAAAGGGAGTGGTAACAAGCGAATACAGAGCTCCATAAATGCTGACTTGTTCATTTCATCAATTCACTAAAACAGTTAGGGAATTTAATGAAATCACTTACTTACATCAGGGAAATCACCTCAAACAGGAGTTATTTTAACCTCTTGCGTAAATTGATCATCCCACCCTTAGGTATTTGATGACATTCCTAATTTCATCATTTTCCTGCGACATGTATAAGGTTGATCAAAAGAAAAGTGGACAAGTTGAACCAAAATAATCCCTTTTTTGGAAATCAAAAGAAATTTCCGTGGATGTTGTGACACGGGTCCCATTGTTTCGGCAGTAGGTCTGTGTCTTCATTCTGGATCAGCGGTATTCAACCTTTTTTCAGCCGGGCCACTTACATGTCACAACTATTTTATGCGGGACGCAACATGAGGATTAATTGGGGGAGGTGGAAGGGATCAAGGTCATTTAAAATATGGAAAATTGATTTAAATATTAAACCTCATAAATTTGGATTTTATTTTAAAATTATATTGCAACTTATCAAACTAACTCACAAAAAGTGGGTGATTTGCATTTTTTAAACAGTTATGAGGTAATTTTGATTTCATTTTATCAATGCCCCCAAGCCCCCTCCCTCCCCAAATATTTTGTTGCTTATTCGAAAGCCAATTTATGTTGTCTTGAAAGATATTCTCAACAAAAGGAGCCATTGGAAAATTTGTGCTTAGCGGTATAGTAACGGGCAAAATTGTATGTTTTAAATATAATATTTTAAATACAAATTAAACAAGTTGTTAATCCATCTTTGTTTTTCTCTATGAGATAGATAAGATCCTAAATATCTTGAATCAACATATGTACTTTCGAGGTATTTTTTGTTTCGAAGGCATGAGGATTAATTAAAAATTAATTTCACTCATAAAAGAGTTCCTACTTAGCTGTTATTTATTACTAGCTGCATGGCCCGGCGTTGCACGGGTGAATTCTATTTTTATAAATTTTCCCTTTCTTTCACAAAATCAGATCTTCTAATACACATTTTCAAAAGGACTTCCACCCCCCTCCACCGCTTAGCCCGGCGTTACTCGGGCTTTCTCTTTTCCTCATGACAACAGCATTTCTGTGTGTATGTATTTGTATGCGCACAAGGTGAGTGATTTCTAATATTATGTCAAAAATTTCCCTTTTCCAAATTTGTTCCATTCTACATATTTTTGATTTAAGACAGGTTTCCTTCCCCTCTCTATAGCCCGATAAGATATAGCTTCAATATTCCGATGTATAACTTATAAAAAATATTGCGTTAGAATTAAAAAAAATTATTAAGGTGAAGCAATAAAAAGAAAACGATTCTGATGCTAGGAGTAAAACAAAAAACGTTCATCATTTTTTAATAATAGTTAGTTTCTAAGAATAAAAAATAAAAATAAATAATAAAATAGATTTCAAATTTTCATGAATCAATCAATCGTTACATATAGTTAGCTTAAAAATATCTAAAATGTATTTTGATCCAAAATAATAGACGATGTACATTTTAATTAACAAAGAATTCATTTCGTAATGAAACGATAGAAATAATCATTTTAAAAAAACATATGTATACATTTATTAAAACCAAATTTCTATAAGTGATAAATGAAAGAAAAATTAACAGATAGCTATTGAAACGATTGCTTTTTTCTGAACGTTAGATTAAACATATAAATATATGTAAAGAAAACAGTATGGGGAAAGACTATATATATATACATGCACTGATGAAAAAAACATTAAAAAAACTGATATGATAAAAACATTTTGATGTTTCATTTTAATTTTAACATTTTACATTCCACTAAAAAATTTTAAACTTTAAAAAATAGCGTAATGCGAAATTGAAAGTTTCTTACTTTTCAGTTTCGAACCTGGGAACACTACCATTTTATAAAGCAGCGTTTTAACCAAACACGCTATCATTTCCTTCCGGGAGAACAGTAAAAATACCTTTAAAATAAAATATTATTTTTTTCAATATCCCATTTCGTTATTCGTTAAAGTAAAAAATATTTATTATTACTAACCGGTATAATTACAAAAAGGAAAAGGAAAAGCTATATCACAATTATTAATAGCACGATATCGGTAGCTAACTTGATAAATGTGATTGGTAGAATATCTCACTAAATTTTTAACACCTTGTTCTTAAATAATTTAATGTGTTAGTGTAATGGGACGTGACAGGGCCACTCAGAAACGTTCAGTTGACCACTGGTTGAGTATAGTTCTTCAAGAAGAATGTGGTTGATTCTTGAAGAAGTCCTATTCAGCTTCCTTCACTTTATCATCCAGTTAGAAACGTAATACTGTCTTAGGTGGCCTAAAGGCCTGGAAGTCACAGGGTGACAAATCCGTACAGTGGGAGACGTGTGGTTGGACATTATCATGGAGATCGTATATCGTTTGCTTCTCAAAAACTTTTATTCCAACAGTTCACAGAAAATCTACCTAAAGAGTGTTCACCATACACTGTCACTATTCGTTGATAAATGTCCACATTAAACTCGCCTCCTACAATAAGAAACCATTCTACCACGAGTTGACCCCATCTGAACGCATCCCTATATGTAAAGTGACCATTTTTTTTACAATGAAAAGGAGAACGAAAAATTTAAGAAAAAATTACAACTTAAATATATGAAACGTTTTATTAATTCAAACAAAAATACGTTAATTAGCTTATACATTATTTTTAATTATTATCTTAAACGAGTATTTTTCCATTGACTGCATTTTTTTTTTGTTAACATATCATTTTCTAATAAATCGGAAAATTCGAGGGAAACATATCCTTTTTACTGAATTTTACGGTAAGCATTGTAGTTAAAATATTAACATTCCATTTTGATTTCTCACTAGTCACTTCACAAAAATCATTACCAACTAAAAAAAAACTCTTTCAACTGCTGCATTAGTTCCAGGGCAGCACAACGTAAATTCAGCAAGAATAATTATATTGTCATATGGAATGTGTTCATTTTTTAAATGGTTTAAATAATTTCATCCATCTTTTAACAATTTCTCAGTATGTTGATTTTGAAATTCTTCTAATTTATTAGAATTTAAGTATACATTCAGTATTCTTTCTACTTCAAAAAGACAATTGTCATCGATTTAAATATCAGGCATTTTTTTGGATAAAAACTCACCGTAAAATTTTCTGTATCTGCCCAATGTACTTGCGACAGGTTAAAAATACCTTTGAGAAGGGTTATTTCCTGTGATATTTGTTTCAGACCATTCTTCGACGTTTTAGAAACATGTTTGATTCGTCTCTGAATACAGAGATTAACAGATCCTTTTTAAAATATTGAAAAGGAGGACAAAAGAAAGGAGGACACTTTTCAAGGAAGGACAAAACCTATAGAAAGAGGACTGTCCTCCCTAAAGGAGGACGGTTGATCACCTTGCTATATGGCACAACTCTACTTCCGATTAATTTCTTCTACCGCAAACAGGTTCCACTGTTAAACGTCGTAAACAGTTGGGACTTCCTACATTCCCTCGTGTCCATGTTTGGTGTCTATGCTACAGTTACACTCAATCTGAGGCATTCCCATACGTTCACTTTTCATTTGGGCAACCTTTATAAATGCACATGCCCGTTAAAACATCAACCGTTTGAAAAAGCGTCCCGAACATGAATTTTATTTTAGTAAATATAATAAAAATTCGCTTAAGAAATTTTAAACATTTTTTTAATAGCATGCAGAATGTATTTAGGGTTTCAAGCAATTCAGAATTTTTTGTGTTCCTCAATTAAGACACAGTACGATTCAATTGACCAAAATCGGTCAAAAAATCAAATTTAATTTTTTAGCCTAAATTATTCTTTATATACTTTTCTATAACCTCACAAAATTTGTAAGCTCTAAACTTAAAAAAAGTATAATTATGATAGATTTTACGTTCGGTTTTATTCATATCTCTAAGGCAAATCAAAACTTTAAAGTGACTTATCTCAGAAAGATAAAATAACTAGTTTGTCTTCATTTAAATTGCTATGGATTTTTTTCTATTGCTCTTAATGCTTTGATTTTTTTTTACCAATTGAGAATAGTACATGTAACAAAAGTTGGAATGCATTTTTGAATCAAAGCAATATTTAATTTTTTAAAAATAATTGAACTCAGAATTTATACATTTTTTAAGGAATTCTCAATAAACATTCATAAAAAGAAGTATTGTGTGGATACCAATCACGTTGACGCAAAACCCATACGAACTTTTATTATACATAGTTTGACGTACTTGTAAATCAAATTTCATGCATGTACGTCTGTTTTTGTAGGAGGAGTAGCATTTTAAAATCACTTCAAAAATTTCAAGTTTTTTCCTTAAAAAATTACATGGCTAGCTTTTTATGAAATTTTGAGAGTGCAAAATCTGTTTAACATAGTATACATACATAGGAGGGAACTAAACCAATTTTAAAAATCCTTAAATTAAAAAAATTGCTTAAATTGTACTATGTCCCCTTAAACATTAAAAAATAGAGTAAAAACTTTAAAATTGCAATTTCACAAATCATATTCCTCTATTTTCTTATTATGCTTAGTTAAATGTAATAAGAAAATATGTCATTTTTGGAACATTTTGGGTAAAAAAAAATTACCGCTTAATGGGTTAACGAGTAATCAAATCAAATCCAATAAGTCTATTTTCTTTCACCGTGGTTTACGCTACAGCATACGTAACAAATAACCCAATTTTCTGTAGCATCATGTATAATCTTGCTAAAATTCTTCTTTTTTAAAAAAAAATCATAATATACAGACAGTTTAAAAGTAGCAAATTCATCTCTTGGTTATTTTACTCTAGATATGGTAATAAAATGATATAAATATATTTATACATCGATTGAATATTACATACTGCAACTATTATTTGGAATCTTCAAGCATCATCTCCATATTTTAATGAATATCCGAATGGTGATTTCGATGATGTTTACATACTTAAATAAGCTTACTGCATAAACAAACGCCTACAAAAATTTAAAGTATATGTTTCGTAATTGCTGTCTGATAACTTGGCAGTGTTTGTGAAAGAGTTCCAAGTAACTTTCTTAACAATACATATTTAAGAAAATCACTAAAAATGTCTGAGATAAGATATGTGATTAAAAGAGTTGAGCTATCGTAATGGCAGGAATTTAAAACTATATTCTTTCTCAATCTTAAAGCTCCTTAATTGATTCTTGAATTGAACAATGCCTTTATAATGAGAATCATATTTCATATATTTATTAAAACACGTATCGACAAACATTGATGGCATTTTTCAATATTTCATTTTGTAAATTTTTCTTATCATGTGTCATATTTGCACTTTTTCAGCTGCTAATAAACATTATTTTAAAAACATTTTTATTATTTTTGAATTTAGTATTTTATGAAACCAATTCCGGTGAACAATTATCAAACGGTTTATCAAAATAAGAATAACACTGATTAAAAATGTTATATCATGGTATGTAGAAGGGATAAATAAGAATAATTTTGCAGCAACTTATAGAATTATTGAATTCAATGAAATCAAAATAACTCTTCTCTATGCGGCTATTTACTCAGCATTCTAAATTTTAAAAAGACTAAGGAAAGCGTCTGAGACAGCATTGTGAGGATAATTGGTTCCTAAGCCCTTCGTAGCTCTGATTGTTGTCTGTGCGAATTTTTTTCTATATTTGAAAATAATTTTAATGTAAAAATGAGATAATTGTGTTAATGAGATATAAAGATTCCAGAATTTAATATCAATAAATTAAAAAAGATTAATTCCATGCAAATGAATATTTTGTACTATTGGTTAAATATTAATAGTAATTCATCGTTTTGAAATGTTTAAAATGTAATAAAGATTAATTTGCTGATATACCGTAATAATATTTCGTAAACTGTGCAGGATAATCAATTTTATCAGGTAATCATGTTTGAGAGTAGTATTTACATTAGTAATCTTCATTATGAGCTTAAGCTAAAAGTCCTCCAATGCAGTTCAAATAAAATTAATATACGAGTGAAGTGAAATATTTTCTTTAAATATATTTCGAGAGTTCGTATTTCTACTAGAATCATAAATTTATTTTTTTCTTTAAAATTAAACAACGTTTGTAAAGAAATACGTTATCTCTTACTGGGTAAAATGTCCCGAAAAACTGAAGAAAATCTAAAAAAATAATTATTTGATTAATTAATCATTAATTCATTAATTACACTTTTTTAAAATTATTGGCAAGATACCTTATATTTGTGTCCAAAAAGCTGAGTAATAGTATAATTATTTTCAAATTAGGTTGTTGTTTCTTGTTTTGAAAATATCTGATATTTTTGAACAATTTTATATTTTATTATATTTATTAGAACGAGGGTTGTATACATTTAATTCCAAAATTCGTCTTTGGGGATTGGAGCATAGAATTATTTTTATGTTTTATTTTCTGTATAAAAGTATAACCCATTTTTTCCCTAAAGTGAAACATTTTGAATTCGCAACCCTTTTGATGACTTTTTATTCTTAAAACCAATTTCTTACCACTGCTCATAATAAATTCGTATTTTAAACTGTTTCATAACTTATTATTAATGTCAGATAAGTTCCAAAACTCAAATTAAACATTGAAAAAATGGTTTGATAATAACGTACATGTGACATTAAAAACGGTACTCAAAGAAGTTTAAGTCAGAAAACAATTCAAATTTCGTGTTAAAATCATCTCACATTGCAAAGCAATATATGGGAAATGTATTACTATTAAAAACATATTTATTGAGTGATTAGTAAGAGAAATTTAAAAAAAAAAAGTTATCAACAAAATAAAGCATCGTAGAGTCTAATAAAAAATATTGAAAACTTAAGGCATACGACTACTCTAGAATTGTGAATTTTTTATGATTTTATTCTATAGACCATCTTATTAGCTTTATAAAAGTACCAAGTTTATTATTTTACGTTCACTAGAACAAAAACGACAAGAGTTCTAGTAAAATCAGATGTCATTACTTTAAGCAAGACGTTACTTTAAAGCGCGTTTTACTTGAAATGTGTTTTTTTTTGAAAATTCTCAAACAAGGGCAGCGATTGCTCAAAAGTTTTGACAATAATTATCTGTAATTTCTTGTATATATTCTTTATAGTAGTAGAAGTTTTTAACTTTCAAATTTATCAATCACTGTTTTATTACAAAATATACAGACCTTTATGTTAATAAAATCACTGTTTTTTTTAAAGCAATTTAATGTAAAAACTAAGATAAAGTGCTCTACTTTTTATAAAAATGAATATATCTCTTATCCTGAAGGTCTCATTCCAAAAATGAATAACATAGCAATACATCAGAATTTAAAAATTTAAAATTGGTACATAAACTTTCGGTATAGTATGGGCCGCGTTTATGCTATTTTTTTGTAAATGTTGACGCATTTTTTTCCCATTTTGGTAATAATTATTTCTTTTCTTTTTTAATTCTAGCACATATTTTTATTAAAATCTACTAAACAAATCTAAAAATTAAAAAAATCCCCATATCTTCGTTTTTTTTAAAAAAAAAAAAGTTTCCGCAAATACTCGGATACCTTAAGAGGACCCATTTAAACCAATTTTTTTCAAAAAAAAAATATTTTTAAGCATAAAACAACAAAATGAAGCATCCATCAGCTTATGTCATCATTAAATATAGTTCCCATTGAAGAGAAATTATAATAAATATTTATAATAGATTAAAATGCTTATAAATTGACTCAAATAATAGCTGGTTGGATTGTCGTATCGGCACTTGTCCCACCAAGTTTTTCTTTCGTATGGTTGCTATATACTCCAAAACACAATACGCAAAAACGTGCCGAATTGGCAATATTTCAAAATTTGGTGCACCTCTGGCCAATTCGACAATTTAACCGAATATTTAATCAATTATTTTTAATGAAAGAAATATATTAGAAGAGGAAGAAACATATTAAGGCTTATTTTTGCTGAATATAATTATGTTTACTAAATGAAAAAAAAATCCCCTGTCTAAAAAAAGTTACGTAGTGAAGAGAAGTAAGAAAACTTTTTTGAAAATAAATATATTTTTGGTTCACAAAATGGGCTAAATTCAGGACAGTCACATAATGAATGCAGTCACGGGATTTCCATTGAATTTAAAGCTAATCATAGACATTTACATATCCATGTACTTGTAAAATCTAGATAGAGTTTCAAAAATAATAATTGGGCTATGATATCAAGTATTAAGATTCTACAAAAGGTGTCTCAAAATTAAAAAAAGTTATTTTACTTTAAGTATTTTCTAAATCAAATGCATTTTCCTTACCTATATGCGTTATTATTATTAACTAATATGTACTTTTTAAATAGAGTATCTGTAAAAATCAAAAGGTGGCAACAGTGTGACGGTGGAAGTGATTAGCTGGAAATCCGTGATTGCATTTATTATTTGTTTATGACGTCACATTAATTTACGAACTTATTATTTGGAAAGAATAATTGTATATATCATATACATATGTCGTCATATGAATTTAGCGCTTTCATAATAATGCTATACAACTTGCACTCGAGCATTTTGTTTTAAGAGAAGTGGACAGAATTTCGTCTACGCCATTATGATATAAAGTGTCTCATGAATGCCTGTGCAGAAAGATCCTTCTATTAAAATAATGTAATCCAGGATAATAGCAACCAGTTAATGATCTTGTGCTTTAATAAAGACAGGATCCTCACATTGTTCTGAACGTCTCCAGACTTATCTATGTCCAACGTCTTGATTCAATTGACAATGTCAGAACCCAATTAATTTTAGGTGTCAGGTAGGAGGAGTAAGGGGAATAATGGTTACCGTGAACTTCGATTCCTCTCTTTTAATGTATTTCAATGATTCTGCTGGGACCTTGTGTGAGAGCATGTCATTTTTAGGTGGTTTGTAGCATAAATCTAGAGCTGGGACATTCGTTCCAACGATAGTTCTCCCTTAAGGATGAGTTGTGTTTAGATAAACCCTACAATTTGAGATAGAAATCGACCTTCATTTATCCCTTCTTGCCAACATTGCTTCGACCCAAATGCTAAGCGACTGTTCCCCAAAGGATGATACTTTTCCACCCAACATTTTTCAATCCGATGGGTTGTCCTCTTTCATACTGGGGCATAGGCTTATAATCAGTGAAACACTTTCGTCGAGGTATTGTTACTTCAAGATAAATACATACAACATGTATTTTAGTCATCGTAATCTAAGAATTATTCCTTGTGTACCTTAACTCTATGCTTAGCTCTTGGAATGCTGTAGCGCTGTCTAATCCTTAAAAAAATGCAAAAATTTAGATCAATTGCGTATTCAGTTGAAATGTATTTTATTATATTGGTCTTATATTTTACCTACCAAAGAACGTTTCTCAGTGGAAAATGAATAACTCTTGAGTTGGATAATATTTTTTACTTTAAAACTGCATTTGAGGATGGCGCTAGAAGTTTCGCCACCCTGGACAAAAATGGAAAATGCCACACCTAAATCTAAAGAGAAAAAAATATATAATTTGCTTATATAAATATACATCTATAAAACTTGAATGATTCGTAAGAACAAAAGGGCAGAGTAACAATATATATATATATATATATATATATATATATATATATATATATATATATATATATATATATATATATAAGGATAATTAAATTAAATAAAAAATTAAATTCCCTATCTTACACTTAACTCATATTTTTCATTTCATCTTCAAGTATCAAACTAATCACCCATTTGTTTCTTCCGAACATGATACCTAGCAAACAAATGTCTAATTCCATATCCTTATATTTAATAGCCATATATGTCAGCATTAAATTTCCAGTACCATCATAAAATCCACAATACTTACCGCATCTGTGTTTTAGTGTAAAGCAACTTAAAACATACCATTGCGTGCTTTTTCCTCTCTGCTTTTAGCGACAGAAAAGATGTAGAAATGATTGAATTAAGTTCATTTTTAAAGTTAAGTCTGATTCTGGCTCGAAACATGTTATATATATATATATATATATATATATATACAAGCATTTATTTAAATTTATAGTAACAGCACATAAGTCTGAAATAAAATATCTTCTGTGGTTTTTAATCTACAAAAAATTATTATGATAATCTTCTTTCGAATAGTTGACATCGGGCATTGTATAGATTGAAAGGAATTGTCCGTTGTGTGTGTGTCCTTACTCCAGAATGTGAAGAAAGTTATTAGGGAATATATGATGTGTAAACAAATCAAATTTCATCATTCAACATATACTCCCGCAAATAACCCTTTAAGTTTCAACTTAAAAGAAACAAAATATGCAAGCATAACATACAGCATAAATATACAAAGAACAAAATAAGGAAATAAGATACGTTAAATGAAATGCCAAATTCACACCCAATAATACTCTCAGGAACATTGAAAATAGTGACCCAAGAAGAAAGCATCGAATAGAAATGAAATTTAATACACATAATGACACTGATGAGAGATTCACTTGATCGAAAAGACAAGACATTTAACCGAATAGAGGGTGTGCAACAACACAAATACTGGGTAACTTCAATAGCGCGTTGGACCACACCTCCAGCTGCAATACATGCCGCCACACGGTCCGGCATTGAGTTGATTAGACTTCTTATGCTGTCCTGAGGCAGATGAGGCCACAAATCTTGAACAGCCAACTCTAAATCATGTACAGAGTGACACAATGACATCTGCGTGTTAGCTGATCCCACACGTGCACTACAGGGGACAAATCGGGACAGCCGGCCATGGAAGGATCATAAAAGGACTTAGGAAGTCTTGAGCAACTCTTGCAGTATGCGTAAGAGCATTATCTTGATGGAAAAATGCCCCTGGGAGACCATTTAGGAAAGGTCCTGCATGGGGTCGAAGAATATCATCAACGTAACGTTGGCCAGTTAAGGTTCCCCGCATCACAATTAAAGTGGACCGACTTTCATAGGCTATGGCCCCCAGACCATTAAACCAGCTGTGCATGCAGTGTGACGTAGAACAGTGTGGTGGAATTGTACCGCTCACCAGGGTGCCTCCACACCTGTACACGGTTATAATCTGTCCCCAAAACAAACCCGGATTCATGACTAAAAACAACTTTTTGCCAATCTGTGACATTCCACATTGATCTGGCTTGGCACCACTGTAGACGCAGTTGCCGATTTTTCGGTGTTATAGGGAGGGCACGAAAAGGGCGCTTGGACTTAAGATTTGCTTCTGCAAGTTGTCTGGAAATTGTTTGTGGAACAAATGCTACGCCAACATCTGCTCGTATCGTTGAACGAGTCATTGTGGGGTCCACAAGTAAAGGGTGTTTTTTTAGAGGTATAGAACTTTAAATTGCAATAAAACAACGATGTATTATTCGATTGACATGATTTTTTTTTCGAAAGAAACTCTTGTGGCATTACATTTTAAATATGATTTCTGGCATATAACTGCCCCGGCTGGCTCGGTTGTTGTCCAATCTTGACGTCCAATTTTCGGTGGCTTTTTCCAACATTTGTGGCCGTATTTCGGCAATTACACGGCGAATGTTGTCTTCCAAATTTTCAAGCGTTTGTGGCTTATCCGCATAGACCAATGACGTTATATAGCACCACAGAAAATAGTCTAGCCGTGTTAAATCACAAGATCTTGGAGGCCAAATCACAGGTCCAAAACGTGAAATTAGGCGGTCACCAAACGTGTCTTTCAATAAATCGATTGTGGCACGAGCTGTGTGACATGTTGCACCCTCTTGTTAGAACCATAGCTCCTGGACATCATGATTGTTCAATTCAGGAATGAAAAATGTACTAATCATGGCTCTATACCGATCACCATTGACTGTAACGTTGTGGCCTTCGTCGTTTTTGAAGAAGTACCAACCAATGATTCCACCAGCCCACAGAGCACACCAAACAGTCAGTGTTTCTGGATGTAACGGTGTTTCGACATACGCTTGTAGATTAGCTTCACTCCAAATACGGCAGTTTTGTTTGTTGACGTAGCCATTCAACCAGAAGTGCGCTTCATCTCTAAACAAAATTCGCTTATGAAGTCATCGAAAATTGGACGTCCAGATTGGACTACATCCGTGCCAGCCATATGCCAGATATCATATTTAAAATGTAATGCCACAAGATTATTTTTCGAATAAAAAAAATCATGTTAATCGAATATTACATCTTCGTTTTATTGCAACTTAAAGTTCTATACCTCTAAAAAAAACACCCTTTACTTGCCGCACGATCCTTCCATTGTCTCTCCTTGTGGTCTTCTTGGTCGCTCCATACCCGGTTTTCCGCGCGTGGGTACCTTCTCGTGTCCACTGCTCTCAACAATTTCGAACGTCACACTCCGAATGATCACCTGGCCAGCAACACGCTGCGATGACCAGCCTGCAGTTTTTATCCCAATGATCAAGCCTCTTTCAAACTCGCTTAACTGTGAGAAATGTCTTCTAGCACGTTTGCCTGGCATGTTTCACTTACCAAAGTCTTTCTATAATCGGCGGGTAATCGTCACGATTATGAATCTTCGAATTTGCGCGTTGGCTTATATCACCCTCTTTCTGATTGTAGCGCCACCTCGGTTTGTATGAGCATGCGTATTGGCACAAAACTTGTGGATCGTTTACAAATCACATTACGCTGTACTTATTTGCAAAGTTTCGCGATTGTACTTAGCTTCCTTCTTGGGTTGTTATTTTCAATGTTCCTGAGTGTATTTCAGAAAATATATCATTTTTTGTAACGAAAAAAATATACATGTTTTTCAAATTTGATTTTAATGCCGCCTTTAAAATTAGCCGCCTGGGGAGGGGTTCGGTTTGTTTGGCCCTAGAGCCGCCCATGCTACATTGATCTACTATCTCTGAGAAAGTTCTCAACAAACTTTGAATATTTTAAAAAGTGTAAAAAAAAAGATACTGCATACTGTTACAATACGTTGAAGAAAAAAATTGATTAATGTGACAATATAAATTAAGGAAAACCATTGAAAAATATGATTTGACATCCGTGTTTTCAGAAAACAGATGATAACTATGAATTCTTTTCGGGAAAACAAATAGAAAATGGATCAGTATGTATATTAACTGATATTTTATATATATATATATACATTTATATATATATATATATATATATATATATATACATTTATATATATATATAAGGTATGGTTGTAGCGTTGGCCGGTGTTGGGTGTTGTCATATCTGTTTTATTGAATACATATTCCGAATAATTTTACCTCCTTTATTATGAAGCTCACATCACACACACAGCAAATTAAAACACAATTGCGATACATTTTTAAAATTGGATAGGCAGCGTCATGTTGGAGGACACAAAGACAAAGAGATGCAGTTAATTACATTCTTACATGATGAAGGCAAGCAGAAATAGAGAACGAATACACCAGATTTTTGGTCTTATATCAGCTGTGGTTATTACGTAATATTAGTTCTGATTGCCTAGAATATGATGGACAGGGATTTCGGACTAGCGGATTACGATTAAGATTACGCTGTTAGTTTTAAACCAAAGATTTAAAAATATTTTAAATTTTAATACAAACAGTTAATTAATGAAAATGATACTAGAGGGAATTATTACACACACAGACATATATATATATATATATGTATATATATATGTGTGTATATATATTATTGAAGTGAGAGGGTGAAAAAGACACTGGTTATATTTTACACACAGGAATGTTTTCCCTGCAAATCCATCTTTGATGTTTCCTTTAAATGGCTCTTAAAATCTCCATGAAAGCAGCTAGAATATGATTGAGATCTTAAGTAACTATTAAAAGTGAGAGAAAATATCTCTTTTACGGTTTCTTATTTCTATGAAAACGAACGAAGCATGGAATGTGACCAAACCAAAAGCAACAACTTTTTGCATGAGACAAAAAGAAAAATAAATAAATAATAATAATGTTATATTTAATATTTTTTTTATTTTCTTTATCTTCTACATTTCTCCTCTCCCCCTTCTTATAGAACTTTTTGAAAACAATTTAAAAGATAAGTAGAAGCCCTTCTTAAAAAATTCGAATTTGAAAGAAAAAAACATTTAGCGGAGGAGAAATTAATAATAGAAAAAACTAAAATACTAAAAAATAATTTAACGAACTTTGTAAGAAAATGTTATTCTGGCCTTAAGGATGGGGGATGGAGAAATTAAAGACTAAAAAGAAAATCTAGATTTTACAGCACCAGACCGACAAGCATAAATTTCAAGAGAGTTAATTAAGCTGCTTTTTAAGATATTCTAATATGAGCATATAAAAATATTCTATTTAAGAAAATGAGTTACAGAATTTTTTTGTTTCAATTTAATTAATTTTTGATGCAATATGAGAGAGTGAGAGAGACTTCTACACAAACAACTTACATAAACATGTTGGCAGAGGAATTTTTTGTATAATTTTTAATTGCTACTTGAAGTCCTGGAGCTACACAGCAACTCACATAACACTAAACCTACCAACAATTTATTTATACTTATTTCTTCCCATTAGGGTCAAATGTGACTTCTTTTTAAATAAATTTTAAATTCGTTTCCAATTGAGTATAAATAATACACAATTTCTCACGAGCAATAAAACACAAAATAAGCATTATGTAATAATTAAAAATATTTGGATTTTTTTGGATTTTAGGCATATACAATCTTAGAAATCAGAATAGAAATTGAAAAATTGTACTTTATTTTTCTAATTTTGCATACAAAGTGTTCCGAAACTTACGATGATCGGCAAAGAGGTAAAATGTGGGATCATATTTGTTCTGGGAAAAAATATAAAAAAAAAATACTCGGCACTTCCTTCACAATGTCAAATTTAGGTCAAAACTGCGATTGTGATTTTGTATACTAATAATATTTCTTACTTTTCATAGAATAATTCTGTCAAAGATTTTTTTTTTATTTTGATTACAAATTGCTAATTTTTATATTATACTCAAATGAATGTTTAAGAATGCATTTTTCTTAGTTCTTAAATTTTTCTTTTTCATTGTTACGTAAAATGTTCCTTGATTTTCAAATTACGTCATATCTCTTTTAAACTTTCACAACATATGAAAGATGATATAATTCACAAATGCGTGGATTCGTTTTCTAAAATATTGAACGGATTTTATTTTGGGTTGTTTTGAATATCTTAAATGGGTGGTAATTGGTGAAATATTTCATATAGTATAGAAAATTTATATTTTTTTCATCAAATTTTATTCTTAATTTAAAATCCATGCACAGATATAGTTTGTTGTAGTTCATCTATAAATAAAATAAGAGTTATGTACATAACTTAAAAAATAACGCGCTAGAAGCATTTTTAAAAATAGTTTAAAAAATTAAAGTTTTTTTAAAAAAACTCATTTTATAATAGTCTTTTTAAAAAAATATATTTAAATTCTAAAATATATTATTCATTTATACTATACTGATTCCATTTACACCTAATTAAGCTACCGATTTAAGAAACTAGTTTTGATGGTCCCCCACTCCTTAATACTATATCATCCTTATTTTGTATGTTTGCATTATAGTGTGTGTGGTACATACATATATACATATATAAATATAATAATAAGTATTTATTACACATAGTTTACATGTAAATCTCTATTTTTTTCAGAGTATCATCTTTCATGTTGAAAATCACCCCATACAAAAAGATTTCAAGCAGTGTGTGAGTTTTCACTTCTTCAAAGCCGAATATCAGAAAGTACTGTACAACATCTTCTGCATCTTAGCTCTGTATGGTGGACCTTTGATGGTGATTGTGTATTGTTATAGCAGAGTATTATGGGTGGTCTGCAAAAGATCGAGATTGACTCAGAGTAAGATGCTTTAAGTTATTTTCTGAAATGATGTAATGCATTTTTTTTATTTCCTGTGTAAATACAAATGCAAATTTCAATAATTTATTGATTCCGTGCAATGTAAGATGTGTATGTCAAAAATCGATGAACTTTAAGTTTAAAAAGTTATTTTCAAATAGGTAAGTTTTGTGAAAATTTAATGGTATATTTTACACGCACACAATGTAAGAAAGGGATGTTTTTAAATTATGGTTAAATTAAAAATACTTTCTTAAAAAATAATTATGTATAAGATCATGTCTTTCGCATTCTCATTTTACTCCAAAGCAAGATACTTATTATTTAATTAATAAAAACTTCAAAATTGGAAAATTTTAATTTTGAAAAATAACATCGTAACCGCTTTTGTCCTAATCACTATTGCTAAGCGTAAAAAACAGCTAAACTACCCTCTAGTGACCACATATTTTAAGTGAAAGCCATGTAAAAAGATAATGGAGTTGCTATGAAAGCCATCCATGTTATTTGCACATTATTTTTGTTATTTATGTGTTCTCTTCGAGTAACCAAACTTAAATTAATAAATAATTGTTACATTAACGGTGCGACGTTAATATTCATTCACTCAACACGCTCTAATAAATTTTATTGTTTCAAGGCAGCCAATAGAGTGTTAACTCACTGGTTCCTTTCAACCCATAGCAGACGAGTCTCTCGTCCACTTACTCTGAAAAATTTCCATCACATCGGACGACTCCGAAGCAGTCACCGTAGCCAAACCCCCTTGCTCCTTCCAGTCCACCAATCAGAACGCTCCCTCTAAATCCAGGCCTCTCCTTTTTGAGGTCCAAATACATTTCGATATAGGATGGAGGGACGCTTCGCGTTCCATTTCCCAAAGATGTCAAGCGTTCAAACTTTATTGTCCATTTCTATTCTATGTACTTAAGATTTTTCCATTAAGAAATATAGCTTTTATGCACCATTCTTTGAAAGAAAACTATTTTAGTAATTTCACAGCCATTATGATGGTTTGAATATACACATGTAAAAAAATTGGAGACTATTTATAATAATAGAAATTATTTATGTTAAATAAATTCCTTCCGGCGTAGAAATAAAAAACATTCTTCTATACATATTTATTACGCTTATTGACTTACAAAAGGTATTTTCGTTTTTATTTTCAGAAATATATGCCGAGTTATTTAGTAATTACGCGTCCTTATCTTGTACTATTATTGAGAAGACTTCTGAATAGGAGAGAGAATATTTATTTTAATAATAATTATTCATTTTAATTATTAAAACTAATTAAAATCTTCTAGAACATTATATTAGAATTCATTGTAACAGCAAAGTAAATTAAATTTATTTTATGTTGTATCATACTTGGTAAACATGTATTTTTAAAGTACAGATGTAATGAAATAATGTATTTAAATATATATATATATATATATATATATATATATATATATATATATATATATATATATTGCCTAAAATTGTAAATATCAGGAGTTCAAATGGCTCATTGAACATTAAAGGAGTCAATATTGCCTGAGTTCAATGCCCCGTCTTAGAATGGGCCTCTATGATAAAATTTTAAAATTGACGTGATATGGCAACATAAAAATGTTTTGTCGACAAAAAGAAATATGGTTTTTTTATAGGTATTTTCTATAAGTATTAGAAATATACCATAATATATTTCAAAAACCTAGTAAGTTTAAATTTGGATAACAAACAATGGACAAAAAAATGGATTAAAAATGTATTTAATATCCATATAGTCGTATCAATCATCTATATTTGTTCATGACAAAAGTGATAACACAACACTATATATGATTTATTATATATCCTCATATATATATATATATATATATATCCTTATATATATATATATACTCGTACAATGCTATTTTTCGTGTTTCTTAATTCCCCTTATTCGTCGATTGAAAGTTACACACTTTGCTCGGTATTTCAACCGTTTTTCACTAAGGCGCATATTTACGGTGTATTGGGGAGGGGGAAATAAAATACATAAATAAGCAAATCTTTCTCTGAAATGCGTAAGACCATCGTAAACATTTTATGCGCATTTTATTGCATTCCAAACTTTTCAAAAAAGTAGCAGCTCAAAGAAAATCATTATATTTTGGAAAGACGCTTTTATACGCCAGAGCCAGTTAATGCTTAGGTTGCGCGAGACGCATGTATACTTCGGTGGCAGTTAAGGAGTTAAGAAATAAAAATTGGATTTATACTTGAAAGAAGAAAACCAGAAGGCAGTCTTTTTAGAAAGAAGGATTCCATTAAATATGTGGTATGGAAGAAAAAAAGATACACTTAACCTTTAAGATTTTTTTAAAACATTATTTGTAAGAGAATATAAGAAATGGTTGCAATCAATTTTAAGGATGTAAAACTCAAATTACAGGTAAGCACATTCATCTGAAATAGTAAAGACAGTATTGTTTTAAAAGCGTGGTGGAAACATTCATAAACACGCAAATCAAAACTGCTTCTCAAACATCTCAACCACCACCAAAGGGCATTAACAGTTCTATATTGTCTTCGAGATATTGTGAAACTCAAATGATAGGACTGTTATGCTGAAGGCTATCAGAAGCTGTTTATTGCAACCACTTCATCAATTTATACATAGTGTCCGGGTCCCATACAATACATAGCTCCTTAGGATTCCTCTTATTTTAGCGTGACTTCGGAAGACATTCAGTGACGTATACAGATTTCTTAGAGACCATGAACCCTTATGCAAAAGTATGCACCACCTGATATCCTTTTTAAGTCGTATATAGAATGCGTTGTCAAATATTCGCAAATACCGTAACCCGTAACAAAAAATCTGCATTACTCCTAATCTCACAAACCTAGGCACAAACCAACTTTTCTGATATTTTTTTAAAATTCTTAATTTTTTGGAAAATATACCCGGGAGTAACATTCGACGATTAAAGTTATTCCGGTTGTGATGTTGAGACGAGAGAAAGAGAATTTGCCCCTTATGGAAGCCATGTTCCCTAAACCAGTTCACCAAAGTCTTAAGACGTCGCTGGCGACATTATCTTTTGTCTCAGTTGAAAATTCATTTAATTAGAACCTGATGATTCTACCACAGGAAAACCATACAAAATGCGATGTACCAGCTGTGAGCTAACACAACAGGTCCCCATATCAGCTCTGCTTCTAACCATAGAAGAATCATTTCATTGGAAATAGATTACAAAAAACAACTTTGAGGGAGAAAATTGGGAATTTTGAATTAGGATTTGAGTAAATTTTAAGAATAAATATGTTGAATATTTTTGATTCCTCCCAATTAGTCAAAGAAAATCTATGAATTTCACCCCCAGTGCCACCGTTTTCCTCCCAGGAACGCGTTTATGGGGGTTATTGGATAGAAGAAGAAGCGTATTTTCAACCTGAACATTGTTTACTTTCACTTTTAAAAAAAGGAAAAGATAAAATAATACAACGAAAATACAAAATTTAATGTCTAGAACTACAATATAATATTAGAAAAAATATATTGCTTATATGCTGTGCGATATATCCTAAAACATGGTGAATACATAAACCAGCATTCCATCCAGTTCATTGATAGCGTACAAAGATACCCAACTGTCAGGCATATTAGTACAAAAATAAATAAATAAAAAAGATTATTTTTTAAACACGGTAAGCGAAAATGTGAGGAAACAAATTATAGAAAATAGCACACTCAGACAAAAAAAAAGTAAACACTGCTTAGCTATACATATCATCGTTCCTGGAAGATGCTCACTCACAAATTTTCCCTGCCTCTTCTCCGAAATGAGTAAGCTCTTAAAAAGCACTGTGAATGTTATTTTATTGTATTCCAAAGCCGTGGGACTAGTTTTAAACAGATTAGCATAGTGCAAAAAGTCCTCCTTTGAAAGAACGAGTATACACGTGGGGGCAATAAATGCATAAGCTCAGGAGGACGTGTATACACGCCACGATACTTAAGGGGTTAAGTACGCCTCGTAGGTAATATTGACTCCCTTAGCAAAAATATTAAATTAATTTTAAATATTTAAACTATTCTATAATTTGAACACATATTTTTCAGATACACCATGTGATAACTGTTCCAACTCAAGTCGCTGCACCCTTCGCCTGTCGGACACTCGTCATATTGAAAAGACGCGATCCAGAACCTTGAGGATGACTTGCCTCATAGTCTTCTCCTTCTTCTTCTGCTGGACACCTTACGTCATAATCGATCTCTGGTACCTCTTCGATTCCACATCCGCTGAGTCCCTAGACACCAGAATCCAGTCCTCATTGTTCATGTTTGCCGTTTCTAACTCCTGCATTAATCCTTTGGTGTACAGCAGCTACCTGTTTGACTTCAAGGCCACTCTGAAAACCTTACTCCGTTGGCCACTGGGATTTAAATGTGTCTTTGGTAAGTCATCTGCCAAACTAAATGCTAAAAAGATCTTCAAGGATCCTCTGGGGGTAGAAAATGCTCTTCAGTATCATTTACCTGTTCCTGGGGAAGTGTACCTGGAACTAAAGCAAGCGACTCCTGTCAGGCAACCTGTGAACCGAAGAGAACTCTTGGATGAAGATGATAACTTGGATATGAATTCTTGTGACAGTCCAAAATGTAGATATTGTCGTTCAAATATGTCCATAATTTAAGAAATGTATATTCGTGATAATATATAAAGTACGCTGAAATTATTGAAATGTTTCAAAGACACAACATTAAATAATACAACTGAGAAAAAGTAAAATCAAACGCAAATTCTTATTGATTATTTTAAATAGTATTTGAAAAGAATTGCATTTCAATAACATTTATAGCTTAATGCGTACGTTTTGATTTAAGTTCAGTTAAATTATCTTCTCACTTTACTAGTATTTTGTGTGGGGGGGGTGTTTAGTATCTATTTAGTTTTATGCTTTACTAATCAGGTCGTTAGCATCTTATAATTTTAATTATCTGCCAAAATTATTTTAAAATGTCTAAACAGATATTTCATAAAAACCTACTGAAGTGAAATTGAATCAGGGAAACATATCATTCTAAATTGTGGGATATTTTACTTCTGAGGTTGACAGAGATTTTTAATGGTGTAATTGCTTGATTGTTTCTCATAATTCGTCGAGAATAGTTAGAAAAGGATTTAAGTCCAAATATATCTCTCTCAAGTCCTTCCATATATACTCAATGGAATTGATCAAAGGCCAAGATAGCATAATATTCATGTTTGTGGAGTCTTCGTTTTTCTTTAAATGATATTGTTACGTAGATCCGGATTCGAGTATTTTATGCAAAAAAAATCACAAATGAAATTAATCAGTTCTTCAAGAGGGATGTGAATTTATTATGGAGAATGCAATCATTTAAATACAGGATTCAGCAGAAGTATTTACCGGGTAAATATCCGAAGGTCTTCACACCTTCGACAGCAATCAAACACAATCACCAGTGTTTAAAAATGCACGTACGTAAAGATTATTCACAAGCACAGCCGAGCTAATCGCTAGTCAAAACAATCCTCATTACTCGCTGGCTTAATCAAGACTCATCGCCGTACCGGCGAGCATCCTTTTTATATGCGCGACAGAAACTTCTAGAAATATAACCGCTCGTGTCATTGAACGTGACACTAGTGGAGAGATCTACTACTTTCTAGAAGATTCCAGAGGGTTCCGAACTCGCCAACAAGGTCGCCAATGACACCAAAATAGTCGCCAACTTGGTCGCCAAATATGATGCCAACTTGGCTCTACCGCCAAGATTTCGCCAAGTTCTCATTCAATCGCCATTATAACGTAAGGGGCGGCACTGCTTGTGAATAGTACAATTTTAGCATGAAATAAATTTAACATAGAGTAATATAAATGCATTAAACACTCAAATACAAATTATTTACACTATTTACACAAAATTCGTAACAGTATAATTCTAAAACCATAATGAAATGTATTGCTCTACTGATATCTGATATATTTGGAAAATTCCTGAACAAAAGCAAGCAGACGCACATTTGAACGGTAATCCAGTAACGCTTACATGCTAGAAACGATGTCATGTAGACCGCAAGTCCTGGTAAATAGTCCTACCAATGAAAACGCAACTTGATATTGCCTAAAACGCTTCATTTGCCAAAACATTTCATTTAGGTTTTGCAGAACTCTTGTTCAGCTACGGATATTAGATACCTACAATAATATAACTCACCAGCACAGGCAACTTTTTTTAATTAACAGAAGTAAGAGACAAAGTCCCTACGACCTAGCATCATGTGACATGTAGTTTCAAAAATATACTAATGAAACAGTGGCTTTAGCTATATAGTGAGGATGGATAGTATGACCATTTACATGCTACTATTAACCAGCTTTAAATTTATTAGCTATTTTGATTAACCATGTCCATCATCTAGCCAATACCACACTTATCATCAAAGCGATATAACTGCTTTTGATAGTTATGATTTTACAGGAAGGGGTGCACTTGCTGCAATCTTGACATATCACTCTAATCTATTAACTGTGTAGCAATGCTGATTATCAACCTATTTTCCTATATACATTTATCTGCAATAGATACTTTTGGTTCGAAATTATTTGCTGTAATCAATGCTTATTTGATTTTGTTCATTGGTATAGAGCAAATATACAATTTCCGAGAGAAAAGATGCATGTACCAACTCCAGGCAATTTTGGCCACTATCATATGGCCTTATTCTTTAGTCAAATTTTGCACTTCTCTAATTCTAATGCTGTAAACACCTATTTCAGTATTAAACCACTGTTCGCGTCATTTCATTTCTACTCATTCTCTAATCCAATGCCTCTTCAGTGTATGTCTGTTGTACCCACAAATGAAATAGTAAGATAGCACAATTCAGCGTATAAGACAATCTGGGAATTTATATGAATCTGTATCACTAAAACTTTTGTTCAACTATGCGGCACATATTTTACTCGAGAAAAATTCATGTTTTTGAAACCGATCAATAATTTCAGCACGATCGTGTAAATTGGTGTCAAAAATATCAGACGAAAATTATATATGATCTTAAACTTAATTTTTTAACATGAATATGAGGTTTATTATCGATTAAGAATGAAAGCTATTGATGAACAAAAATAAGTACGGTTTTAAAATATATAACTATTAATAAATAGCCTAAAAGAGTTTTTAACCGGAGAAAATCATAAACATTGGTTTTTAACCATATGTTACATGTTCTTGTGTATTTAAAAATATAAATATCTTAGTAAATATTATCCAAGCGACACATATGGCTAAATGTTTATCATGGTAATTTTTCAACGAAAATAAGTTAATTTTAGCGACTTATATTAAAAGATTCACCGTTGCATTCACCACTCACTGCACCGGGATGTAAAACCAGGAGTTAAGTAATCGATGTCCAGTGAAAACAGACCATCGGTTAAAACTTATAATTTCATTATTATTTTTTTAATTTTATTTACTCAACTGTTAACTGACAATCTTATTGGTTAAAATAAACCTCCTAACTGCGCTTACTGACTAAATTTAACCGAGCTTTGAGCCCGGTCAAAACTTTCTAACTGAACTTGCGATGGTTAAATGAAGTAAACGCGAACAGCTGGTTTTTTCCTTTGACAACCGATTCAGTTAATGCTGAATATGGTGGTTAATGTGGTGCTAACTTTATCAATTTTTTTCAATTACTTATTTAGAAAAGAATCAACAACTTTCACTCGACCACATTTAGAACAAATGACACTTCAATGAATGCTCTTAGAAAGACAACTATAAAATTGATTAAAAAATGACTACAAACCAGAATATATGCTCAGTTTTTTATTGTGAATTTGCTATGTTCGAAAAATGGCAATTGGAATAATTTCAGTTGTTTAAACAAAATTTCATTTTCATTTAATCAATTTTTGATTACATGCATAAAATTTTTAACTAATTTTTTTAATGAAAATTGCTTGTAAAATATTGAAACGTGAATCTTTTTATAATTTAATTTCGTGAAACATTCTATCGAAATTTTGAAAATTAAGGACATACGTTTATTTTAAAGCACATTCTAATACACATTTCAAATTCTAAATTTCTTTTCATTAGTTCGTAATGCACTTTGGGATGAAATTCATTATTCGATCATAAGAATATTTTTTAATACTGAGAAATGTAAGAATTTGTTATTTATTTCAAGGACTATAAGAACCATTTATTTCGAGTTCATATTATATTAATTTATTATTTTTACTTATGTTTTCTTAAGAAATATATAAAATTATAAAAATAAAAATTCTCAAAAGAATATTTTTAAAACTCTCAAGCATTTTATACATATTTAATTTAAAATTACTTTAATGTAAGATAAATTCAGAATGTTTATATTTTATGTAGCTCTTTTATGCACAAATAAGAAATTTTTAGAAAGATCACTAAATAAATTTTAACCAATAAATAATGTATTATCTTTTCATTTTGCTAGATTTTTTTAAAATTTAACAACTGTTTATCTATTTCCTTTTAACAAATAACTCTTCTTTTTTAATGAGTTAAACATATTTTTTTTTGTACTCAAGTTTTTGTCTATATTTACATTACATATATTCACTGCTTTTTAACTCTTTTTTTTAAATTTAATAAATAAAAACGTGCCGTCTCAATGTTTCTAATGTATGAAAAGTTTAAAGCGCAAATAAAACATAATTACAATACTTTTTTTAAAGATGGCAAGAGACAAATTATTGTAAAAACACAATGTGAAATATTATTTGAAATAAGATATAAATGGAAATAATTTAAATATTTAGAATATTAAAGGAAACGTCTAAAAAGAAAATTTAATTATAAATTAATGCTAAACGAACTTTTTTGCAATTTTTTAAAATATATTTGTGATTACTTTTAACGCTCCCATAAAAACTTCTTTCACTTACTTTATTTAATAAAAAACAATTGATAATAAAACTTCGTCAAAAATAAATAAATCTGAAAATTAATAATCTTAGAGTCTAGTTTTTTTTTCTTTAACTTCAGATATAGACAATATTATTATTAAAAAAATTATATTTTCTTTGTTGCAAAAAAGAAATAGTTATAATAAAAGCAAATAATATTTTTAACTACTTTTATTTTATCTGTTAAGGTTTACATCGAGAGGATACACTTTTTAGTTTGATTATTTCTCTCAATAATTTTAAATTAACCATAATCTTTTTAAATATGATCACATTACCATTATTTGAGTTTTTAGCTAGGATTAAAATACATATACAAGCAGAATAAAGAATAGGAATTAACAAATAAGTATGATTTCTTCCAAACGGTTTTCGATAACATGGTTGAAAACTTTCTTCGAAATGATTATCGTTGTTAGTAGAATAACAAATAATCCATCAGTTTATATGAAATGAGGACGGATCAAGGTAAAAATTTAGGGATACAAAAACCGAATTTACTAAATTTAAAATTCCATATAGAACTAAATCTGCACTAAAACTATTAAATTGGGTGAAGGAATTTTGTTATAATGTAGGCAGTCTTACACCATAAAATAAAATAAATTATCTTTCCGTATAGTTTATATTAATTACCATTTTGTT
Organism: Trichonephila clavipes; assembly: GCA_019973935.1. Lineage (NCBI taxonomy): Eukaryota > Metazoa > Arthropoda > Arachnida > Araneae > Nephilidae > Trichonephila > Trichonephila clavipes. Next base: position 384,749 of record BMAU01020446.1, read on the forward strand.
TTCTATTTATTTGTAAAAAAAAGTTTTTCGTGATGCTGTAATAAAGTAATTAAGCCAAAGTTTATGATAACTCGTCAAGTAGGTATTGATTTCTCATGTGCCGTACGTGCTGAATTAGTAACCATATGTTTCTTTTCCTATAAAATCGCCAATACGGTTGTAATAGTACGCTATCGAAAATCCTCGCTGAAAAATATCGCAACGATTGTTACCGAGCGCCAATTGTTTCTTGAAGTCAAGGAGGTGTTATGGATAAAAATTCTTGCGTTCGAAATTTGATATGTTTTTTCCTCTAAATGTGCTAAGATGGGCTTTCCTGAATCGATTCCATAGCAGTTAAATGGGCGTATAGATGAAAGTAAATTTCGTTTTAAACTATTTGGTCAACAGACTTGAAATTTTGTAAGTGGAGATCTACCAATAAGTACGTTTTGCGGAAATCAACTTGGGGGAGGGGTAAAAATTAATTATATATTTCCGTCTTTGAAATTCACACACACAAGTTCTGTCCCTTTTTAAGTCAAGGACTAAAAGCTAAACGAATATTTTTCAATACAATCTCGAAAGCTTGACACTATAGGATTTATATATCAGTAATTAATAAAAAAATATGTAGTGATGTAGCATGAAATACCCAAAAAAGCAGATTTGTGTGTAATGGCTTATAAATAACGTAATAAGATCGTTGAATAAAGGAATTGGAAAAATCCTGGAAATGTGAAATTTCCCATAAACGAGTTATCGTTAAATTGTCCTCTGTCTAGACTCTTCAAATTTAATTGTAAAGATTTCATTACTGTACATACACACATAAAAGAAGTTCACTTGCATCATGAAATTCCCTATTCTTAAATCCGAAAGAAACCTTACGCAAACAAAAATATTTGGTCGCTGCTGAATTGGAAGATATCATCGCTTATTTACGAGGAAAACTGGTACACATCTGTCCCAAACATCAAAATCAGCATGCCATCGTTCTCTTTTGCTCAGAGCAATATCATTAAAAAAGAACATGAATGAGAGACTAGCAGACATCCCTTCCGGAGCGAGAGTTTCATTTTTCTTCTTAGTCAATGAGAAATAACATGGAATCGCTAAAAAAATTGCCAGTGTTACTACTGTTGAGAACTTATACATTTCTAATAATACTTTTTGTCTTTGTGAATTGTGGATTTGAAGCAAACGTATAAATGTGTAAGAGAATGACAAACCAACAAAACTTTGATGAAATAGTTAAATTGAATGCATTGTTTTCTGTATAGGGTATTTCCACAAAGCTGATTTTAAATAAAACTTTCTAACTGATTCCTGGATTTTTGGCTCCATTTATCAGTAAATATTTGTAAAAAGAGAACATTCTGCCTGAGATATTTTTTAGATTAAAAGAATTATATTTCTGTAGCGTCTGTTAATTCAATTATGCCCAGCGTTAACAACGTTGCGTTATTTTAAGCAACATATACATCACAATTCCCCGTAGCGATTATCAAGGAAATGTTTATCTAGTTCTTTTTGATTCCTTGAATAAAAGAAACTGGATTATATTAAGACTGGTAAATTTGGAATAAAAATAGACTCTATATATAAGAGAAAAAAAATATTATTTATCGGCACATACTTATGCGGAAAAGTTTTATGGTATGAAAAATAAAAGGAAAAATAATTAACAAAAATAATTTCGAAACTTAATATTGCCACGAAAGGACTGAATTTTCCAAAAAAATGGGAAAGACTTAGGTAATTTTAAACTGAAAATAGCATTTTTTCTCTTTATATATACATAAAAAAATTCTTGATTTTCTACTAATTTTATTACATACTACCGAATAAATGCCAAAATTTAAAGTAGCTCACCAAGTTGGCAACCCCAATTTCGCCTGCGCCCAACGGCCAGAATTCGCAGTCATGTGCTTCGTTTCATGTAATGTCGAAAATGCAACTGAAGAGGAGATCTAAGAATGAGAGAGAGAGAACTTTGCGAAAAAAAAGACAATTTAATGAATAAAAATTGCAGTTGTATGAACAGATGTTTTATTTGTGCAATAGCGGTTCGTCCACCATTAGGCGAGCAGGGGTATTTAATTATTTATATTGTACAAGGAATGTACAATAAAAGTTATTAAAAACGATTATTATTGTTAAGTGAATAACTAGAAAGTGAGTAAAATCCACGGTACATCACAATATTCCATAGCCTGCACTTTCTACCTGCATCTTAAAGATTTTTTTATGCCATCTGCTACATCGTCCACTTTAATTTTGACAAGAGTTACATTATATATTATTTTTAAAAATTATAATTATTAAATAAGCTATTAAATGTACCTAATGTATTTTTCTTGTAACTATTTAGTGAATTTTCTCTCATCGCAATTAAAAGGGATTAAAATGTCTGTTTTTACTTTGACTTTTTGCCGTAAAATATCTCAAGTACCTAAACTTCATTTCCCTTGTTGCAAAACTTAACATTGGAATTAGTACTTATTTTAATTTTCATCTCTTCATCTATATACCACAAAAACATCCTTTCCGCACAGGTAAGTTTTGAAGTTTTGGGGGGAATTTCAATCAAATTTCAAAGTTTCAATTTCAATTTCAAAATTTCAAAAATTTCAATTAAAAAAATTAATTTAAAAAAATTTAATTTCCATCCTATTGCACATCCTTATATTCGATAAGTATAAAATATACATGTATAATTGTGATCCATATTCATTGGTGTCTATTTTCATTAATTATATTCCCAGTGTGTTTATTCATTTAAACGATTCGATGCTAAAATGTTTACATCAGAGTCACTAATTCGATGGGTTTAAATATTTATGAAACTTTTTGCTTAAAAATTCTAAATATTGGATTTTTATTCTTTTTTTTTCTAGAAACTGCATGATGTTTTGAGATTTATATTTAATCTCAAAACAAGTAAAAATAGGGAATGAAAATATTGGGAAGGAAAAGGTTATAGTAAGAGTTTTCCGGATTCCATTTTTCCAATCGTAGGAAACGAGTCTGTGTAAAAGAAAATGTTTCAAAAAGACTTATTTCTTAACATTTTATGATAATTGTTTTTTTTTCTTTTTCTTTTGCTTTTTTACGTATAAAAAATATTTTCTCCCTCTCTCCCTTGACGTGATTGATGTTTTCAGAGGCATGGAAATATATTTCCATTTATTAAACTTAGGTTGAATTTGAGAACAAATTTAAATAACACTTCATGCTTGGAATAAAGTTCTGCTAAACGAAAACTCGATTGAGTTATTTCTATAAACTATGAAAAAATAAAATTAGGAAAATATTAACATTTTGAGAATGAAACAATGTATGTATCAATCTAAGATAAAAGTATTGAAAATTAAATTTTGCTCAGGAAATAATACATTTTCTAAGTAAACTGAAACATAAAAAGGAACGCAATTGATAAAAATTGTAATTTTTTGATGGATTTTTAAATTGAGTTAGTTAGAAAAATGTCTTCCCTCTTTCATTTATTTTAAATTCATTTCATAAATAATTGTATTAAAAAATTGTTACGCCTATTTATATCGAGTGACTAGTATTCCCGTGATGTCCTTGGGAATTAATAATAAATGAAGCCTAATGCAATTTTTTTTAATAAATGTTTCATGAAACATATAAAATTATATATATATATATATATATATATATATATATATATATATATATATATATATATATACATATACATTGTATTAAAAATTATTAAATACATAGCTAAAATACAATGCGAAGGATAATCTTTTAACTCTCAATAATAATTTCTGAAAGGGACGGAGATATATTTTTAAAAAATCTACTAAATTTTATATCATTTTTTCAATGAACATTATATTTATATTTTTGAAAAGTTTTACGAAAAATAAACTAATTATTCTAGATTTCTCAGGGGATTTCGGTTTCGAACTTCATGTTAGCATTCCAACGTTAAATATACATATGCTATCGATATTAATTGGTTTTAATCAATTAATATTGAAACTTAGTTTGTCTTTACTTTAATTTGATTGTATGAATGAAAATGTTAACAACTTTCATGTGAATGTATTCCCTTTTTAATGTTTGTATTTTCAAAGTCCTTGAAATATGTGCGAAAAAATACATGTTTGTCAATGTTCGTATTTCTCGTATCAGTGTTTCATTTGTAGATGTTTGTATTTACATTAATTTTACGTAATTCCCATTTTTGATAGGTACCGAAAAATCCGGCGTATAACGCGCCCCTATACTTTCGAGCTGCATTTTTTGATTTTTAGGTATACTCACCGTATATAGTGCGCACCCGTTTTTTTAAAAAAAAACTTGGAATGTACGTGAGCATTGCTATTATGTTTTGAAGTCATTTATTCGATGTATTATCGCAGGATTTTAAAAAATTGGAAACTTCTAAGACCACATTCATTAAGAATGTCATTTCTTTTAAATAATTAGCATTCCGAGATTTATGTAGACGTCCAGCTTTATTTTTTTTCCTGCCCATTTCTATTTTTTAGAAGCTCTCATTTTATACCCTGCGTATAATGTGCACCCGTAAATTTCGAACTTACTCTTTGTGTTGAAAGTACGCGTCACACACCGGATTTTACGGTACTTCTTATGTATGAAAAAACTAATAAAAAAACATTTTTCTTTAAAATCATTTAATGCAATTGTAAAAATCAGAAACATTTTTCGTCAAAAGATTATATTACTGTAATGATATAAATATTTGTGGTAAATAACTGGATAAGGTTACTTGAAATTTAACTAGTTTCTTAAAATAATGGATATTTCGTTACTTAAAGGGTGTTTTTTTAGAGGTATAGAACTTTAAATTGCAATAAAAGAACGATGTATTATTCGATTGACAAGAATTGTTTTTTATTCGAAAGATACTCTTGTGGCATTACATTTTAATAATGATTTCTGGCATATGACTGCCGCGGCTGCTTCGGATGTAGTCCAATCTGGAGGTCCAATTTTCGATGACTTTTTCCAACATTTGTGGCCGTATATCGGCAATAACACGGCGAATGTTGTCTTCCAAATGGTCAAGCGTTTGTGGAGTATCCGCATAGACCAATCACTTTACATAGGCGTAAAGAAAGTAGTCTAGCGGTGTTAAATCACAAGATCTTGGAGGCCAATTCACAGGTCCAAAACGTGAAATTAGGCGGTCACGAAATGTGTCTTTCAATAAATCGATTGTGGCACGAGCTGTGTGACATGTTGCGCCGTCTTGTTGGAACCACAGCTCCTGGACATCATGATTGTTCAATTCAGGAATGAAAAAGTTAGTAATCATGGCTCTATACCGATCACCATTGACTGTAACGTTGTGGCCTTCATCGTTTTTGAAGAAGTACGGACCAATGATTCCACCAGCCCATAAAGCGCAAAAAACAGTCAGTTTTTCTGGATGTAACGGTGTTTCGACATACACTTGTGGATTAGCTTTACCCCAAATGCGGCAGTTTTGTTTGTTGACGTAGCCATTCAACCAGAAGTGCGCTTCATTGCTAAACAAAATTCGCTTAGGAAAATCGGGAACAACGGCAATCTCGTTTTGGACCCATTCGACGAATCTACGCCTTGCTTGATGATCGTTTTGATGCATTGCCAAACCAAAGTGAGAATAAATCACTTGACAGCTGTTAAATCGGTCGCCATCTTGGAAAGTAATGCCAACTTAAACTTCTATACCTGGAAAAAAAACACTCTTTATATGGAAATGTACACTGCTTTACATTTTTTGTTTGTTTGAATAATCACTGTTCCTATGTTTACAGTGTTCTTCTTTACACTGTCTCACTATCATACCTATTTTGGAGTAAGTTAATTTTTATTGTTAATATAGATATAAATTTACTTACTCCTCTTAAAAATACACTCACTTTTCATATTCTGCATTAAATTTTTTTCAGTTCATCATAAAACACTTACTTTTCATATTTTCATATTTTGAATTCATCATTCTGATTTCATCAAAATCGTTTTCTAAAGTACAATTTAAATACATTTTCGATTAATATCTTTATTTCGATAATTTGAAACAAACTCTTGGTGCTGTTTAATTGAATGCTTTAAACAATTTTATTTAATTAAATTTCACTTATTACTTTTGCGAAAATAAATTTTTTGTTAATATGAACTTGAAATGCTCCTTTTCGAAAAATTAAAATTTCATAACAGAGATCGCACAAATTAATATTTACACGCAAAAAAGAAAAGAAAATCATAATCTAGAACAGGGGTCTCCTAACTATCGCTCGCGAGCCTCACCAAACTGAACTGTTACGTTTATATTGGTAACAGTAAAAACTACAATGTAAAATAGTAATGTTATTGGTATATGAGATTTTTCCAAAAAATGTATAATTGGCATCCATAGACAGTGCACAGACAGCATAAACATTATAATAATGATTAATGAGATTTTTGAACTGTAAATTTCAACTGACAACTGTTTGAAGTTGTGGATTGAGTTGACTAGAGGAAAACATTAAAAGCAACTTCAAATGTACATTTTAAAGCACAACTTGTATATTTCATTCCAGACAAGATTTCTTCACATAGATAAACATTCCTAAAAATAAAGAAAATATTCCACAAGCAAATTTAAATTCTTACATCTAGTGAATTGAAAACGTTCATAAAAACCCAGACATGAATATTTTAAATATTTTCTTCAAATATCGTTGAACAAAAAATAATTCATTTTCATTTGAAGTTATTTCTACATTAAATAGATTTTTAAAAGTCCTGATATTGTTTGAAATGGGGTAAATTAATGTGACGTCATAGTCACAAGATGAATGAAACCACGTGTTTCTAGTCAATCCATTCATTTATTCATGTAACGTCAGAACCACATGATAAGTATAACCAGCGTTCTCAGCCAGTTACGCACACAAGGGTCCCCAGGTCTAGACCCAACCTCAAAGCCCTCGATTTTTTTCTCGATTGATTGTGTTCCTATGTATATAGTACGTGAAGTTTAATTAATTATTTGTTCTTAATAGTTATTTTATTAAGTAATGCTAATTATTTGTTCCATAATTAATTTTTTACTGTTTTTTGTTCCCGAAAATTGACAAAATCAGAAGAAAATGGTGGGCGGTGTATTGGAGCATGGTACGAGAATGGTGGACTTTCGACCCTGGACCCCTCCCCTGAAAAATTCCTGTGTCCACTAATGTTTTCAACTAATCAACTCATGTGCTTGTCATTTACCAACTTTAGCTTTTTATTGAAACTTTCTTTTAAATAGTACATCTTTGTCAGTAATAATAACGACACAGGTAAGCAAAATGCACTTGATATAAAAAAAAACTCGTATTTATGTAAGTTTTTCTTTAGATTTGAAAATCACAGGTTGAAAATTACATGAAGTTTTACAGGTAGTACGAGTACACAAATTTAATTTTCATTTTTTGCTCTTAATGGATGATACGGTATTGTAATTATCATAAGTTCGTCATGATTTTTGCCTATTGAACGAAAACTTTTTACACGGAACTCAAAATTTATTTTTAAGACACCCAACGTTTCGATTGCAAAATATCCTGGATATGGAGTCACCTCACTGGAAAGTTAGTCTCAAAGAGAAAGTATGTGTATAATTTATGATTAAAGTATGTTGGCATTATGAGCTATCTAGGTTCAGTGGAATTTAGCCTTGTGATTTAGTGGAGGATTCAGTATGGCTTTTGAGCTGAAAAGTTACAAACCCCCTGATCTGGAATATAAAAACCTACCACCCATATTTTCTTCTACAAAAAAAAACAAACATATAATGTATGGATCTTTAGGAAATAATTTCTTTCCAAATGTACAACACATGTACTGTAGTACAAATACATAACATTTGGGGACTGTAATTAAATTTTTTAATTATTTTTTATTTCAACTTTACATTAGCATTGTGATTCTCAAACTTCCAATATATTTGAACCCAATTTTCAATCATAATTTTAATACGCACTCCCCGTGCATATCAATGTATTGAATGCAATAATAAAGTACTTTGTCTCTAAAGCTACAATACGACTTTAAGTACAAACCGCAAAATTAACAAGATAAAAATTTAATTTTGTATATGTTACTTTTAAGTAACAAATATTTTTTAACTTAGTTACTTTTAAGGTATCTGACTACGTTCGAAACCCTGGTTTTGAAAAAGCCTGTAAATGGATAATATTTATGATATTTAGTGTCACTTAGTTTAGAAAATGTATATGAAATTGTTTTAAGAATTGTATTACAGTAAAAAATTATTTAAGTGCAATATCTTGACAAAAAATGAACATAGAATGACCCATATTCAAAATATTCACTTTTTGTGAAAAATACTTCTATTATAATAATATTTTGCCTGTATATAGCTCAGACCTCTATACAGAGTGTCAATTAGAATTTTTTAAATATATAACTTAGAAGTGGGTACATCCATGTTATATGACAACAAAGGGGAGAAATTTTAAGAAAAAAACGCCGATAATTATTTCAATTGGTTGTAACTCTGAAAATAATGTGAATTTTTCAGAAATCATTGTTGAGCCTCTGTACAAAGGTCTGAGCTATATACAGACAAAATATTATTATAATAGAAGCCTTTTTCACAAAAAGAGAACATTTTGAAAAAAATTTATTCTAAGTTAATTTTCTGCCAAAATATTGCATTTAAATCATTTTTTTTAGTCAAAATGTTCTTAAAACAATTTTATACATATATTATAATCTAAGTGACACTAAATATCATGAAAATTATCCTTTTATGCGCTTCTTTAAAATTACGGATCCGAACGTAGTCGCATATCTTAAGTAATAGAATATAATTATTGTCACATTTTTTCCGAATTTTTCGATTGGAACAAATTGCAATAAAAATGTATTTTTATTGTATCAAAATCTATTTTGCTTCTGCTTTTTTTAGTAAATTTAAAAATATGTTTGTTTTTTATTTTAGTAATGCTTAAGCCCCCACTTAGTGTTACCTCACACCCTCCAAAGAGATTGAGAATCACTGGCTTAGTTGATACCATTCCTTTAAAATTATATCCTGGAGATCTAGATTTTTAGAATGATATTATATAAATGGAATTTTAAATTAGAAAAGAGTATGGGGATTGTATCGAAAAATAAAATTGTTATCATTTATCAGTCTTTTTTACAAACTTATTAACTTTTATTCGAACTATAAATATATATATTCTATTTCTTGAATCTCTCATATCCCATGCACTTAAAAATGGTTCATAGTGAATATATGTATGTAATTGGGGAAAATATGTATCATTTATATATTTGTGTCGTAATTAGAATAAAGAAATATCAATGTGTGTGAATAAATGTTGTTAAATGTATTCCATGGATGTTTGTATTATGCTTTATGTGATATTTCTCGTCAAATAAATGTAAAAAAAACTGCTGTCTTTTTATAATTGTAAAACTTAGAATCATCTACTGTATTATTGTTATAATGTGTCAGAAGGATCCAAATATTATTTTTTACCGGAATTGACCTTTCAATAGAATCAAAATATTGATTCTATGCACGTCAATATTATTAATTATTATATTTTGAATACTATGTTTAAAAAAATGGTGCGTGGAACGCCACGCGGTACAAGTGAAACTTCTTTGGCGACGTTGGAACATTGATTGTTTACCCTAATATTCCAAATTGACCCCGAGCACATGTCTCAATCGCTTAATTTGCGTGAAAGGTATTCGTGGTGAAACGATTCATTCTGATATCAAGTCCAAAGTAGAAAGCTGTCCTGGAATTTCTGGGTGTACAATATCATCAATTTCGTATAGTTTTACTATTTAAACTTCGTCGGAAATTGTAGAATACTTTAATGTCTTCTAAATTAATTTCCGTTAAAATATTTTGTAACATATTTTTTGTGGTCAGCAACAGACGTTCTCAAATCATGTCTAAACCATAATCTATCATAAATTGAACGCCCGTATCAAGTGAACGATTATCAACGAATCTCTTTTGAAAATTGTGAGCATTTTTATGGGAATCATATTCTTTGTGACGTATTATTGATTTACATGCATCAGTTGCAACACGCACTAGATTTGTTGAGGGCTGTGTAGTTAATGGCACAGTGTGGTTCACTAAGTTGTCCGTATTAATATGTGCAGTCATTAATCAGAAGAGTCTCAATAGCATTCCCATCCCTTCAAGTCAGCATTAAGAGAGTATTTTGCAGTGTTTTTTTTCCGTGCTCGATATTCTCTCATGTACTCTGATGGAGATTCCGCATTAGCACTTAATAAATTTGCAATAGTTTTCTTTTCTTTTTCTTGTCACTTTTTCGACTGGACTTGCTGCTAGTTTTTCTTTTTTTTCTTTCTTTCTTTCTTTCTTGAAACACTTTTCCTCTTTGTGCGTTTGATTTAGGCATTCTGACTAGAATTAATATAATAATTCAAAGCAAATGAAAGTCAAAAATCGGGTGGGGCTGTGCTGGGGCACACAGCCGTTGGTTTTCACGTGAAACGTCTATGTTAGCGAATCGCTTTTAAAGTAAAAGATTGAAATACATAAAAAGAGGATTGACGGTGTTTTAATTATTTTAATAAAGAAGAACATATACATAATATAAACATAAATTATTATTACAATTAATATTCGACAACGATTTTATTTAACATAGGTCTGTGATATGTGAAATAAGAAACATACGGCATAATGTCAACATTAATATTTCTGGTGAATGTATAGTCTATAGTGGTACTGCCTAATGTTGTCGGTGATGTTTGTACGTAGTTAAGGCCGAATTCATTCCTCTTGAACTCAACAAGATAGCTGTTCTGTTATGGATCGCAATTGAAATCGTCGCATAGAACGATTGGAGTCTCCAAGTCTGGCTGAGAGTTCGGTATTAATTTTGTTAAGTTTGTTGAATATGGCAGGAGTAATTGATAAAGAAATAGCTTAACAGCTTCAGCCGACGACTTAGGATGTATATATACGGCACCAAGGATAAACAGCGTAAGATCTTCGACTTTAACGTCCACCAAGCATATGTCGCTGACATTATGTTTTCTTAAGACTGAATTTCCACATGACTTTTTGGCATTTACTATGATTTCGCTACAGTTCGTGGAGCTTTGTAGGTTTCTGTAGATTGCAGAACCTCCGGCTGCAGAAACTCGCACCGGCAATTCAGATGAGGTAGACTGTCAATGTGTACGATGTTCAAGTGCAGTGTTATTACTTGCTCTTAGTTCGAAGCCATTGATCATCACAGTGTTTGCGCAATTCATCCAAGTCTTGCTAATTACCATATAATCGGAGTTCATCAATATATTATCGCTTTCAATATCTCCTACATGGGCAACCAAACTTTGTGCATTGAAAGAAGATACGATCAAAATTAATTGCCGTTATCGATGTAGGTAGCCACCCTGATCTTCATTGCGTTTAGCTAAGACGTCTTGCTTACAGAAGGCTCTTGCTTGCATTGACAACGTGGGAAGGCGATGATTGGCCATCCGATCGTACTCGTCACGAATATCTTTCACCGTTGACGCCGTGCTGCCTCGCCCGTGATAAAATTTAAAATCGTCTTTATCGCTGTTACTCTACTCAGCGCAACGTACACAAGCTGTATCTGTTGTGACTTATCGTAGTTTAAAATGACTTCGTCAAATGTGCCACCTTGCGACTTATGAATGGTGATCGCGCTTGCGGACACAACCGGAAATTGGTTACGTTTACACTTGATATTCCCACCGAGCGGTATGTTGGCGGCTCTGGTCACAATAGGTGTCCACTTTAAATCTAACACATCACGTTTGCACATACCACTGTATCATACTCTTAGTCCAAATTTCGGTGCTATTTTCGTCTAAGTTCTCCTCGTCCATCACCGCTTTACGCTTTCGTAATTTATGACGTTCTTGTGGCCACACAGTCGGGATATAGCTCACTTCACGGCTGCTACGACTCATTGGTTGGCGAAGCAGGTACCATGCGGCCCCCTGCGATGACATTTCTACAGTGTTGAGGAACTTAACGCCGAGTTGTTTCATAATCTCGACATACTCCTTCTCGGGATTCTGTTCTTGTATTTTAATAAGTTCTTGGTGCACATTACTAATGCCGCAGTTTGACTTATTGACTTATTCTACAACATAAGCTGCGCAGCTGTACTCTTCCAATATAAACAGCAAATCACTGTTAGCGCAAACGGTGCGCGCAATCCACGGGTTGAAGGTATTAGTATAAATTTCACTTAAGTCACGCTTGAACACCATGGTTGGACGACGCAACGTTGCTCTGATTGTATCTAAGTAATGCGCCATTGTTAGGTTGTTATCAACTAGAAACTCGCCGAGTGTCTCGCAGTTCTCTTCTTCTAACAACTTGCGTAACATAGTGGCTCTTGTTTGTAACCCAGTGTTTCTCAAACTGTGGGGCGCACCCTCTGGGGGGCGCTATAACCCTACGAGGGGGAGCGCGAGCATATCGAAAATAAAACATTTAAAAATAATTAATTTACTATAAATTAATTAAAACAAAATACTTTCAGACATAATGAAAAATGCACTTTTACTCTGATATAATTTATAGGCACGCGCACGCGATAATAAGTCAACAAAAATAAAAACTTCTTCAATACCTAATTAGATATCTTTGATCCTATAACCAAATAAAAAAAACTTTTATTTGATTTGCTGTAATCCCATGAAGAGATATTTTTTATTACGCTTTTGGTTTAAACCTAACATACAACTCTTTCAGAGAAAAAACAGATCCCTGACGCAGAACCAAAATATTTAGGAACATAAAAAATTCATCACTGTCATTATTTTTGAAATACAGCGCATTATAGCTGTAATCTGTTCAACCTTCTAAGTTATTGGTTTACAGTTAGTTATTAACCCTCTCTTATATGTTTGTTTCTCATTTATATAGAGAAATTGTAAGTAATGTATTTCTCTGTTACACTTTTTTCCTTGCAAAAGAGTTTTAAGATATTTGGAAAACCACGGAGAGCACTTTGAAGGATTTTTTGGTCAAGACTTATTTTTACGAGCATTCTATGCATATAAAACATAACGCGAAAAACGTTTTACACAATTTCATATAATCATAATGAATACACCTTTTACCCGGAAGTGGTCACGTGGGACGCACATATTACAAAATCGTTAATTCTGGCAAAACTGTTTATTTGTTACCAAAGAAAAATTGAAAAGTCCTTGAAAGTAGGTAAGTAAACTTTCTCATAATTAAATTATTCACTGGAATCAAGATTTGTATCGTGTACAATAAAATAATTATGAAAAAAAAGGATTATGGTGATTCAATAACCCCGCTCGACCGTATCGAGTGCGCGCCTGCTCCCGAGTTAAAACATGTTGAAGTCTTTTCCCTTTAAATATTTAAAATAATACAGTTATTCTTCATCGGAAATTTATATTGTTTTTCATTGTTTAACATCAAATATAAATGCTAATTCTGTGAGGCTTAAAATTACCAATCGCTTAAAACTAATTATAATTTGAGCAACCATTTTAAAAAAATCATTTTACATTTTTGTAAACATTGTCGAGCATTTGGCTTTGCACTCCTTACAATTCAGATATTATATCAATAATGTTTTATTTTCTTATAAATGAACTCGTGCAAAGAGCGGGCACTTCAGCCGGTATACTTTTAATGTATCAGTGCTGCACAGAGAATTTTATAACTAATTAATTAATACTAAATTAAGAACAAGTTTAATAAGCATTAACGACTACTATGGGCTTGTTTTTCAAAGCAAAGTTTTTATAAGGAATGCTTATGATTAGAAATTGACCCTCTGAGTTCTTTTTCTATATTTAGCAGATATCTATATTTTGTCTTCTAAGCAGCCACCGCATTTTGCAATATGTTCAATTTAAAAATTAGAGAAAGGAAAATTAACATAATATTTATCCTATTTTTTTATTTATTTATTTTGCTTAAAAGTAGTATACAAAATTTCAATACTTATGTTACTAATTTGTATGGTTTATAATTAAGATCGCTTATTGTAGCCTTAGCGTCAAAGTGCATTATTATTGCAATCAGTACATTATTAATGTGTAAAGGGGGCGCCAGTATTGAAAGTTTGAGAAGTACTGCGGTTACCCGTTTTGGCGTCCATCGTCCTTGGGCAACGGCAGCAGCACTCTAGTCTCCGTCATTGGCCAGTATGGTATGCCGAAGCGGCAGCTAGTTTCTCTGCGCTTCGTACACGTAAACGTATGCTTATGGACTTGATTCGCATACAACTCACCAGGTATATCATTGCGACTCACCGATCAGAGATCAGTCAAGAGTTGAATAGTTTTTGGTATGTTTTCAGAGATTTTTTCGTGTGGATCGTTCTCGAGCCATAGCAGAACATGAGCATGTGAACTACCGCGGTGCTGGAACTCAATACGAAGAAAGTAATCGAAAACCCGGTAAGGGTCGAATGGGTTGTATGTCATTTTCGCTTGCAGCGTCGCCATAATTGTGTCGACCAATTTGTTGAAATACACGCAACAGGTTACCGGATCTTCATTAACAAGATGGCTCCGCTGAGATCGATTCAAGTTGACTAAGGCAGTGCTTCTCAAAATTTCAATAGTGGCGCCCCCTTTTCAATCACAATTTTTATCGCCCCCCCCCTTATACATTAATAATGCACTAAATGCAACAATAATGCACCTTGAAGCTAAAGCTATAATACGAGATCTTAATTATAAACCGTACAAATTAATAACATATGTATTAAATTTTGAATACTACTTTTAAGCAAAAAAATAAATTAATTAAGTAATAGGATAATTATTATGTTATTTTTCCTTTCTCTAATTTTTAAATTGAACATATTACAAAATGCGGTGGCTGCTTAGAAGACAAAATATGGATATCTGCTAAATAAAGAAAAATAACTCAGAGGGTCAATTTCTAATCATAAGCATTCCTTATAAAAACTTTGCTTTGCAAGACAAGCACATTGAACTCGTTAATACTTATTAAACTTGTTCTTAATTTGGTATCAATTAATTAGTTACAAAATACTCTGTGCAGCACTGATATATTAAAAGTATACCGGCCAAAGTACCCGCTCTTTGCAGGAGTACATTTCTAAGAAAATAAAACATTCTTGATATAATAGCTGTACTGTAAGGAGAGTAGAGCCAAGTGCGCGACAATGTTTACAAAAATGTAAAATGTGTTTTTAAACGATTGCTCAAATTATAATTAGTTTTAAGCGAATTGTAATTTTAAGCTTCACAGAATTAGCATTTATAATTGATGTTAAATAATGAACAATAATATAAATTTCAGATGAAGAATAATTGAATTATTTTAATATTTAATGCAAAAAGACTTCATCATGTTTTAACCTGGGAAAAGGCGCGCACTCGATACGGTCGAACGGGGTTATTGAGTCACCCCAATCCTTCTTTTTATAATTATTTTATTGTACACGATAAAAATCGTTATTCCAGTGAATAATTTAATTAAGAGAAAGTTTACTTACCTACTTTCAAGGACTTTTCAATTTTTCTTTGGTAACAAACAGTTTTGCCAGAATTAACAATTTCGTGATCTGTGTGTCCCGCACGACCACTTCCGGGTAAAAAGTGTAATTAATATGATAATATGTATGTTACTGCTAAAAACAATTGTTATGCTTTATATGCTTGAAAAGACTCATATTGGTCTAAGTAATCCATCAAAGTGTGCTCACAGTGGTTTTCCAAATATCATAAAACCGTTTTGCATTGAAAAAAGTGCAACACAGAAATACATTACTTACAACCTCCTTAAATGAGGAATAAACACATAAGAGAGGGGTCATAACTTACTGTACCAATAACTTAGAAGGTCAAACAAATTACAGCTATAATGTGCAGTATTTCAAATATAATGACAGTGATAAATTTTTTTATGTTCCTAAATTTTTTCGATTCTGGATCTGGGATCTGTTTTTCTCTGAAAGAGTAGAATGTTAGTTTTAAAAAAGAAAACGTAATAAAAACTCTCTCATCATGGGATTACAGAAAATTAAATAAAATATTTTTTATTTGGTTATAGGATCAAAGATAGCTAATTAAGTATTGAAGAAGTTTTTTTGATGATTTAATATCGCCTATAACTTATATCAGAGTAAAAGTGCATTTTTTATTATGTCTGAAAGTATTTTGTTTTAATTCATTCCAGTAAATTAATTATTTTTAAATCTTTTATTTTCGATATGCTCGCGCCCCCCTCGTAAGGTTATCGCCCCCCCCAGGGAGGCACGCCTCACAGTTTGAGAAACACTGGACTAAGGGAATCTTCGACATGAATATCTTTGAATGAGGCGCTAAGGCCATGTAGTATTTTCAGCAGTTTTGGCCACTTGATCTCGTTAGCACTGATAGTAAAAAACACTGTTGGTTTTCCAAGCTGGCGCAACATTGCAAATAGGTCTTTTTTTGCGAGTCATCCAATATTGAATGAAGTTCGCTATCGACTTTAAGAAGACGAAATTCTTATCAATACATTCATCCATAAAGTTTCGATCCTCAAGCATCTTGCGTGTGATTGACTCAGTCTGTTTTACACAATGAAACATGTTGTAAATACCTTCGACAACGCGAATACGAAGCATCTTCATGGCCATGTAGAGAACATGATCCGGAGTTGCACCGCGTCGATCAGTACGTCGAATCTCGCTGGTTGCCATCATGTATGGAATCACCCGCACGTTGAGGTTGAATTGACGAGGCACGCCGTAGTATATTTGAGGGAAAGATAGTTCCTCGCCATGAACATCGTAAATTATGTTGATCGGAGATGAGTTCTGTCCCGGAGCAATATCCAAACATTGTTCCTCATTCCATAACAAAGTATGTTGTCCAGCCAGCAGGATTTCAGATTCTGGGGCAAAGTCGGGGTCGACAGAATCAATCTGAAATTCGAGCCCAATATAGTCATCCATATCTTTGTCAAACACACTCCAGTCGATCTTTATGTCATAGTGTTTATACAGCGGTTGGTTTACCAAATAACGCAGCCAGGCCTTGATAACCGATTTACGTACGAAACCACTCAAGTAATTCGATTTGTGAATAAGTTTCTTTTTTATGTTGACATTAAAAGCCAAATCGTCGTCTATCCGCCTCGGTAGTTACTGCACCATGTTGTTTACATCGGCAGGTACATTTATTACCTGACCGACTATACCATAGTTACCTTCGTAGCGTAATCGACGAATCTGCATAAATGGTAACCGCGGTGAAATCAATCGAATGCTGATCGAGTGAAGCAGCGGCAGTCCGCTCCGCTTTGGAGGATAACGAAAACCGTTTGACCGCGACAGCGTCGGGATTTTATTGGCATCTATCGACTTGCTACAGGTACTGCATAAGCGAAATTCCGTCACATTTTAATACGGGAATTTTGTTTGAAGGAAAGAAATGTTGCGATGTTTCACTTTTTTTAAGTCTATTTCGAACCAAAGTCGATCACAAACGCTGCAAGATAAACCAAACGGATTGACTTCAAATACCGTTTTGAAGAGTTTGTCCGCTGAACGCCAATGGTTTTGCATTGCTTCACTTCTACTGATATTAAGATCTCTCAGTTCCGTGGCAGATCCAATAGATATATCGATTGTCTGTTCATTCGTTACGTCCATAAGTACAGGTATTCCAGTGGTAGAGGTGCTCGTGAGGTTGGCGGCAGCAGAAAAGTTCCTCGTGTCGTCGGCTTTGCGACATTCCCGAAACCGTCTCGCTCGCTCGGTGCCGGACATTGGGGTACCTGTGTGTGGCCCATAGTTCCCCCTTTCCAACGATAGCCGTGATTTATATTTCTGGCTGGCTCTTGCTCGAGCTGAGGCCGACATAACAAATGTTTATATATTTTTTATCACTTTCTGGTTATTTTTAATATAAATACTGTCCAAATTATACTTATTTTTGTATGGATCAATCGGTTTTAATAATCTTGATAAACACACGAAAGAATCACCGCGCTATCAAGTCGGAGTCACGAGTTACACTGAATAGAAACGAGCGAGAGCGCCGGTTTCGCACAGTAATGCAGTACCCCTCCCCCGCCGCCCCGCTCGACCCAGACCCGGACTCAAGGTCATAACAGGGAGCTGACTATATAAGTGGAATATTCACACCACATTTTTGTTTTTAGGACTAATAGTTTTGTAATTATTAAGGTACGATGATATAGACCTTTTCGTTACGGTCCACTTTTTGAACCTGGTACCCGTATGTTTCGGCGCGATTTTAAAGACGTTTCACGTCAAAAAGCAAATTAGCCGCCGAAAACATCGCCATGTAGCAAACAATTTAAGAAAATATTTCAAAAATAGTGAGAGCTATTTTGTCTACGCCATAAGGTCACTGCATCTTTTCAATGGGTGATAGATGTGTTCGGATCTGGGGGGAAAGGACCCGAATAGGATGGTGGGCAAGTTTACCAATCGGAGGTGAGCAATCATCCAACTTTTACACGGGTATGACGCAAGTCACGTTGCGCCCCCACTTACCCTTTTCCTCCCAACTCGCTATCCTGTCATCATGGTGACGATTCGGGGAGATTGGAGGGGGCGGGGAGACTACTTCCGTTCACTTTTTCACTGTTTTGCAAAACTGGGCAAATTTCTCGTTCACTCTCGAGAGCTAAGAACTTTCACTTCAAAATTTTTTTTTAATATGTTCTGTCAAATTTATTCTTTCAGGTAATCATTCTTGTTCTAAACCCTCACTACTATATATACTACGCACGTGTCGAATCGTAGGTTCCACAAGTGGTGGCATTTAAGGCCTTACTTTTAAACATTTATTCTGAACTTTTTTTTTATTCGGTGTACTTTTAAGGTGATTCGGTACCCTTTGAATAATTTTTTTCGTATTTATGTATTCAAAATTTTATTTTATCAGTTCATATTAAATCGTCCTATTCAAGCAAATGATATGAGATGAAATTTTGTAGATATTATTTACACAATTATAAAAATTTAAAATTTGTTGAGCAACTTACGATCTTTTTCGACCTGAAATCTTTTGGTAACATTCTTAAGGTTGTATTAAAAATTTTAAGGTTTTATTTAACAATAACTTGATTAGTTTTGAATAAAATAATAATTATGCATGCTAAAACTCAATGAAAAATAAAATATCTCCTACATTTAAATTTTTTAAACCAAAGTATTCAGTTTACAGTAAGATTGATATTTAACACTGTCTTATATATATATATATATATATATATATATATATATATATATATATATATATAGTTTATACAAAACACAGAAAAAATGAAAATGATTGGAAAATAATTGTAGAAGAAATAGCATTTTTAAAGCATTAATGTATCGAAAAACACAAACTGAGAAAAACCACTTTACAGTTTATAATTCTGAAAAAAAAATAATAATAAACTTAAATAAAGTTTAAAAACACTTTCAAACTTTATCAATATATTTTTCTTTAAAATAGCTACATTTTCATGTTATATATTTATATATTTATATTTAAGCCTATAATTTTTATAAATGATCATCTTTAAAGAGTATTAGTTGCACAAGAAAATTCAAGAAAAATGTTAATTTCTTTTTCTCTCAAGACATTAGTTTTTTTTCCTTCACATAATATTGAAATATTATATTTCCATGACAAAATTAGAAAAAAATAAGAGCTGAAATCATGAAATAATTAATACAAAATGCCTTTATTCAGAAATTTTACATGCACACATTTAACATGGCAAAAAATTACATGTTTGTAATGCTTTAGAAATATCCTGATTAATATATAACACCTTCCTTTTTATAGTTCTTATTACTATTTTTAAAACAGATTTTTTTTAAAAAATCAAAAAGCATTTTTATCTAAAAATCGATCGCGATCGCATTGTAAAAACTGTTTCAATTGAAGTTTTTTCCAACTTCTAATTTCCTGACATACGCAAATGTAAGATAATAATTTAATGAATATGTGTAAAAATTTTTTAAAGAAATATGCTCTGGTTATAATTTTTGAGGAGGGTGGGGGAGCCAAGTCCTCTTAAGTTTAAAAATTCGGCAGCACACTAGCAATTTAATAAGTTGAAAAGAATTTTACTTATATATAATACGCTATGTAAAATAGTTTATGATTGTATCTTTCAATGTTATATAAATAAAATAATATGTACGACAAAAAATAACAAAATGTTTATTGAGTAATTAATCACAATTTAATTTTAAGAATACATTTAAAGCCAAATTAGAATTCCATGATTTTTGATAATTTTAGCTATATTTGGTATAAAAAAAGGTTACTGTCACTCATTGGGTCATCTACATTTAAAAATTTCGATTTTTTTTAAAATTTTTATATTTGTTAATGTCAAAAATCAGAATGCACACAAATAAGAGATGTAGGAAATTGTAACATTTTTAAAGCTTTTTGTTTTTGCTTTTTTGTACTCGGGTATATTCCTCTCTAATGTTAATCCAAAATGAATTAAATGACTCTTCGAAAAGTTTTGAAATTAAATCTCGATCATTGCAGAAAGAAATTCGTTCTTTATCTTCATTCAAGATTAATTTATATACAAATGTATCCGTTATCACAAATTGATTACAAGCCCAATCAATTTTTTTATATTTAAATTTGGGAAGTAAGGAATAACTCTCTCCTCTACTGTTGTGAAAAGGTCAATAACAGTTGTATGAATAGTTAGTTGTAACAAAACGGCCGAATGATCTGGCTCCAGATTTTTATCTCTTTTCCCACAGAGTATAATCACTAATTAATATTAAAAAAAATTGCGGTGCAGAAAACTGCCGCAGCATAGTTCTTGGAAATCACTGGTTTGAAGGATCTGATGTACTCTAAATCTGTTAAACCTCTAAAGCCACATTCACACCAAGGCAGTCACCGTCGAGCATTGTGCATCAAGCCAATCAGATACTTCATCTCGGGTGAGATGAAGTCCCTGATTAGCTCGACGCTGAATGCCTTGGTGTGAATGCCGCTTAAGTCCTCGTGTTGGCATGATGTGGAAATTTTGAAATAGGAGCATCAACTCTGGTGTCATCTTCGTATCTTGACCATGATTCAAAATCAAACATGTGTTTCGTGTTTTTCTTGAAAGTGATTTAAAAAACCATGTCTTACATTATAACGCTGAAAATATCACCGATCGCCGTTGTAGCAAAGGTGACCGAATAAAAAACAGAGATGTGGCTAGCAAATGAAATGCCACTCTATATCATAGTATATGGTAATCAAAATGTGGGTTGACAACAGCTCTTACTGCTGTTATGAGTCTCTCCAGATACGCCTTTTTTGGTCATCAAAGGTTATTTCAAAGCGGTATCCAACACTGAAACCATTCTACTCTAGTCTTTGAGATTTCAGATTGAATGTACCCAAATAACTGCAAACACGCCGGCGGGGAGCAAAGATGAGCAAAAGCAGCAGCCTTCCATGTTCTCAGAGCTTGTTTGATGGATCGCATATCGA
This sequence comes from Trichonephila clavipes, assembly GCA_019973935.1. Taxonomy (NCBI): domain Eukaryota; kingdom Metazoa; phylum Arthropoda; class Arachnida; order Araneae; family Nephilidae; genus Trichonephila; species Trichonephila clavipes. The sequence goes on from BMAU01020446.1 coordinate 406,256, forward strand.
TCATTATTGCTGTTAATTATTTCTTTGTGCTTTGATTTTTATCTTGCACTTACTTGGTGCTTTCATTTTTATCTTGCACTTACTTGCTGCGTTGGTTTTTACCTTATACTAGTATATTTCTTATAAATTTCATTGATAAAATAATATCAGGAAACTGAATTTGATTGATGAAAATTAAAATGATTTGATTAAGCGTTAGTGATTTATACCTCTCAGAAAATTGTAAAACGATGTTTTTTCTTATCCTCGAGCGATCCGACATATGTCAGATCAGCTCTAGAAGTGTTTTTAACCACCTAAAGATCTGCAGTAGTGAACAAAACGTTAAACATGAGTGGTGAGTGAATATTAACATCGCACTGTTCAGCTACATGAGGGCTTTTGGTGAGTAACCGAGTAATTTCGAACCATGGTCAAGTGACGGGAAAGACACCTGAGCTGGCACTCCCCCTCTCCTAAATACCACACTACTCTTACGGGAGGACGTTTGAGCTCTCGACAGATATAGCGTGCCTCCCTCCCTTACACGGTGGGTCTTTAGTGGTGCTGGGCTCGAACTCGTAGCAAAGTCAGCATCGATCCGATACCTAGATTACTCGGCTATCACGGCCACATAAGCAGGAGGAAGTGAGTAGCTTCTGATGGTCAAAAGTCTGGAACCCCGTGGCAAAATCCAAAAGCAGAAGTCTTCATTTGAATCACTATCCTGACCGTCCACGGCCATGCCGTTCACGCGTTTGACGACTGGGATGAAATCGATTCCCTTCTCGGGCCAGTCGTAAAATGTTTTGTTCCTATTCTTTGTAGGTAGTGTCTTGCGTTAGAATAGGTAGCTGTCTTGGTTTAATGAACAGATCATCCCATCAAGGAATTTTCTATACCCAAGGAACAGGTATATTGCAGGACAATAGTTAAAAAATCTTTTAACTTATTCAAAAATATTTCAAGGAATACTTTGACTGGATTTCTTATACGAATTAACGATCCCTGTCCCTCGCGAATACACTGGAACATCAGTTACGGGGATAGTTTATATATTCCACATCGTCAATGCAATGATTCGGGGATAAAATGATACATATCTGCACTACAATAAATATTGAAGCCATACAGAATATCTTAATGAAACAATGCCACGCCTAATATGTGCTATGATTCAAGCCAAAGATGACCACCAAATAATAAAGTAAGGCACATTTTACATAAATTACAAAAATACTTTAATATAGATATTTATTCACATAAAGAAACGGTAAAGGATTAAGAAACTAAATTCTGCCCTAACGCAATTTCAAAATTAAATCTGTACTCACTTTCCTTGAAAATTATTTAGTTAGAAACGAAAAGAAATATGAAAGGAAAAAAAAAAGTGAATGGGATCTTTTTCGATGTAAAACTAATTAGTATTAACCGTACGGATGAAGCTTATTAAAATGAAAAAGGGACTGGATGCTATGTTAATCATTTCCTTTTGGAAATAGAAAAAATTTAATTTAATTTAAAATTATCTTGTTCTTTTTTAGCGCAACGTGTTACTTTTAATTATATAATCCGAAGACAATTCTACTTTTATTTCTACTAAAAAAAGCGACAGATTAAATATATATCGCGTCCTTTTGTTTTGAAAAATTACACCAAATGTAACAAAAAAATGAGTAAAATGTATTTGAATACAGAGTGCACATCGAGTCTAAGCTACAAAAATTTTAAACTCTCTGAGAATTTCCGTTATAATTCTTTCCACTAACCGAAATAGTCTTGGACTAATTATACAGTTTTGAGCGCGTAAATTAATTCAAAAGTTTCTCTCTGTATACCTACTTTTACTAACTAGACACTACTTAAGGACATTCAGTTTTGCATCTAATTCGAATATTTAATGAGATTTAAACCTGCTTAACAATTCTACTTAATTGACGTATGTGATCCTATACATTACTTAGTCTGTAACGAGTTCTCATGTATTTTCTTTTCTTGTTTAATTTTTTGACACTAGAGTTAGAGTTAGGGTTATATTAATGTCACACTACCAAGCTACAAAAGGGTTATTAGCGACGAATTTAATCTCTGGGATGATACATAGACTAACTTTAAACAAGAGTCAAGCAACATGCATGACACCTAAACTGGCACCTGGATCTCACATAGGTATTGGAACATATAATTACTGACTAGAGTTTAAAACAATGCCGTTAAAAACCGAAAAATTGCAATAATCACTCCTGAGGGAGAATTATATTAACGTCGCACTATAAAGCAACTCGAGGGCTATTGGTGACGGATTTCGAAATTTAAACTTCGTATAAGTGACCAGGTCGACACCTAAGCTGGTCCTTTATCCAAAATTCCCTAACATGCCGACGAGATGACATAAAGTCGCGAGATTTAAAATACATCAGCATATCTAATCTGTGAGTCTTCAATGGCATAAGTGCTCGAACTCGCATTAGGTTTCGTGATCATAACCACTTGGCTGCCGTGACCATCTAGGGTTTCCGCATGACGTTACTTGATAAAAGAACTTTGACAGATTTCAACGACAGGTCGTGAAGAAACCGGAACATGTAAAATTGAGCACTACTATTTGTAGAGGGTGTTCCAGGATTATAGGGAACAACTTTGAAGGAAGGTAGGTGACATCACAAGGATTCAATTTTGCATAGTGACCCATGATTGGTAATGTCATTGGGAAAGCAGTATGGCAGGTACAAGAAACGAAGAGACACAAGACTGATATATTACATGTGTTGTGGTGATACACTTTGAAGATGGTTTGGATGTAAGTGTTCACGTTGCAAAAATAATGAATCCTTATCTGGGATCTCCATATGGTAGCTGCGACAGCTCGAATGCTAGTACTCATATTCTTCTTACGGTATCTAACACATTTTGTTCCCTGCTGAAAGTTCGAGTCACTCGTGACCCACTCTCACTATGCGTATTACCTTGTAATGATCCATATTCACTTAAATTGTGATACAATTTAGTAAATGTTCGGTGGTCTGCTGTATCTATTTGTGGGTACCTTTCGCGATACATTTCCTCTGAAGTCGATGGCAGTTCAAATAACTGCCGTAATGCAGCTCTGTTTAATCAAATTATGTTGTGAACAATGCCACTAGCGCCGAACGAAGACATTTCCAATATGAGTTGCTATGCAAATCTGAATCATTGTAATGTTCCCTACCACCCCCTCTTAAAATTTGTCTTGATTATCCTGGGACACCCTGTAGTAAGTGAGCGTTTATTAAACCCACAGTATAAAACTACGTGAGAGCTATTGGTGACGGACGTTATCATTTTGAGTCTCAGGCAAGGGACAAGGATGACACCAAAGTTTGTACCCGTCTTTAAACTTCCCATCCACGTAAATATTGAAGACTTTGAGCCTCGATATATTTAACGTGCATCATCCCCATTACACGGAGAGTCTTCAGGGGTATTGGTGCTCGAACCAGAGCCGGCGCTAGCATTTTCGCCGCCCTGGGCAAAGAGGTAAAATGCCACCCTCATTTATAACAAAAAATTAAAAGCGATAACCTAAGCCCTTCCCACGCTTAATGGTAAAATAAAACGAAAGCAAAGAAATTGCTATCAATAATGTTGAAGTTTTGATTAACAAAAAATACTAATTTATGTTTTTGGCACTAAATGAAAATTACGGTTGCAAGGAACAAAGGAAAAGAGTCATTTCTGGTGTATAATTATAAAATACAGGTATTAAAAAAATAGTAAAACAAACTATAGAACCACTAAATGTTAAAACTTTAATTATATATTAAACTTTTAACTATTTATTAAAAATACATTTAAACCGAAAGTTAAAAGTGTTTCTTTTTCACTTTTGATTCTGAGATTTTTTTTATAACTTCTTAAACATTAAATTTTCAGCCAGTTCATGTTCAATGGTTATTGTTGTCAAACCGCTTAGCTGATCCTGGGTAGTTGTGGAGCGTAAAAATTTTTTAATTAATTTTAATTTGGAGAAACACATTTCTCCACTTGCCACACTTATTGGGAGAGTAAGCAATATCCTTAAAACAATGCCGATATTTGGAGCAAAATCCAGGTTCGACATGAATTTTAAAATCTCGATTGGACATTCTTTTTTAATTAGCAAAGCCAAAACCACTACTATCTCGTCTGCCTGGTCCAGGGCGTCTATATCTGATGAATTCCCTTTAGTCAACACTGTTTCTAGACCTTTACACAATACTTTAGTTCGTCATTTTGAGGAGTATCTTTTAAAGCACAAATATTGTATAAATATTGGAAATATTTGCTGTGGGTACCGATCAAATCAAACCTGAATTCCAGTGCTTTGATAGCTTTATCTAATGGAAAAATAAAACTCTGCTTTATATTTCAAAGTGGGATCTTCTATCGGATTATCTCGTGCCTCATAGTCGAAATTGACATTAGCCGGTAAAAAATTAGCCGGTATGTCAATTTCGTCGGCGAGTTCGACGTCGTGATTCCTTAAAGGCTGTGTCCGACCTAAGTTCTTTGAAAAATTCTTTACAATTTTTCAAGAGCTCTATAGCAGATGATAAATCATAGTCGTTTGTCTGCAAGAGCTTACTTATAAGTTTTATACAATTTAAGATTTTGTACCAAATTACAATGCAGAATAAGAATTTAAATTGTTTAACACAACTTAACAGTCCAGAAGCCTCAACTCTTATAGAGTTGTCAATCTCCGAATTATTACAAACAGAAAGTTAAGCATCGCATATCCCCCTACTTGATACCTTAGTGGTTTTAATGCATTTATTCGGCTTTCTCAACGATTTTATTTTAGTAAATCACCTATCTACTTTACAAATTGTGTCCATCACATTTTTATTTCTGTAATACACATTTTGTTTCCACTTTAATTAAATAGTTTTACACTAGGAACAACCAAAAAAATAGTACCTTATATTATTTAACATTAATTATTGTTCTGTAAAAATCCTTTTTCTGTTTCTTTTTATAAGAGACTTCTATCATAATTCTGACACTCTAATTTTTGCCTTTTTTTAAAGATTTTAAATATCCCTATAGACTTGAAACAATTATTAGTACACTGGCCTCAAAAAGTTAAGGTACAACATGTTTTTCGAAGCTCACCATAAAAAAAATGGCAGTAACAATAAAATGCACAATTTACATGAATAATAATAACGAACTTTAAAAACATTAATGCAAAAACGATTGCTACCACTGTTATTTTATAGAAAAGAACGTATATTTATGAGTGAGAGAAAAAATATGCAAATATCAAGCTTTCGTACTTTTGTGTGTTAGTTGTGTTGATTTTCAACAGTTGTTGGCAGTTTCGGTGACAATAGTCAAGAGAGTTTAGAAAATGTCTCAGAGACGTCGTTTACCCAATTCGTTAAGGTGGCGGGCAATTGGATGGATGGAAATGGGATTGTCGCAGACTGATGCTGCTAGACGTCTCAATGTGTCTCGTAGTGTTGTTCAGCGACTTTGGGATGAATACCAATCTGAAGATTCTGTGTCCAGAAGACCTGTTCCAGGCCCACCACGAGCTACAACACCTGCAGAAGACCGTTTTCTAGCTCTTTCGGCACGAAGGAGAAGAACCACTACTGTGCCGCAGCTCGTTGCAGACCACTTTCAAGCATCAGGAAGAAGAATCTCCGCTACTACGGTGCGAAATCGTCTTCACAATGCAGGTCTGTATGCAAGAAGACCAGTTGTGTGCGTTCCCCTCAACGGACGACAGCGAAGGAACCGCTTATGCTGGGCAAGAGAACATGTTTCTTGGACGCAGCAACAATGGGCTTCTGTGCTGTTCACAGACGAGTCCAGATTTACAATGGAGAGTGATTCAGGGCGTCTACTGATCTGGAGGGAACAGCGCACTAGATACCATCAATCCAACACTGTTGAAAGACACAGTTATAGAGGTGGTGGAATCCTGGTTTGGGCAGGGATCTCGCTCGGTGGCCACACTGACCTGCATGTGTTCCATGGAGGAACTGTAACTGGTCTTAGATATCGGGATGAGATCCTTGATCCATATGTCCGTCCATATGCTGCTGCTATTGGTAACGACTTCATTCTGATGGATGATAATGCACGACCTCACCGAGCTCGGATTGTTGAGGAGTATCTGGAGGATCACGGTTTGGAACGAATGGAATGGCCAGCTCGATCTCCAGACCTGAATCCGATAGAACATCTTTGGGACTATCTTGGCAGAGAGGTTGCTGCTTTAAATCCTCCTCCAAGGTCGTTACATGAGCTGAAACAATTCTTACTCTGTGTCTGGTCTTCGCTTCCTATTCCGGTGTCCGACAACTTAATAAACAGCATGGGAAATCGATGCCGCCAATGCATTCAAGTTAGGGGTGGACACATTCCTTATTAGAACCCATTTTTGTATTGTTTTTATGCCATTTTACCACATAACACTGTGATGTGCTGTTTTCTCCAAGAATGGACTTTTCCGCAGAGATTGCTTTTTTTTGTTATAATTCGTTTTTGCAATACACTTATACAAATTTCTATGACGCATTCAATAAAAAACTATTTAATGCACATATCCTCCATATTTTTTGTTTCTACATTCATTCATTTGCAAATTAGACAAAAAACCCGGTTGTACCTTAACTTTTTGAGGCCAGTGTATATTTTTTTTTTTCTTAAATATACATACTAACGCTTTTAAACCTTTTCACAATCTCGAAAAATACATTTTAAAGGATTTTTGAGAAATATAATTGTAAAATGAAACAGTAAATAAAAAGCATTGCAAACTGAAAACACCGACTTTTTAATTTTTAATGCACCAGTTTATATCTTGGATGAGTGGTTATGTTCTGAAACTTTTTTGGTAAGATATTGAAATAGGAATTCCAAGTATTTTATATTTGTATTCGTTGCGATTAAACGATTGTGAACTAAAGCCTTTATGTATTGTGATCACAAATAAAACATATTTTAGTAAAATTGAAACTTAGTTTTAAAAATGCCGTGGAAGTTTTTCAGGCTTAAAGGCATTGTTGTTTACTTATTAGGCTTTTGATGTCACTGTACATTCAAATTAATGATCTTTTTAATAATCGTCTTTCGAAATTTAATATTTAAGCCTGAAATTTTGCAGTTTAGTTTTTAAATCTATACCTCTATCTTTATATTCTTCACACGATGGTATGTCAGCTGCCTTTTTTTATTTTAATTTTTTCAATTGTATATTCTCATCAGATTTAATCAACTGATTTAATTATTCTGTTTGCTGAGACTTTAAATTCAAAGGTTCCTCAAATTTTGCGTCTATATTAAATTCCACAGAAAATTACTTACTTTAAGTAAATTCTATTTTTGTTAAATGCTTAGTAAAAGACAGCCTTAAAATTTTCCTTTTCTCATTTAACCTTTCAAAATCCATTTTTAAATTTAAGCAATTCAATATACCGATAAATTTGAGTAAAGAAAAATGTGTGCCTACCTCGAATCTCAGCTCTCTTACTATGAGTCGTAATTCATCCAGGATTATCCAATCAATTCCAAAAACTTCCATGAAATATCACGTCCGGGTCACCAGAAATTGTGTCGTATATTTAAGATATTAGTCCTTGTGTTCAGGTTTTTTAAATATTTATTATGAGGACACACACGGCACACAAACAATTAAATATAAATTGAAAACTACTATTTTGTGGGTAGGCACACCCACCGTTTTCGAGGGCTCCGTTATCGGCCAAAGTTGGTTACAGACTGACTGAATCCTCCCATCGGTTACGGAAGGTTCACACATATTTCTTTTTAGGGACTACCGAGAAGCAAACCGCCACAGTAGTGTCCAATTTCTTTCTTTGTTTTAGAAATTGGCAACTGCGCTGAAACTCCTGCTTACTAGGAAAAATAATTTAAAATTTCCTCATGATATTCCATAATTCGGGGAAAATAAAGATTTGCCTTTTGAAAGCCAATATTGTTGGCATCCGTTTCTAAGCTTTAAAATCCTCATTTTTTGCATTCACGATCAGTTCCTGTTGTCATGTGACATATTTTTTTCAATATGATCATGTAAATTTATTGTCTACTGTGGTATTACCATAGTCAAAGCATTCTCAAACCCGGTTTCAAAATCTCAATCAAGGGCAGTTAAATGTTAAACGTAGGTTAAAACTTGCTGACAGATTTTCTGGGTTAATTTGAGAAAATTCTGGATCTCCGGTTTTATACTTCCTCAGTTTAACTCTGGAAAGAAACGTTGAAATGGTTCCTGTTTTAAAAACAATTATGCTATCACCTTGTACGTGCAAATTAACTTCATTACGTTTAGTAAATAAATCTGCTAAATAAGTAAAATGTGTGGTTTTCACTTGATTAAATTTTCCTTTAAAATTAAAATCACGATCTAGTTTAATGAGAGCCAAAAACATTCGAGAGTGTCAATGAGCAATTTCTTCATCATCCTTAGGATAAAAGAATCCTAAAACACAAACTCAGTGCTTCTGAATAATACCTTACGGAGGGAGAGTCTTTGTATATCTGTAAAAATCTCTTCGAAAAATTTCTAAATCTATCCATTATATCCGGTATTTATTAAATCTCTTAAAAGACTCCTTCCGATGTATAGAATCAACCTGTCAAAGACATGCATCATTTAACTGAAGTACTTAACGAAACTTTTAAACTGTTTTGAAAGTCCTTTAATATTTTTTTGATTCCTCTCAACTTCATAATTGATCCCCAAAAGTATCAAGGTCACATATGTTGTTTATAGATGAGTTTTAAGCATAGGAAGAAACAACATTCGAAACCGTATCAATTTACACTAAAATTTATTTTTGATAATTTCTTTGTCCGAGTTGCTATGTATCCCAAACGCGTTTGTATTAAAGGCAAACTAATGTGTTTAATTCCTCCAATTTATCCATAAATAAGGTTCTGATTACATCTGTGTCTAGTAATAAATTGATTTCAACTGTAGTACCCTTCATTTTAACCGAAATAATCCCGTTTTGTTTTATTTCGCTATTAAGGTATGTGACTAACCTAAAATCACGATTTTTTTCAAAAATTGACAATTTTTTTTATGATTTTATTTTAATGACCATTTTATTAGTTTAATAAAAATACCAAGCTTTTTATTTTCCATTTACTAGAACAAAAACTACAAGTGTTGTAATGAAAGAAGATGCCATAACTTTACACAAGATGTCAAACTCAAACGATTGCTCAAAAAGTTTTGAAAATAATTTGCTGAAATTTTTTGGGAATTTTTCGCATAACAGTAGAAATTTTTTGACCTTCACATTTATCAAAAACTGTTTTATTTCAAAATTTACAATCCTATATGTAAATATAATCACTGTTTTTTTAAGCAATTTCATATAGTTACTAAGACAGAGTGCTCTAGTTTTTGTAAAAATTAAAATATATTATATATATATATATATATATATATATATATATATATATATATATATATATCATGAAGGTCAATTCAAATATGAATAACAAAGTAACACATTAAAATTGAAAAATTTAAAATTTATTCTAAACATTTTTCTAGAGAACGGCCTAGAATTTATGTAATTTTTTGTACATTTTCACCAGTTTGTTCTCATTTTAATAATAATATTTTTTCTGTTTTCAATTTTATGATTTTTTCCTTAAAATACACTAAATAAATCTAAAAATCACAAAAAATCCCCATATCTCCATTTTTTCTAATAAACACTAGCGTGAAAAAGTATTGCGAGTAAAACGAGAATGAATCCTCAAGTGATGAAACGTTTATTAGAATCAGATGATGAAACATGTAACAGAATCAAGCGATGAACATCTATTGGAATCAAGGGATGAATTTCTATGAGATTCAAAAGATGAAACTTCTATGTGCTCAAAAGAACAGCCTCTGTGGGATAATCCGATATCGTTGCTAAATTTCTTTTAGTTGGTTGGAACATGACGTAAAACCTGAACTGGGAAGATTTTAACTGCTCACCTCGAACTTTTATGATTTAGAAAGTTCAGTAGTTGTTCCAGATAGCAATTTCCATTTGATGTTTTTTTTTCGAATTTTTCTGCCTGAACCAAGCAGGGCTCCACCATTAGGAAATCTCTATTTTTCTCTTGAGTTCAACTTGGACTCGCGATAACTATTATTTTAAACTCTATTTAATGACACACGCAGAGCAAGAAGATATGATGTAGAATCTGGCACTCTTCAACATCATTAATAACGGGCCTTGCATAAATCTGGATTAATTATTTCTCGCGCTCAAACTTGTCTTACGTTAAGTAACGTAACGTAACGTTACGTTACGTTACTTTAACTAAGGTTAGTGGATCCGAAGGGTGACGGAGTCGCAACAATCCGCCTTTTATAATTATTTTTATTGTACACGATAAAAACTGCAATTCCCAGTGAATAATTTAATTAACAAAGAGTATACTTGCCTACTTTTAGGGGCTTTTTAATTTTTGATAATTAGAGAAAAAAATTAATCAAACTGAACCGAGAAGTTTGAAATGTACGTGACTTTAATAAAGGGCACAAATCACAGAGACTTATCGCTAACGTTACGGGAGTGTTATTTGCAGGCAAAATCGTCATACTTTGTTAAAGTTATTGAAGTTTTATTGCCCTTTGATGATTTCTTAATGGAGTTCTTTAGGTAGCATTTGAACATTTTCTTTTCAACTCAAATGCTTCATGACCATCGCTTCTCTGAAATTTACTTTCAGGATCATTATAAATATGCATTATTTCAGCAAATTCATCCCTTGTTTGATCCTTTTCAACTTCCTTCAATAGAGATTACCCAAGCACACATATTTCTTTTTATATATATATATATATATATATATATATATATATATATATATATATATATATATATATATATATATATATATATATATATATATATATATATATATATATATATATATGTGGGAGTCCGAATAAATCTTCGAATAAAAATCACTCTTCAGAAGGCGGGATTTTAGATTGGCGAGGTGGTTTGTCTAGGGGTAAGTATTTAAGGGTGAGTGATGAATTATTAATTGAATCTAAGTCATTTAAACACAAATACTTCAAAGTAAAAGAGAATTTATTTAAAGTGAAAGGGAAATATTTACAAAAGGGGATATTTACAAAGAGAAAGAAATGCAGGAATTAGGTTAATTAAAAGTTGAGTTATACCTTTAGAAGACGGGGAAATAAACCTTTCTCATTCTTGGATGTTACGACTGGTGGTGCCGCGCTGGCGCGGAAATGCGGTAAAGACGCGACGTGTTGAACAAGCAGTGGTTAGTTGGCCTCTGCCGAAAAATTATTCAAGCCGGAGCTACGAAAGCTCACTAGATGGCGCTGCTTCGGAATGCAGTAATAAATAAAATTGAGATTTATAGTCCTCTGAAAAGGATACGACTCAACCTTTTAACAAATGTTTCAAAGGGAAAATCCTACAGAATCACCCTCTCCTGACAGAGCTGGTCTCTCAGCTCTTACAAAATGTTGAGAGCTTAAGTACTTTAAAAATACAAACTATTTTTAATTACAACTATAAATTTGATGATTATTAGAATATGAATGTAATAAAGACAAATAATACGATTCTTAAAGATAATAAAATAAAATATTACAGATGAAAAGATGTATATACCTAATATTCACAATTCCGGACCTAAAATAAAGCATATAAAAACAAAATTTTCTATGTTGTGATCTACAATTAACTAAACCATAAAAAAAATCCTTCGCATCAGTAGAAAGATAATGAATAATACGAAAATATAATAAATATTACAAGTGAATATAAAATGATTTATGGAAACGAGAGTGTTACCATAGAACATCTATTAATTTCTCCAGAGGGATATGAGAAAAATTAAAAATAATAACAAATATAAAAATTCAATTAAGCATAAAAATGTTTCATCAAATCAGCTGAGGTGGTGGTTGAGTTCGGTCCATCGTGCTGACCAACCTTTTCCACTTCATACCTATCCTTGGAATTAACTTTTGTTACTTTGTAAGGGCCTAAGAACTTTGGTCTTAGTTTCAGTCCAGCTCCAAATTGGGTTCTTTGGATGGCAACTAAATCACCTTCTTTGTATAACGAAGCTTTCTTTCTTCTTCTGTTATACGTCTTTCTATTTTCAGACTGCAGGGTTTGGATGTTCTTTTTGCATCGTTTCTTAAAAAATTCGCGTTGTTCTAGTAATTCTTTCGCCATTTCCTCTAGAAGTAAGTCTTTGATTAGATGTCTTCCTTGTTACGCATTTTGATTCCCACTAATAGTTCGAATGGTGTCCATTTTGTACTGCGACTTATAGTACTATATAGTATTCTCTGTAATCTGTCGACGTATTTGTACCATTTCGTTGAGTCGTCTAATGATAGTTTGTTGAGAACTGGAATCAAAGTTCGATGAATTTATTCAACTTGTCCGTTTCCTCGAGGAACACCTGTTGCTATTTGTAGATGTTGAATGTTTTCTTCATCACAGTAGTCGTTGAATAATTTTGAAGTGAACGCTGAACCTCTATCAGAGATAATTCTGATGGGATTACCAAAGGTCTTCTGCTGTTGTTTTAGTTTTTCGAGGGCACTTTCAGCAGACACAGTTTTGACGGGATATAGCCAAGTAAATTTGGTAAATGCGTCTACTACGGTGAAAAATGTGTTGATAACTTTTGTTTGTGGTGGGTAAAGGACCAATGAAGTCAACATGGTACGTACTTAAAGGAATGCTTTCCTTAGAAATAGGATTCAAAAACCCTTCCTTTTTGCCAGTTTTCTTATTAGCTAAGATACATGGAACACAATTAACTATTACTTTTTAACGACGTTGGATAAATTTGGGATAAAAAATTCCTGTTTCACAATTTCTTCTGTTTTTCCTACTGAAAAATGACCATTTTCGTGAATCAATTTAATTAGTTCAGCTTGCATTGCTTTAGGTGTTACAATTAATTCTTGACCATTTAAGTACTTGTAGAGTATACCATTTCGCTCAAAAAATTCTTCTGATTCTTGCTTCTCTAGAAGTGATTTCAATGTCTGGATGTTGTCATCTTCCTCTTGTGCGTTTTTAAGCTTTGAAGTTAATGTATCATTGCATACCATCATTACGGGATATCGGCTAAGAGCATCGACGTGCTTCATACGACTTCCAGCTCTGTGCTCTATTTCATAATCGAAATCTTCTAATTGAAGCGCCCATCTGGCTATGCGAGTAATTAGCTCCTTTTTTGCATAGTCTTCTGAAATGCTGAACAGTCAGTTACTATTTTAAAGTGTTGTCCTAAAAGATAAACACGAAACTTCTTTAATGCGTTGATAATTGCTAGTACCTCTAATTCGTAGCTGTCATACTTTTCTTCTGCTGTATTTGTCTTTTTCAACATGTAGTAAACGGGATGTAACTTTCCATCTTCTGCTTCTTGTAACAAAAATTGCGCCGTACCCTTGTTTACAGGCGTCTGTATGCAGTTCTGTTTTTCTTCCATACTTGTAAAGGTGCAAGATTGGGCCTTCGGACAGGATTTTCTTCAATTTTTCAAATGCTTCTTTTTGTTGAATCCCGAAAAAAAAAGAGGTTTTCTTTTTCTTGTTAAATCGCTAAGTGGTTTAGCTATCTTTGAATAATCCTTGATGTACTTGCGGAAATATCCAGTTAAACCAAGAAAATTTTGTACTTGTTTTATTGTTGTTGGTTCTGGAAATTTTCGGACAGCTAGTGTCTTCGTGGGAGATGGTTTAATAGTTCCGCTTTCTACAATGTGACCTAGAAATTCAATTTTCTTTTTAAGAATTGACACTTCTTGAACTTAATTTCTAATCCGTATTTTTTTGCGACTTCAAAAATAATTTTAAGTTTTTCGAGACCTTCCTGTTCGTTTTTCGCTGGAATGACGAGATCATCTAAATAACTGATTACAATTCCTTTCCGGAGTAAGATCTCTAAATATACTTGATACGTAGCGTTGGAAAACTCCTAGACTTGTGCTTAGTCCGAAAGGAACTTTGTTGAATTCAAATTGTCCATCTGGGACGATAAAGGATGTAACCTTTCTGCAATCTTCGTCAACATCGACGTGAAAGAAACCATTGCGTAAATCTAATGTAGAATATACCTTTGCTTCTTGCAAAGTGTCTAAAACATCTCCGATGATAGATAACGGAAATTTATCTTTCACAAGCTTCTGATTCAATTTTCTTTAGTCAATGCACATTCTCGAAGATCCATCTTTCTTTTACCATTACGATTGGACTTGCATATTCCGCAGAACTCGGACGTATAATGCCTTCGTTGAGCCATTCTTCTATCTGTTTGTTTACTTCTTGTCTTTCTGTGAAAGCTAGTCGACGAGTGTGTTGACAGACTGGTTCTTCGTCTTTTAAAATAATTCTCGTGACGTCAGTAGATGCTGTTTTTTCTGGCTTGTAGTCTTGAATTAACTTTTCAAGTTCCTTCTTGATTTGACGATTTTCAACATGACGTAGGTCTGGTTCTTCTTGAAGATTTTCAGCAGATATTTGCATAAGCTGTGCATGATTCTCATATTTGTTGAATTTAACTCCTTCTTTAGTAAAACTTATCGATACTTGTTCCAAAAGATCTGATCCAATAACTGCTTCGAATTTTAATTTATCAGTCGGTACAACATGCCAAGTTAACGAGTAATTTTCATCATCTATTTTGAACTTATGTTCAAAGGAACCGATAGTTGTCACTTGTGCTTCACCAATACCTGTGAGAAGCATCTTGTTCTTCGATAATTTTGTTGGATCCATTATTCTTCTGCTTGTGTTTTCTCGAAGAAAACTTACGCTACTACCACTGTCTATGAGCGCCGTGATTTTCACCTTTCCAAAAATATCTCTTTAGTACGTAAACCTTCCTTAACTATGAGTGTGCTAGTTTCTTTTGGAGGTTCTTTGAATTTCTGCGATTTTGATTAGTTCGTCTGAGCATATGCTTGGAAGCATTGTGATTTGAGTGTTTCTTGTAATTTTTGTTGTAATACCCTTTCTGCGCGCTGTCTTGATATCTTTGAACAGATTCGTACTTGGTGACAGGGGCTTCGTAATGTTTGTTGTAATTCGTTGACGCTGGAAACTTCTTATCTTTCCTGTTATACTCGAATTTTCCTGGTGCTTCATATCTGCGATTCTTTTCTGTGAATCTGAATTCTTGTTTCTTCACAAATGGACTGCTAGATTTTTGTTTCAGAGTCCTTTTAAAGTCTTCGAATTCTTCTAGTTTTTCTGCTAATTGAACAGGGGGGAGTTCATATTTGCCCATTCATCAAGATAATATTCTTTTTAAATTCAAAAGGAGTTTTTCGTTTGAGTTGATCCGTTATGATTAGATCTGATAGCTTGTTGAAAGTATGTTTCTTCAATCCATCTATCCATCCGTTGAAGTAAGTGTTTAACTCATGGTAAAAATCAATCCATGTTCTTTCAGGTGTTATTTGGTGAGTGACAAATAGTTGTCGAAACTTTTCTGGAGTTAGTTTAAAGCGTTTCAGCAGTAAATCTTTAACGTGTTCGTAAGAGTTGGCTTTATCGTCAGGCTCTCGCTATGATGTGAGATACTTCCGTCGGTAACAAGCCTAACAGATGAGAAACCCAGTTTTCTTGATCAATATTTAATCTCTGCGCTTGACGTTCAAATAATTTTAGATAAAGACTGATGTCTTCTTTCAAATCAAAACGATGTATAAACTTTGAAACTTCTTTGACGAGAAATTTAGTATCACTTTCTTTGGATGTATCAGTGCCTAATTGATTCTTAACTTTTCCAACTCAAATTCATATTTGCGTTTTTCTCATCTAACCTCAATTGTTCAAAGCGTAATTTTTCTTCTCGTTCTTCAATGCGTAATTTTTCTTTTTGCTCTTCAATGCGTAATTTTTCTTTTTGCTCTTCAATGCGTAATTTTTCTTTTCTGGCTTTGCGATCCTCAACAATCGTTGAATGTATGTTTTTGGTCAGTTCTTCGTCATAATCTTCACTACCAATAATTAAATCTTTGAGTGTGGCGATGGTCATCTATTTATCGAATTTTTAAATTTAATTCCGTGGCTAAGACAAATATATCTTCGCGTCGACCTTTGACAAGATACGCCCTTTTAAAATTTAAATTTAAGTTTAGATAGTAACCAAAGGAATAAACAAAATTGTCACGCGTTCAAACAGAAACAATGATGTTGCTATTGGCAATTCTCGTTTGCATTTACAAAAATGCTCAAGTTAAAATGATATTGCATCAAAATACACTAAATATACATTGAAATATTCAAATTCTATTCATTTAGAAATATTTTAAACCAGTAACGTGTAAAGACAACAGTGCGAGATAAAATACGTAATGCTTAATTTAAAGTAGCCAAATCATTAATTTCAACTAAAAACAAAACCTTTTTTTTTTTAAAAAAAAACATTTGATATATCAGTTATCTCATTTCGTTATAATAAATGCAAAAAGAATTTGAAATGAGAAATAAATTAATAAAAATCTTGTTTAGGAACAGTAATTAAATTTATTGTGATATGAAAATTTAATCATTTAAAGTTCTTTGCTGAAAAAAGCAAACAATTAGAAGTTAGTCACTTAAAGAAAAATCTCACATATATTTTTTATTACACCGATAAAAATAAAATATTTTTAGGATCCCTTCAGAACATTCTAAGGATAAACAAGAAATTATAATAATTCTGTCAAAATGAACTCAAAATACTTATATATTGAATGGTAAAATACCATTAAAAGTAAGATTATACATGATCTTTCATCAATTCTAAAAAACATAGCATATTCTTTCAAAATATATTTCTCGAATACTCGTAAAAAATAATTAATTACTAAACAGCTGCGACAGAAATGTTAAACTATATGAGTCATTGAAATTACGATTGCAACCAAACAGATGTTTATGAATGGGAAGACATTAATCTCTTAGTTCAAGGTCGATGACATAACTAAAGAAATGAAAACTTTTCGTACATAAATGAAATTCAATGCGATTCGTTAATAAATGAGATAAAAACTTGAATATTTTACGTACGACTTTCTTAATATTTTAAAAGATATACTTGTAGAAAATTTTAATTGATACGATTTCTATACACATAGAAAAATAGTATTTCAGAAAAACACACATGATATTTAAAAATATAAATTACTTCATGAAATCGACTACAACACTTTTTTTTTTTCATAATCAAATTAACGGTGACTCACGTATTCTTTTAGATTTTTTTTTTTTCCTTTTGAAGAACAATATAAAAAGTACCTGATACAGTTGACGACGTGTGATGAATTACTTGAAAACAAACTTCAAAGGTTCCTGGATATGTTCACTGGACTTGAACTGGAGATGTACACTGCAGAAATAACGTGAAGCTCTGACTCCGGGAGTCGCTTTGTTTTATGCACCTAAATGTTAGTATGTTATGAGAGGCAATCCGCATTTTCGATTCAGTCCGCTTGTAAATTAGGCTTGCAGCCAAAAATGGGTTTTTTTTTTAAAGAAGAAGAGAGTTAGAAGGTTATCAACTTATTATTTAGAGAAGATTTTCGAAATCAAATCCCAGGCGAGTACTCAATTATTTCTGTGGGAGTCTGAATAAATCTTCGAATAAAAATCAGACTCTTCAGAAGGTGGGATTTTTAGATTGGCGAGGTGGTTTGTCTAGGGGTAAGTATTTAAGGGTGAGTGATGAATTATTAATTTAATCTAAGTCATTTAAACACAAATACTTCAAAGTAAAAGAGAATTTATTTAAAGTTAAAGGGAAATATTTACAAAAGGGGATATTTACAAAGAGAAAGAAATGCAGGAATTAGGTTAATTAAAAGTTGAGTTATACCTTTTAGAAGACGGGGAAATAAACCTTTCTCATTCTTGGATGTTACGACTGGTGGTGCCGCGCTGGGCGCGGAAATGCGGTAAAGACGCGACGTGTTGAACAAGCAGTGGTTAGTTGGCCTCAGCCGAAAAATTATTCAAGCCGGAGCTACGAAAGCTCACTAGATGGCGCTGCTTCGGAATGCAGTAATAAATAAAATTGAGATTTATGGTCCTCTGAAAAGGATACGACTCAACCTTTTAACAAATGTTTCAAAGGGAAAATCCTACATATATATATATTCTACTCATTTACATTTATAAACCATAATAAGTCATACAACACAGGAATCAAAACCGCTAAAGTTGTTCAAAGGGGAGAAATATGGCATGCTCTTAGAAAATATTTTTACACAAATGGGGTCACGTGGAGAACTCAGTCAAAACAAGTATCTTAAGATTGCAAAAAAGAAAACATTTGCCAGTCCCAAATGAGGGAGCAATGTGACAAATGCAGTTTACTTCTCGTGAAAATTGTCATACAGGAGGACAATGTTATGGTCATTGGTAACACAAATAAAAGGTTTTCCCAAAATTAGTGATTTCGTGAGCCACACAGAGGTGACTCTGTGTCCCGCTCACGCTCTCCTAGCGACGACCCCTTAGGATACATATTCTTCAAGTTTCCAGTCATTGTAGCCCAACCACGAATTTGCAACCTTGATCACTGAATCATCGTGACCATTGCTTCTCAAACTTAAACTATTTCCGACCAAATTTTCAATCAAAACTTTTATGGTGCCCTCCTCCATACAATAACAATGTATTGAATGCAATAATAATGTCTTTGGACGCCAAAGCTACCATACGACTTTTACAATAAACCACACAAATTATCAAGATAAGTATTACATTTTGTACACATGTTATTATTCAGTAATAGATGCAATTCCTGTAAAGTAAATAGAATAGTATTACGTTACATTTCCTTTCTAATTTTTAAATTAGAACAGAATGCGATAAATGTGCAAGGTGTATTTTTATTATGCTAGAATGTTTTTTTGTTTGTTTCAGTAATATGCTGCTGTCGATTGTGTGGCATTAATAACAACACACACAAACTCTTTTTTCATATAAAAGTAAAAACATACAGAACGTTATGTTTCCTTTATGAAATAATTGATTAGATTTCTTTCAGCTAGTTTTTCTGTGTTGAACTTTCTTTGAATATGACTACAATAATTCGGGAAGTTTGCATTTATTAAAGATACATGTATATAATCCATTTGTCTATAGATAAGAGAAAAGTGACACGCCCACTTTTTCTCCTTCTGAAATTTCTAGAACTATTAGACCTACGAATTTGAAAATTGACAAGCATGTATCTTTTGTTAAATAGAAATCTGCTACGAACAAGTTTTGTGAAAATTGACACCATAGGGGATTGTGGAGCATTGCAAAAAAATCCCATTAATGAGCTCTTAGACCAGAAGACTAGAAATTTGGTAAGATTGTTTCTTTTGTAAACTGGAGTTACATGAAGAATAAAATAAAGGTTTTGTGGCAGTGCTTCGCAAAGATGTAATATTCGCGACCCAATATTGAATCATAATTTTTATCGCCCCCTCATACAATAACATTGTACTAAGTTCAATAATACTATACTTTGACGCTAAAACTACGATACGACTTTAACCTCTTAAGCATCCCCCTCGTGTATATAAACGTGTCGCTAAGCCAAAGTATTTATTTTATCAGACGTATATATACGTCTTTCCAAAGTAGAGTTTTTTTGTGCACTGCTATCCGTAAAATTATTCCATAGATTTTGAAATTCAATAAAAAGGACATTGACCACATTTGCGAAGGATTTACTTATTCCAGATTATTTTTGCTTCTTTATTCCTCCCCTCTTTCCCAATACATCACATACACGTGCAAACGTGGAAAACGGTTGGAATGGGGAAGCGAATCACGAAACTTATGATCAGCAGTCAGGGTTTAATTATAAACCGTACAAAAATTATCAAGATATGTGGTAATATTTCTTTTTTAGATTATATATATAACAAGCCCATGGGGTCACTGGTAATTAATAAACTTGTTTGTAACTTAGTATTGTTAAATTAATTATAAAACACATTGCGTAGCACTGGTATATTTATAGTGTAATATGTCAGTGTAAATATGTATTTTATTTTTTATTTTGTCAGAATGTATTTTGTATGTTTACACTTTCAGTAAAGTTATAATTTTTTAACATAATCTTATGTGTTTTCAACTTTCCAATATAATCGCGCCCCCTTGCAGAGTAGTCACGCCCCACAATTTGAGAAACGCTGCTTTAATAAATGACTTCAAAACATAAGAGCATTGCATAAGTACTTTTCAGGTAAAAAAGGGAGTGAGTGTTGTACGACGAATATACCTTAAAATTAAATATGCAGATTCATAGTATAGGTGCGCGTTATTCACAGGATTTTACGGTAGCATTTCCCCTCTGGATTTATTTATTAGTAACTCCCCCCTTCCCCCCAAAAAAGAAAACATGCATTATCAAAATCCAAAAATTAAAACTAAATAATTTATTATATATAGATCATGGCGAAACATTACTAAACTTCCTTAAAAGTGTTAAATATCATTACTTTTGTTTATTATATTTTTGTTCGTAAGATATGTGAGTTTTTGTTCATATTTCCTTTGATATATTCTATCCTGTTCATATATCCTATCCTTGCCTTGGTTTTTTATTCAGCATTATTCAATGCATTTTTCCAACTGCGAAGTCTGCGATTGTATGCGTATTTAGACTACATCTACAATATTTGTTGAAATATAAGCCGCACCCCAAATTCTCAACAAGCTTTTGTGAGAAATGGCGTAAAACGGTTTATCGATACCCAATTTTACGAAATTAAAATAAATATTGAATGAGAACTAACAAAAAGTGAACAGTTTGTTATTTTACCAGTATATATGATAAGCTTTCAAATACTTACATGAGCCTGTAATTGCTCTAAGGGCCCCGTTAAATGATTTTTTATTCTCTCTTCGATTTTAAGCCTCGCCCAATTTTCAGTAGCATTAACTTTGGAAAAAAAAAGAGCACCTTAGATTCGTGTAAATACGGTAATTAATTTTAGAAAATTAAACGATAATTTTCTAAGTTATGTATTAAAACATTTCATTTTAAAGTTTTGACTGCTTATAATTACATTTATTTTGTTTATAACTTGTATCGAAAATAATTTCTTTTATAAACTTAGTCTACAGTCTAGTTTTAGTAATAAAACTTGGTTTATTTAACATATAGATATCTTTTTTTTTTTTAATATCAAAAGCCCCATGAAAAATAAATTCGAAATACTTTGACTTGACTACAATAATTGACATAAATCTTCCTACATGTAACAGATCTTGTTAAAAAGATTAAAATCTTTTGTTGAGGGTTTTTATAACTCGTTTCATTATTGATGTTTACTCTAAAGAGTATTTTAAAATTTCTTCAAAATGTTTAGTTCTTAGTTTATGCAGCACTTTGAAGCACCATAGAGATGATTGGCTCTGGATCGCTATATTCATTTAACACTAGAACGTCTACCAGTGTCCATTGACAACCAGAGCCTGTTTCCTTTGTTCTACATCTCGCATTTTTCCACGGAATATGAACATTTTTCGTTACTTTTAATCATTTCCCCTGGTGATTACTCACAAAATGTTATGTGGTTCTAGATGAGTTAGGAGTGGTTTTACAACTAAATATACCTAGAATGACCGCTGATGTCGTTTCGGCACCAAGGCAATTTATCATTATAAATAGATGTCGTTCAACAACATATAGTTCTCAAAGTAAATACGATGCCTGTGACGAAGCTGGTCGCTTTCCCCTAATTGTTAAGATTTGTGCCGACAAACGTTGGACAAATTCCAGATATTTCCCTAATTCCTGGGGAAGAACTTTGCAAATGGGTGTTCAAAGATACGGACACTCTTTTCCCAGGTTGTACGGACCGTCAAAAAGAGACGCCGTAACATTGTGCTTCAGTTTTCGCACGATTCGGTGACGACTGCATGTCTGAAAACTTACAATGCACTCCGAGCCATCTGTGCCCAACAGGTAAGGCATCAAATGGGCCGAGACCGACAGGGGCGGGCTAAGAACAAGAAATCAAAGAAGGAATTAGGAGGCGAGAGACGAGAGGTATATAAGGAAAGCGAGAATGCACGAAGAGAACTGGATTTGAGGGAACCCTTTTGGAATTGATTTGGAATCCAGGAGAGAATTGATCAGGGAGCCGGTGAGGCTCCTTCAGCGAGAGAGAAAAAGATAGTTAGTCCGCGGAGTACGGCGGATTCCGAACTGTGGAGATCCGGGGATAGTCTGAGGACCCATCAACGATAAAGAAACTGGATCCGCGAATTAAAGCGGATTCTGAATCGGAGAAACTTTACGTGAGGGAGTTTGTTAGCTAAAGAATTGTGATACAGCTATACCTGAGTCCGGGAAGTAACGCGGATTTTGGAACGGTGGAAATGGCGAAGGTGCAACTGCACGGCGGGATTGGAGCCGGTGAACTCCCCATACTCGGTGTGGAATTACCGAGATTGAACCCTCTCTCTTTTTACATATCCTATGTATATGACTCTAGAGTGTCAATTTATGTCATTATTTTATGCGAGAGATATGAGACATTACAGCGAAAGAGACTCGAAATCTGTGGACCCTTTTGCTAATTAATTGTGCTAGAATATTTTTTTGATGTTTTTCTTACAGAGAAATAAATAGTATATCCCAGAGCTGTGTGAAGTCATTACATGAGTAAAACAAACTTTTAAAAGTCCTATCGACCATTTATTTGACCTTTAATGTAGTGTTATTGGGTTCACAGTGGAAATGAATCAATTACCGTAAAGTCAGGCGTAGTACGCGCACCCATAATTTCAGGCTTCATTTTTTTAATTTTAGGTATATTCGCTGCATAACGCGCACCCCTTTTTTACAAAGGAAATCTGAAATTATACTCAAATATCGTATGTTTTTAAGTCATTTATTCAAGATAGTATCCCAGACTTTTGGAAAAAAAAAAAAAAATTAGTAAATTTCTAGAAGAACCCTTTAAGTTATAATAAGATGTGTCATTTCTTTTGATATAAACAATATTATAGTCTATATAGAAGTCTATTTTTTTAACGCTCATTTTTTTAAGCTATCCTTTTTGAAGCCCAGGTTTTACAGTATACTAAAATTGTTGTGTCTAATGTTTCATTACATAGTATTTGACTTTCAGCTCTTAAAAAACTTTTATTCATTTTCGAACTTAGTGCCCTAGAAAGATGGCTCGTAGAAAAGGTCTAAGTCCTGATGAAATTGCTAATTTTTTGGGATATCTTTTTCTGCGAATGAATCGGATGATAGTTAGCTACCTTGCGCTAATTCAGATTCTGATGAAGGCATAAGATTGAGTAAAAGTGGCTGCGAAGAATCTGAAAAAGGTGCAAATGTAATTGATAATATTCCAGTAAATTCTGATATATATGTCTCTAGGGATGGTACATATTGGACCCTGTATAATAGCAGTGGTCCAACAAGCTTCGCGAAACATGTCAACGCCAGTTTTTAGGATATAAAGCAGGGGTACTCAACCTTTTTTCCGGCTGAGCCACATACTCATGATAGGTATTCTACATGGGCCGCATACATATTACAGGTATTTCATGCGGGTCGCATCCACATGATAGGTATTTTATACGGGTCGCATACATATGACAGGTATTTCACGTGACCGCATACATATGACAGGTATTTCACGCGGGTTGCATACACATGACAGGTATTTCACGCGGATTGCATACATATATGACAGGTATTTCACGCGAGCTGAATACACATGGCAGGTATTTCCTGAGGACCGCAATATGCGGATAATGGAAAATCACACTATAAGACCAAAGCAGCATTGACAAACAAAAGAGATCAAAATATTAAAATTATTTTTTTGGTTTTTATTTTAATACAATATTAACTTTTCGCTCAAACGCACCCACAAAAAAATTTATTTTCATGAATTTTTACTAAGTTATGGGATAATTTCTATTTTCTTTCATCTATATGACCAAGCATCTTGTTTACAGTCTACTATTTAAAAAAAGTTATACATTTGATTACTTGATTAATAGAACTTTCTGTGATGTCTTTGCACATTGTTCTCCAATAATTGAATTTCGCACTGCAATGGGCTATGACTGGGCTACTCAAAAAGGCCGCCGAGCTACATGCGACCCGCAGGTTTAGTATCACTGATATAAAGGGTCATACTATATAATAATTATACAAAATCTTATTAAAAAGTCGTAAAACTAAACCCTATTGATCAGTAGCCCTGCAATTATTTAGTTAAATAAATTTCATATATTTTATATCGCAAAGACGAACCAGTGGATGTTAAAGGGTATCGAAGTCCCGGAGGTTCTAGTGCTAAAATAAAAGTTTAAATTCATTTATTAATTTCATATATTACAAATTACGAATAAGGCTAACTGAGGGTCTCTAGTAGGAGAAGCATTTATATAGAGACGATATATATGTGTTGTGGAAAAGGAAGGAAATATATGAAAATATTGAATATGTTCGATAAAAATTGGATGGCTTGTAACTTCTATCTCTCCTTGTTGTATTTTTGATTTAGTGAATTTTTTTAGACAAAAATTTTGTTACATTAACTCTCAAATATATCAATAGTTTTGAAAAATAAAACGAAACAACTTCCATACATTAGAAAAGGAACTCGAATTACCCCTTATATGAATAAATTGTATATTTTAATAAGACTCAAAAGTGCTGAATTTAAGCCATGAAGGAAAAACACTTCGTAACTTTTCAGAAGTTATTATTTTTTTTTTGAGAAATTATCTTAAGATTGACAGAATCATTATAAACGAAAGAAATTACAAAAACATTTAGGCGGTACATATTTATTATATACCTCAAACACAAAAAAAAGACAAACAGAAGAACTATATAGTTACTATATAGAAAAAAATAAATATATACACAAAATAACACTAATAATAAACATAAATAATACAAACAACAAACAGAAATATATACAGAAAATACATAACACAATATTTATAAAAATAAAAAACAATAAACAAAAGTATATATAAAAAACACTTAACAAAACATTTACAAAATAAAAACACATGAAATACACTGAAAATAAAAAAATACACATAAAATACAAAAAAATTATAAAGTACACAAAAAATACAAAAAAAATTATAAAGTACACATAAAATGCAAAAAAATTAAAAAAATACTCATAAAGTACAAAAAAAAATTGAAAAATACAAAAATAATAACAAAAATACAATTAAAAATTTAAAAAACGAAACCAAAAAACAAAAAGCAAAAATTAAAAAAAAATAAAAATAAATTAAAAAAATAAAAAACATTTAAAAAATTACAAAAAAAAAAAAAAAACTCAAAAAATAAAACAAAAACATATAAAATACAAAAATATATATTTCTTTTTTCCGTTTCTTCTCTTTTTTAAAGGAAGTTAGGCGGCTGCTCGTGTGGCTGAGCTTCACTGATTCTATTTTCTGAGCTGGTTCGATAATTTTGTTAAGCATGATGAATGTTTTTAAATTTTGATCACTTTTTGTTCCAAATGAATATCCTCTTTGTGTTCTTACTATTCTTCATATTATCTTCTTTTGAACTAGCTGAAATTTTGGTTGTAGGAATGAATTCTTGGCTGGATCTTCTAATTTGTTGTTAACGTGCAGGAATATGGAGGAGAAGGGTCATTTTACTGTCTCATTTTAAGGAATTTTGTAAGTCGGATATAAGTTCTTGGATTTTTTTCATTGCTGGAGACGCTTTACTATCCTCCTTATTATCTTCTTCTGAACCAGCTGAAATTTTGGTAGTCGGGAGGATTTTCTTGGCTGGATTTTCTAATTTTCTTGTTAACATGCTAGAATATGGGGCAGCTAGGCCATTTTTATTCTCTGATTTCAATGAATTTTGTATGTCCGATATAAGTTCTTGAATGTGTTGTATTGCCGGGGACGTAATTTTTCTGAATCAATTTTCTTTACTGTTACAATTTCATCATTTTCCTTATTGACTGTTTTAATGTTTTTTAAATCTTTTTTTTGTGACTTGAAGGTGTCTTCAGTCTGCGCCTGGCTATCGGATTCTGAACCTTCGAAGAGGCTGTCCAGGATTATTAAAATAGGTGGAAGAAATAGGACATCCCAATACGACACGAATAATATTCTGATGCTAAAATAGAGCCACACGAGCAGTATGGTCCTCGCCAATATTTTGTTATCCATTTTTTATATGGTGGTGGGAGAGGGAGAGGATCAGGAAAATATAAAAGCTGAAAATTAATAAGTAGACTACAAAAATTTTGGAAATAGCGTGAGAGTTTGACAATCGAAGATCGGAAGGGTGGACACTGGAGAGCAAAAATAAGATCAAATATTTTCGATGCGCAATTATTCAATGTAAATTACTTTCTGATCGTTATATATTGTTACACGAAAAACAATGCCTAAGTTTTAACAATACTTAATAATTTA
The DNA here is from genome assembly GCA_019973935.1 of Trichonephila clavipes. Classification (NCBI taxonomy): domain Eukaryota; kingdom Metazoa; phylum Arthropoda; class Arachnida; order Araneae; family Nephilidae; genus Trichonephila; species Trichonephila clavipes. The sequence continues at coordinate 432,693 of BMAU01020446.1, forward strand.
ACAATGTTATGCTTCTGTACAAAAGCAATTTTGCAAAACAGCATTGTTGAGGAACTTTAATAATTTCGATTCGTAACAAAGAAAAAAAAAAGGTAGAATTTAAACCATTGTTGGGGTATAAAATATCGGAAATAACGTAATTAGAGTGATTTGCATGTTTCCAGATATCTTCTAAAGTGTAAATCATGAGAGAAAAGAATATTTATTTTCATTCAGGCATGCACTGTGGCCAACTCACAGATATAGAAAAACACATAAATTAGGCCTACATATTACATTGATTATATAATATGTGAGTTGAACGTTGTTTTGTAAGATAGTATATAATCAAAACACAGTACAATTATATATACAGTGGGCCAGTGTTCATACACTTGCAATTTCTTATCAAATTTAATGTTTTCGACTAATAATTTTTTACGATATCTACAACTTGTTCTTAATGGAATGACATAATTAATTTTCTAAAGATAGTAAAACTTTTAAAAAAATAATTATCAAAAAGCTACTGAAAAGTTACGCCACAAAAGTCTTCGTACACTTAACAAAAATCTCAACTTAGCTTTAAATAATGTATTTCTATCTTAATTTAGTACTTAGTAGGATATCGTTTAGTGCCCACAACAACTTTTAAGCGTCTTGGTATAGATTTAATCAGTTTTTTGTAATTTCTGAATCGATTTTCCTTCATTCTTCTATGATTATTGTTTTTACTTCACATTATGCGCGTGTTCGTCGTGTTTTTTTTTTTACATCAGAATCTCACCGAGGTGTTTTCATAATTTGGGGACAGTTATAGAGACACCAGTGGCGTACAATGAGAGCAGTGCACTTGGCGTCGTTACCCTTTCTAAAAATTAAGTAGTCTCCGGTATCCAAATTTCGGGCGGATAACTTAAAATTTATCTTTAAAAAATTAAATAGATTTAATTAAAAAAATAAATGATTCATAATACCATGAAAAAAATACCCAAAGTACCTAGTTATGAGGCTAATTTACACCCCACGCCAAACACCTTCAATTCCATGCTGAATCATGGAAGTGAAGGAGTTCTTGTTCCACATAAATTCATGGGATTACACTCCTTAATTTTTCATTTACCATCTATTATAGGCTTATGGGAACCAAAAATGTTGAATTGTCTGCCTTCCCAATCAATTTGCTGTCAATTTTGAATTTTCTGAAACTTAATTCCAAAATCTAGTTCGATCAATAAAACATGGAAGTAGAAGTGTTCTTGCGTGAGGGTATAAATCGGCCACAGAATTAGGTAATTTAGAATTTCGTTTTGATATTGTGAATCATGAGCTCTATTTAAATATTTTAAAGAAAAATTTTGAATTAACCGGCCAATATTTTGATATTGGAAACGACGATATTTTTAACAGGATACTAATGACCAGCGCACTGCTCTCAATGTACGCCACTGGCGTCTCTATAACTGTCCCCAAATTATGAAAATACCTCCTCAATCTCTTTATTTAGCCCAGTAGAACATATTTGGTGAGATTTTGATGTAAAAAAAAGAAAACACGACGTATAAATGCATAATGTGAAGTAAAAACAATAATCACAAAAAATGGTGGAAAATCGATGCAGAAATTACAAAAAAAAAAAAACTGATTAAATCTATACCAAGACGCTTAAAAGTTGTTGTGGGCACTAAAAGATATCCTACTAAGTACTAAATTAAGAAAGAAATACAATACTTAAAGCTAAGTTCAGATTTTTGTTAAGTGTACGAAGACTTTTGTGGCGTAATTTTTCAGTAGCTATTTGATAATTAATTTTTTTTTAAAAAAGTTATACTATTTTTAGAAAATAATTATGTCATTCCATTAAGAACAAGTTGCAGATATCGTAAAAAATTACAATTATATTATACTAAATTTATTCGTTGAAAACATTAAATTTTATAAGATATTGCAAGTGTACGAACACTTTTGTGGCCCACTGTATATATATATATATATAATATATATTTATCTTTAACGTTCAACTTCAGTTTATGTTTTAAAAATTTTCTCATGGCTTAAATATTATTTTTCAAGTTTTAAAGAAAAGAAAATAAGTGTACTGATAAGTGTAAAATAAGTGACTTACACACTCCTTCATCCCGAAATATCCGGAAGTATTAAACCAACAAACTTGAAATTTACCAGGCATGTTATTATTTTTTTTTTTTTGTTGTTGTGTAGAAATCCTCTAAGAACGAATTTCGCAGAAATTTACTCTCAAGGGGTTTGAAAGGATGGAGGGGGAGGAGTATTATAAATAAAAATGGTTTATTGAACTGATAGAATTGCACACTTAAAATTTGACAAGCATATTTATTTTGTCGCGTAGATATGCTAAAAGGATTATTTTGAAGATCAATTCCGAGGAGGGAGAATACAGGGGGTAAAAATAAATGTACTTTCGTCGCATAAATTTAAATTCTATCTTTTTAAATCAAGATGCTAGTGCTATAAAACATATTTCAATACAATTTAAAACTTGACTCTAGGACTTATGTATCAATAACTTAAAAACAATATATACACTGTCATACAACATAATGAAATATCCGGCGAAGTGTGTAGATAATAGCTAGTTTTTATTATGAATATAGGGGGGGACTTCAAACTCGGTTGTGTGTGTGTGTTACACATTTATTTTTTCAATGATGGAATATAGAACCGGATTCTGACATTTTAAATCAGTATTAACCTTTAATATAAGCTATATTTTTGTGATGTGCAATTTTGGATATTTTTAAAGCTTTATAAATGTTGAATAAATGCGGGACTTGCTAAACCATTGAGAAATGCTAATTCACATTGAAGAAGTTCAATTCACCGAGAGATACTTCTTTAACGAAAAAAAAAAACACAGATTTTTAGTCTTACTTTTTGTTTAATAAAAAAGTAATAATACCTAATTAATCAGCATCGAAATCAAATATATTTTTGCTTTTATTTAAAGTAACACTATAACTTCAGAACAGTTTCCCAACTTTTATAGTACATCATGAGAAGACTTTATATATATAGAGAGAGAGAGAGTGACAACGGCCAGATTGAGTTAAATATACATTTATTAAGGGGAATTATTTACAAGGGAGGGCTAAAAGTTAGTAAAAAGTAATCGAAACATCATTAGATCGTTGGATTCCACGAGGCGTTTCGTTCCAGCGCCCTCGTCATCGTCTCATCGCCGTCGCTTCTCTCGGTCGTCTCCCTCGCAATCGTTCTATTCCAGTCTGGTTTACTCGTTATCCTCGAACCGCCTTGTCAGATAGGTGGCGCTCTCTTGGCATTACGTCATTAATGAATATAGGAGGGATACGATATGTGCACATCCATTCCTACATCGGCCATCATGACCAAGCATGCGTCCTCGCATGTAAAATACAGTGTATTTCAAAAATTTCATGAAATAAAACTGAAAAGCTAGAGGAAATAAACTTACAAATAAAAACAATTATTAAAACAGACAAATATGTATCAGAAAATCAAAACTAATAATAAAGAATAAAAAAAAAAAAATAGGTATACAGATGGAAAGAAGACAAACAATACAAATCAATTTTGAGTATGGTGATAATGTCGAAAAAAAAAAAATGTTAAAGTAAAAGTTTTCGTTCGTAATGTAACATTCATTTGTTAGGCCATGGTTTCAAGTATTCGGCACAAGTACTTGTTTTGGTTGGGCCATCAAAATTTCCACATTTTTCGACGTTGTAGGTATCGTTAGGTTTTACTTGTGTTATTTTATATGGACCGATAAATTTATTGCAGAGTTTTTGTCCAGGTCCTTGTTGCGTTTTTTTTAATAGCAACTAAGTCCTTAACACTATATAAATAAGATTTTCGTCGAAGATTATAAGACTTTTTGTTTTCATTTTGCACTTTAATTATTTGCATTTTTGCCGCTTTACGTAGGAGTTCTCTGTTTTCATTAAATTCGAGTTGTAGTTGTTCGTCGATTAATTGTTGAATGCGCAAATCAGTCTTGTTATTGATTTGTGTTCCAAAGAGTAATTCAAAAGGAGTGGTGTTAATGCTTCGTTGGAATGTTGAGTTTAAGACTTCTTGTAGTGAAGGAACATGTTTGAACCATTTCGTGGGATCGTCTTCTGACATCTTAGATAAGACAGGAATAATTGTTCGATTAATGCGTTCTACTTGACCATTAGCACGTGGCAAACCTGTAGTAATATGGTGAAGTGTAATTTTTTGTTCCGAACAATAAGTGTGGAATTCGTCAGAAGTGAAAGTAGTTCCACGATCAGTGATAAGAAAACGAGGATTTCCAAATGTAGTTTTTTGAATGTCTAATTTTTTAATTACCTCAGAAGTAGATGTAGTTTTTGTGGGGTATAACCAAACAAATTTAGTGAAAGAGTCAATGACAGCTAAAATGAATTTGTAGTTTTTACTTGAAGTTGCTAAAGGACCAAGATGATCGATATGGTATGTATTTAGTGGTATATCATCTTTGACAAGAGGATGGAGAAATCCTTCTTGTTTACCAGACTTTTTATTTTTCAATATACATGTTACACAATTAGAAATATATTTTTCAATTTTGGATTGAAGTTGCGGTATAAAATATTTATTTTTTATATGTTCTAGAGTTCTTTTAACTGAAAAATGTCCTTTGTCGTGAGCATTTTTGATAAAGTGATGCTGCATCTCGACGGGAATAACAAGGACTTCGGCACCGTCAATAAATTTATATAGTATATTATTTTTAATACAGTAGTTATCATATGGACCCTTTTGAAGAAGAGCTTTTATGGAAAGAATGTGTGGGTCCAGCTCTTGAGATTCTTTTATCCTATGCACAATAGAATCATTACACTGGTTTGTTAAAACCTGTATTCTACTTAAAGCGTCGACATGGGCCATTTGTGAGCCAGAGCGATGTAAAATGGTGTAATCATAATCTTGTAAATTCAGGGCCCAACGCGCGATTCGTGTGTTTAGATCTTTCTTACTCATAGTTTTTGTAAATGCATTACAATCAGTAATTATTTTGAAAGGCATTCCTAAAATGTACACTTTAAATTTTTTGAGAGCTTCTATGATTGCTAAAACTTCGAGTTCGTAGCTGGTATATTTTCTCTCCGTTTCGGACGTTTTTCTAGACATGTAATATATAGGATGTAAGGAATTATCATCGGGGAATCTTTGTAATAAAACAGCAGCAAGTCCGTCGATTGATGCATCAGTATGTATTTCGGTTTCACAATTTTGTCGATATATACCTAAGACAGGTTTCTGACAGAGCAAACGTTTTAACTCGTCAAAGGAAGCTTTTTGTTTTACATCAAAATTGAAAGGAGTATCTTTACGTAAAAGATCACTAAGTGGCTTAGCAATTACAGAATAAGCAGGGATAACTATATCATCCATGTAAGGGAGAACAATTCCTTGAACAACTAAGTCACGAAAAACTGTATTGATAAAACGTTGAAGCGTTGAAGGGCATGTAGAGAGTCCGAAAGGCATTTTAAGGAACTGAAATTGACCATTTTGTGTTACAAAGGAGGTATATGGGCGACTCTGTTTGTTAACAGGCACATGGAAAAAACCATTACGTAAATCAATGGTACTGAAAACTCTAGTATCCTGAAGTTTATCTAAAATATCCTCAATGAGGGGCAGAGGATAGTGATCCTTAACTAACACACGATTTAATTTTCGAAAATCAATGCAGACTCGTGGACTGCCGTCTTTTTTGCGGACTACTAGGACTTGGCTAGCATAAGCAGATGAACATGGTTCAATAACACCATTTTGTATCCATTCATCTATTTGTTTATCTACTATATCACGTTCAGTAAAAGGTAACCGTCTTGGAGAATGATAAATTGGTTTGTCGTCCGTCACGGTAATGCTTAACTCAATATCCGTCGTTTTAATTTTATTCGGCCTATAACATACGAGTAATGCCTCAACATCATTACGAGTTTGTTTTGGAATTTCAGGGCCAATATCAAATTTAGGAATGTCGTCAGTAATTGCGAAAACAAATGGTTGTGGAGAAGCGTCGGATACTTCGTTTTGTAGCTTAGAAAACATAACACTATCAGGGGTGATAGTCAAATTAGCTTGTTTAATTAGATTACAACCAATAATAATATCAAAGTTCATTGAGTGGTTGGGGACAACATTAATTTTAACAGGAAAGTCTTGGTTGTCAATTGAAACAGTTGAGTTGAACGAACCAATTAAATGAGTTTTTGAAAGGCCAAAACCAGTTAGTATATTACCACTATTTATTAAAGAAGGGGAGCCTAATTGATTCCATACACTTTCTTTCATTAAGGTTACTTGACTTCCGGTATCAACTAAAGATAATATTTTTTTAGATAAAATTTTAACTTCTTTACACATAGTAGTTAATGGGGTAATTTCATCAACATTATTAGAAGAAGGGATATTTTTTTGAGGACAAGCATCAGATTTATGTCCAAAATTTTCGCATAATATACACTTTGGACCACGATGTTTATCTGGGCAAAATTTAGAAATATGACCGGATCCCGAACAATTAAAACAAGTTACGTGATTCCTATCTCTGAAATTTTTATTCTCAAATTTTGAATTAGGCTTTGGTGCATTGAATTTTGGATATCTATCATTTCGATGTTTATGAAGTGTACCTTCAAAAATAACGGCGTTGGCTACTAAAGTTTGGACTACGCGACGTATAAGAGTGATTTTTGCTTTTATTTTGAAATATTTTGTCATAAATTCCTAAATTTTCTTTAAATTCCTGAATTGTTGTACATCCATATAATATTAGCTTATTTGAAGGAGAATCGGGGATTCCATTAATACAATATTCCATAATTGAAGTTTCGTCGAGAAACCCTTGACCTCGATTCGCTAATTCCCGAATAGCGACTAAATATTGAAATACCGTTTCATTAGGCCGCATTTTTCTATGTTGTAATTCCTTATGCAATTGAGCTTGATTTAATTTTTTCCGAATTCCTGAATAAGTAATGTTTTTATACAACTGTAAGAGTTTATACCACGCTGAGATTGAATAAATAATTTTGCAGTTCCTGTCAAAAGCCGTTTTACAAAAACAATTTTTTGTTGTTCGGTTATTGGGCAAAACGTTAAATTTTCCTCCACATCAGAAAAAAAAAATGTTCAATTGAGTATGAGTCATCTGCACTGAAAGAACGAAGAGTTAGAAGTAAATCTTTAACAAAAAGCCACGATAAATCGTTTTTCGAAATAGAGGGAACAGCTGACTCATTAATTTGGTTAAGTGCGTCAGCCGATTTCCTGTCTGTAGAAAGTGGGGGGAAGCAAAGGAATTTTCTGCATCCCGCGGGGGCATTCTTCTACATCTCGTGTATTTAATTTATTATGAAAAGCGGATAAATCAGCTAGTGAAAACAAAATATTATTACAAAGTTCTTCGGCAGTTCCATTTGTTTCTAGTTGTAAAAAATTAGCTAAACAGATTAAATCGGGTAGGTTAAATTTTTTAAAATAACGGCGGAGTAGTCTTCAATATCAAAATCTTGTGCGAAACCCGTAAACTTTCGCAATTGTTCTCTAGAGGTCCAACTGAATGGGTGATAGTTAAAAACAACAGAATACAATAATTTTACATTTTGCGTATTGCCAAATTTCAAAGCTTGCGCGATAACTGGGATATCATTCAGTGTTAAATAAGACATAATAAATCACTTAAATTGAACCAAAATACGTAAAATATACAAATATTTGCAGATCACTTAAAATGATATATGAGTAAAATATTTCAACACAGAAAAAAAAAATTAATACGCTATGAAAAGATTAAAGTCTAGAATAAAATGTCACTAGTAGCAGTTGTACAAGTAAAAAAAAAAAAATATATCGTATCACAGTCACATTAGCAGTTTCAAAAAAATATTTTCACAATCACTGAGAGTTTGTAAAAAACAATGGAAATAAAAACTCACGGTAAGCTTTTGCATACAACGTCCTGATTGTTGAATATTAACTTTCATGAATGTATAATAGTGTTGAAGAAAATCTTGATGTGTCGGCAAAATTATCGAATAAATAAATATCTTCAGAATCGTGAACTTTCACACAACACTTGAAATAAATCGTCAAACACACGTTGAAAAACGCTTTGAAGAATAAATGCACTTGAATAAAATCGTCCAACACACATTGAATAAATTCACTTATCTTGCATCGTCATCGTCCTTTTACTTCGGTTTTCTAGGGGATTTTAAGTTAAGGGAAAGGCCGAGCCCCCATATAGAGAGTGACAACGGCCAGATTGAGTTAAATATACATTTATTAAGGGGAATTATTTACAAGGGAGGGCTAAAAGTTAGTAAAAAGTAATCGAAACATCATTAGATCGTTGGATTCCACGAGGCGTTTCGTTCCAGCGCCCTCGTCATCGTCTCATCGCCGTCGCTTCTCTCGGTCGTCTCCCTCGCAATCGTTCTATTCCAGTCTGGTTTACTCGTTATCCTCGAACCGCCTTGTCAGATAGGTGGCGCTCTCTTGGCATTACGTCATTAATGAATATAGGAGGGATACGATATGTGCACATCCATTCCTACATATATATATATATATATATATATATATATATATATATATATCAAGCAAGTCTTTTACATGTGATATGGTTTGCATCTAATGCCAAGTAGTCATACTCTGGTGTTGGATCAAGAATCGATTGGATTGACATGGTTGGATGTTATGAGCAAAATATGTGTATTTGATATATTAAAAATGAAATGTCGTGCAATAAGAAATGGATCATATTCTTGATGGGATACTGTTTGGTGAGTCTTTAATGATTTACTCTATTCATTTGTGAATATACTGTATTTTTAATGATTTACTCTATTCATTTGTGATTATACTGTGTTTTTTTAATGTGAACATTCGGTTTTTAGAAATTTTTAGTTTGAACTTTCGGATTTTTTGGCTTGAACTTTCGAATTTTTAACTTGAACTTTCAGATTTTTTAACTTGAACTTTCAGATTTTTTAACTTGAACTTTCGGATTTTTAACTTGAACTTTCGGATTTTTAACTTGAACTTTCGGATTTTTAACTTGAACTTTCGGATTTTTAACTTGAACTTTCGGATTTTTTAACTTGAACTTTCGGATTTTTAACTTGAACTTTTTGATTTTAGATAAGTTTTGATTTGAACTTTCGGATCTCAAATATTTTTTGATTTGAACTTTCGGATCAGGAATTTATTTTTTCTACCTTTACAACTATTTTAAAGATGGGTGCATCATCTTGGAAGTTTGAGGGTTCACTTATATTATGTACTAAATTGTTTTTAAATTTTAATATTGCAATATCTTTCGGAATGTGATGGCGAATAGTTTTATTTTTCAAGTATAATGATTTAATTTTAACTTTTTAATTTAAAGTATAATGGTTTAATTTTAACTTTTTAATTTTTAATTTTTTTAATTTTTTTTTTCTGAAATTTGAAAATTTTCCAATTAAATTACCAAGTTGCAATAGGGGGAAGGTTGGCGCCATCAAACTAGTTTAACCCCACTTATCGGTCCTAAGTCCGAGATTGCACTTGGATATTTTATAAATTTTTATTTTATTTTATAATTTTTTAATTTTGTTTGAAAATGATGGAACATTATCTTTTATATTCGCCATTGATATTCTGAAGTGTTTTGGTATTTTGGGATTCATATATTTCAATTTTTAAATTGATAATTGTGATTGTTTTTATATATTTAAATACACTGGCCTCAAAAAGTTAAGGTACAACCGGGTTTTTTGTGTCTAATTTGCAAATGAATGAATGTAGAAACAAAAATTGGAGGATATGTGCATTAAATAGTTTTTTATTGAATGCGTCATAGAAATTTGTATAAGTGTATTGCAAAAACGATTTATAACAAAAAAGCAATCTCTGCGGAAAAGTCCATTCTTGGAGAAAACAGCACATCACAGTGTTATGTGGTAAAATGGCATAAAAACAATACAAAAATGGGTTCTAATAAGGAATGTGTCCACCCCTAACTTGAATGCATTGGCGGCATCGATTTCCCATGCTGTTTATTAAGTTGTCGGACACCGGAATAGGAAGCGAAGACCAAACACAGAGTAAGCCTTGTTTCAGCTCATGTAACGACCTTGAAAGAGGATTTAAAGCAGCAACCTCTCTGCCACGATAGCCCAAAGATGCTCTATCGGATTCAGGTCTGGAGATCGAGCTGGCCATTCCATTCGTTCCAAACCGTGATCCTCCAGATACTCCTCAACAATCCGAGCTCGGTGAGGTCGTGCATTATCATCCATCAGAATGAAGTCGTTACCAATAGCAGCAGCATATGGGCGGACATATGGATCAAGGATCTCATCCCGATATCTAAGACCAGTTACGGTTCCTCCATGGAACACATGCAGGTCAGTGTGGCCACCGAGCGAGATCCCTGCCCAAACCAGGATTCCATCACCTCTATAACTGTGTCTTTCAACAGTGTTGGATTGATGGTATCTAGTGCGCTGTTCCCTCCAGATCAGTAGACGCCCTGAATCACTCTCCATTGTAAATCTGGACTCGTCTGTGAACAGCACAGAAGCCCATTGTTGCTGCGTCCAAGAAACATGTTCTCTTGCCCAGCATAAGCGGTTCCTTCGCTGTCGTCCGTTGAGGGGAACGCACACAACTGGTCTTCTTGCATACAGACCTGCATTACGAAGACGATTTCGCACCGTAGTAGCGGAGATTCTTCTTCCTGATGCTTGAAAGTGGTCTGAAACGAGCTGCGGCACAGTAGTGGTTCTTCGCCTTCGTGCCGAAAGAGCTAGAAAACGGTCTTCTGCAGGTGTTGTAGCTCGTGGTCGGCCTGGAACAGGTCTTCTGGACACAGAATCTTCGGATTGGTATTGATCCCAAAGTCGCTGAACAACACTACGAGACACATTGAGACATCTAGCAGCATAAGCCTGCGACAATCCCATTTCCATCCATCCAACTGCCCGCCACCTTAACGAATTGGGTAAACGACGTCTCTGAGACATTTTCTAAACTCTATTGACTATTGTCACCGAAACTGCCAACAACTGTTGAAAATCAACACAACTTACACACAAAAGTACGAAAGCTTGATATTTGCATATTTTTCTCTCACTCATAAATATACGTTCTTTTCTATAAAATAAAAGCGGTAGCAATCGTTTTTGCATTAATGTTTTTAAAGTTCGTTATTATCCTTCATGTAAACTATGCATTTTATTGTTACTGCCATTTTTTTTTTATGGTGAGCTTCGAAAAACATGTTGTACCTTAACTTTTTGAGGCCAGTGTATATATATATATATATATATATAGTTTAATTCTCTACAAACAAAGAGATAAACATCATTAATCGCATTCGAAGAAAAAAACACGTAGAAAGTAAAAAAGATCATACAATGGACACTGGATTAAAAACTATAAAATGGATGCTGCAGTATTATAACCATTGCTGAATAAGGACAGCTAATGTATAAAATAATTTACACAAAAGTGGGGTTGAACATGTTTTTTTGGGCAGCCAACCTTCCCCCTTTATGTAAATAAAATTGAGCAAAAACCTATTGAAAGTAATGGACAGGAATATCTAAATCCATTACAAGATAGAGGTAACTTACCTAAAAATTACATATAAAAATGCAGAGCCCGCGCTAAATCTGAGTGCATTAAAAAGTTATTGCCAGATTCTGGACCCTAATGCAGATTCAAAGCATGTGAATGGCTGAAATGTAGCATTTAACAAAAGTATAAAATGAATAGAAACAAAAATTAATAAGCTAGTTACAAATTCCATAACTTTAGTGACACTAGAGTACAATGTTGCTGTCTTACTCTTCATTATCATCTCCTTTTTTTTATTTTTTTATTTCTAAATCCCTCATTTTTAGACCCGGCTCATAACACGCACCCACGAATTTCGCTTTTACGATAAGATTATTCCTGCACTGCATATATATATATATATATATATATATATATATATATATATATATGATTAAGGTCCTACAGTTAATTTATGATAAATATGAATTATATACTTCAATGAAAAAAGAAAAATTTGATATTCTTGTTAACCTCGTATTAAAAGAAAATTTCATTACATTTGATCAGAATCTTTATAAACAGATCAAAGGATTACCTCAGGGTGGTCCAGCTAGTAATTGTTTAGCGAACCTATATTTACATTTTTTTAAATAGATCATGTTGTAAATGATTCTTACTTAATTTATCGTTATATAGATGATATAATAGTTTTTGGTAAAAATAGTGAATACAAACCAAATATTACTTTCTACCCTGAATATCTCAAGCTCCTTAAAACTAACTTCAACTCTAATAGGGTGGAATTCTTGGATTTAGACTTGCATCTTATTAACAATAATGTAGTCAGTAAAATTTTTGACAAAAAAGAGATTCGTTTAAGTTCCATATAATTAAAATTCCCGTATGGAACAGTAATTTACATATATCAATTTACAGAAATATCATTTTGAATTTTTATTTAGAAATGATAACTTATCTACCCACAAAATAGATAAATACAATAATATAAAAATTTTTTTTTCAATGTTGTTTAGATCATGAATACCCTTTTAATTTCTTGAGATCTTATATTCATCACAAATACATTAACCGGCTTGCTACTTGAATTCCAAATCCACCACACAACAATAGGTTTTCAAAGTCAGCATGTTAGTGGTCTTGCTGTGAAGATTATATCATAACACTCATATCACAGTTTACATTTTTTCCACACACATCTTGAACATCTTACACATTGTTGACAACCAACCAAATTAGAGCCTAGCAAATATACATTTTTGACAATCAACAAATTCAAATTTTACCATATTTGATTGTCGTCATTTTATACTTGTCTTTTCTGGCTGGTTTAAAAGTCAGCTCGAAAGATGTGGTTATGTATTTTCGAATTTTTTAACTTAGTGAATAATTGACTTTCATTAATGGCAAGATGCTTGTTTCTCTTCGTAAAAGCTTTGTGAGTAAAGAAATTTTGTTAAATTAATTTTTGAATGATACTTTTCTTATGTAATTATTTTAGTATTGTTCTACTTTTTCTTACATAATTATTTTGTGATTTTGTGTTTTTTCTGCATTAAGAGTTTTGGGAGAGTTTGTTACATAATAGTAGTGATTGATTTTATCATGCTCTCTGAGTTATCCATACTCTGAAGTTTTGTTTATTTTATTTTGATTTTCCTACCGAGTTGCAAAGGGGGAAGGTTGGCGCCTTTAAACTAGTTTAACCCCACTTATTCGGTCCTAAGTCCGAAATTGCTTTCTGACTCGCTTGGTTCTGCTTTTTTGTAGTTCTTTTATTTCTCTATAATTTTGTTTTTCATGTTCTGCTTTTATATTTTTATTATGCTATTTCTTGTTATGTTCTTTATCTATTATTTCTTATTTTTGATAAATAATACATATTTCTTTATATATATATATATATATATATATATATATACCAGCTGTACATACGGCAAAGACGGAAATATTTCATTGCAATCATTTTATGGTGAAATCGAATTATAACTGTAAATACTGGAGTTGTGATAACTCTTTTTCTCATATTTTTATTCGACGTAATATTACAAATCAAACTAAATTGAATGGATTTTTTAATTGAAAACAAAGTAAAACTCTAAATTTTAGTAATATTTATACAAAGCTTGTTATTCATTATTTTTTTCCCTAAAATAAACATTTTTCAAAATAAAACTGATGGGAAAAAAAAGCAACACAGATTTTGAAAATCGATTTTATAGCTATCCTTTAAAGAAATATTAAAATTCCTTAGTATTTCAATTAATCAAAAGATGGCAGCACAAGAAATACACATTTATGTAGAACAGTGTTCCCAAAACTTTTTATCGCCGCGGATTGGTCAATGTTGGATAATTTTACCGCTGCCCGCTGAGGGGGAGGACGTTGATAGTTTATATTTTAGACTGTTTTGTTTTAATAATTTTATTTTAATTGCATTTAAACGTGCCTTCAGAATAAAATATAAGAACACCAAAAATGAATACAAGGAATATAAAGTGATTTTCATAAAAAAGTAGCCCAAACCCAAGAAAAATATGCCGCAAGAAATAAAACGGAAGTAATTTAATGTTTCTTGTGCGGACCAGTAGTATTTGATCCACGGACCGTTGGTTGGAGACCACAGATGTAGAAGAATGAATTATAAGTGAAAACCATACTAGCGTATATTCTTAAGAAATGCCTCGTTTTTTGGAATTTCTGTATGATAGAATTCCTTCGTTCAATATAAAGATTGTAAAATAATTCATATAATGCAAAAACTTCCAAGACATAATTCGTTGCAAAGCACATCTGCTACTTTAGTGTATTAATAAAAATCTAAAAATGACATATAAGTACTAAATATTTTAAGTAGTATATGGATTTTCATGTAGCTGCACTCATGAATGCTTTGCAAAAATAATTGAGCAAAAACTGAGTTAATAAGAATTTTTCTTTTTAGTGTTGTCAGATTTTTTAAACTGCGTCCATATTTAATTACCAATGAAACGCGGAAGTTATAAGTTTACTGAATTATTTAACGCATTTAAAAATTTAATGTTTATGTTTAATAATTTGTTTGCAATATATCAACATTTGGTGTAATAAACTGGAAGAAGGAAATATTTCTTACATTAATGCTCAGTTTTGAGTTTTACTGAAGTTCTTTAAAAGTTTTGGGGTTGCTGTGGTAACGAAATCGAGATTAATAATCTGTCGAATAAGGACTCTGAGTTTTGACTCCGATTAACATTTGCTGTTTAAGAGAGGCTGATACCCAACAAACCTGTAGAAACTCACTTTCCTCACATTGGCGTGATGGGGAACTTTGGAAATGTACTGCAACTCAAGTGGCGTCACCATCATTTTAGTGTGACTTTTAATTACAAGTTATGTTTCCGGTAACTCTCATAAAGCTTCATTGTGCATTGTTATTATATAACCAATCAACACAACGTGTATTCTAAAATACTTTGTAGAACACCAACCGTTTGCTTAAAAACAAATGATAGAACTTTTTTTTTCCTTTCAAAAATTACTATGGTTTTTATATAATTTACTAACCGATAAAAAGTTTACATATTTTTTTTTCAAATTGTTAACAAAATTACTGTACTTTTTTTATATCTAATTTTTACTTTGCTGTTTTTATATTAAAAACTGATTGCACGGGAGAAAAAAAGTTTTCATAATATTTCCAAAGTAAATTCGTTTATAAAAAATTTTCAAATTCAATATGCATGTTTGTTGTTATTTGGAGTTTTTCAAAGTAGTCAGAGCCATAATTTAGTCAATCAACCATATTGTTCCTGTGTACAGTCGTGGAAAAATTCCTTGAACTGAAAAGTATTATATTTTCAGAAGGTTAAATCAAATATTTCTCTTTAGAGGGCGCCACGGTATTCCCTGAGCCACAGTGAGTGAGTGAAGATTAACGTCGCACTGTTCAGCTACACGAGGGCTTTTGGCGACGGACCACGTAATTTTGAACCATGGTCAAGTGACGTGGATGACACCTGAGCTGGCACCCCCTCTCCTAACTACCTCACCACACCAACGGGAGGACGTTTCAGCTCTCGACAGATTTAGCGTGCATCGCTGCCCTACACGGCGGGTCTTTGGTGGTACTGGGCTCGAACTCGTGACAAAGCCAGCCACGATCCGATGCCTATACCACTCGGCTACCGTGGCCACTTCCCTGAGCCAGAAGTTGCATCGTGAGCTTTAACGTAAGTTGAAATAATCTGACGAGCTAGCGATACAAAAACAAAACAAAATACTTATTTCTTATTCTATTTTATTTATACTTGTACAGTTAGATGTTTTTATTTTCATGTTTTCGTAACATGAAGATTATAACAAATTACTAAACACACTAAATGAAAGAAAATGCCTTTGTCATGAACTCGGCTGTGACCTTTTCAACTTGGAATACAGCTGTCAATATGGAAATTTTTACAATGACTACCTGAGCGTAAACAGACAACATTTTAAGAGGTTACGGAAAAATGTTTAAATTTTATAATTATTTACTAAGTAATTTTGCAGTGTTCACTCTCACACACTCTCTTTTTCTGTTTTGGTTTTTATAATCATAACTTTAAAAAAATTAAATACTGTAATTTTCATTTAAAAAAAAGAAAAGAAAAAAGAGTATCACTGTAGATTTATGCATTACTTATATCTAGTGTACGTAGACTTTTCAGACCAACTGCATCTTCCCTTTTAAGTCTTGTAGCCTTATTTTTCTAGATTATCTTTGAATCAGGGGGAAAGTTTGACTTCTCCTTGTCTCTAATTATGCTTACAAACTTTTAAGTTTGCCAATAAATGATTTTACATTAGAAATCGTTTCTCGTAAAATTTTATTTTCCCCCGAAGCTAAATTTCCATTTAGCTTAGATTTTCCATACTCTCCACAAGAAAAGCAAAAATCTGCAACCAATTAGCCCCATCAAGTTATATATAGTTTACTATTGTCCTTTAAAAAAACTAAGGCTAATTAATAAATCACTACACTACTATGAAAGAGTTCTGTGTACTGGCAATACGTCTATCAATGATTTAGATAAAATTGCGTTTAATGGACATGTTATCTCGTTATATTAATTATTTAAACAAAAAGATTTCATTATCAAGTTAAATTTTAAATATTCGAATAGCTATATGGTAAGAAGGAAAACACAAAACTATTTCACACAATGAAACTCTTATTAACTCTATTATATATATATATATTTCTGCAAATTTTCTTGATATGCATATCAAATTAAAATATATATTTGTAGTTACTAATATTTATGATAAAAGAGAAGAATTTGATTTCAATCTTATAAAAGCTCCTGATTGGGAGAGTGATGTACATGTTTCTGTATTCAGAAATATTGTTATTAATTATATACAACGCAATAAATTTCTAGTTTAAAAAAATCAGAAAAAATAATAAAAATAATAAACACTGTAAACACACTTCACTAAATATTGCTTAATTCATAAATACCCAATTAACTTCATTAATAGTTATTTGAATAAAGAAATTATAAATAGTAAGAATTAAATTTTCTTAGAATAATAATAGTTGATATTATTCTAAATTTATCATTTTTAACACGTTTTTTAAGTTTCACTTGTATGTAATGGAATCTTTGAACTCGGTTTTTACTCACATTAAAAGGTCAGATTAATTCAAAAATTTTGCACACTGGTCAAGGACCGATGACAATACAATAATTTCATAATTTTGTTCCATTATCCTGATTAGGATAATTAGGAGTACGATTTATAGATTTGGTGACTAATTCCATATATCACTTCCACATTTGGCATCTTATTGCATAAACCATTTTCAGATTTGGCGACGAATTTCATATGCCGTTTCTAGATTTGGCGACTGAAATATTAAGGTGCAACCCTAAAATCGCAAGACTCATGCATGTGAAAAAAAATATGTTTTAACTTCTCTCTCTCTCTCTCTCTCTCTCTCTCTCTCTCTATATATATATATATATATATATATATATATATATATATATATATATTTACGAAGCAATATACGTTTAGAAGTGATGTACGAATTAACATTATAGCAATACGTTTAAAAGGTGATAAATGTATGTTGTAACTAATAAATATATTTTTTATTTTGATAAAGCAATACGTTTGGCAGTGAAGACATGAATTAACAGGATCGCTACACGTTTAAAAAGTGATACTACGACTGACATATAATATTTCTTTTTAACACACTTATATTAGTTAGACCTGTATCTATAGAGATGCAATCTTTGAAGTATAACGATATGGGACACATCCGAGATCCTCGTAAACTTAGAAAAAATACCTTTCAGACCCATTAATTAATATCCACAGAAGAGCAAGACTAATTCCAGTAGCCACATAATACTGGCTCCAAATATCAAACTCAAGGATAATTTCAACAAAGAATGAATGATAGTTTTAAAAACTAAAAAAAAAACAAGTTTTTATTGTAGATTGAACTAAGTAATAAAAAACAATTTATAGTTTATAGAAACTAAAAAACACGCTTTTATAGTGAATCGAACTAAAAAGTAAAAAGAATTCTTAATACAAGAATGAAATGATTGACACAAAAAAGTAATGTCATTGTTGTAAAAGCGTGGGGTGCTTTGTACTACATTTTTACGCTACCTCAGCAATTCGGAATAGAACTAGTAAAAAGTTATAAGACAATTATAGCAATAGATCACCCCACGATATTACCCCAATGACATTAATTTTCTCGTTAATCTTTTTATTCTTATATTAAGAATTTTTAGCAATAACTTATTTATTGTATTCAAACAGCGTGGGCTCTGCATTTTTGAATGCAATATTTAGGTAAGTTACCTTTATCTTGTAATGGATTTAGATATTCTATCCATTATTTTCAATAGGTTATTGCTCATTATTATTAACATAAAGGGGGAAGGTTGGCTGGCCGAAAAAATTGTTCAATTCCACTTTTATATAAATCATTTTATTTATAAGTTGTCCTAATTTAGCAATGATTATAATACTGTAGCATCCAATTTTTTATACACTGCTGGCCACCGTAAATGCAACAACCTGAAGGAAGCATGCAAATAACATGAAATTCACAACATGCATTAGCGGAGGTGAGATATGCAAATGATTAGAATTTCAGTGCAGACCCACATCACGGTCGCCTGTGGCGCCACCTCAAATCGCTATTTAAGGCTTAGAGATTCCGACGATTTCAAGTTCGGCAATTGTGTTTTCTTGTGTTTTTTTTAAAAAACGATCAGTTATGTCCCGTAGGAAACAGCGATCAGCTTTTGATCAAGTATCCGAGTTCGACAGAGGAAGGATAGTGGTCTACCGAGATTGTGGATTATCTTTAAGGAAAAATAGGTAGTCGTGTTGGACGAAACCAAACAACTGTAATGCGGATATGAGACCGTTGAATACAGGAGGGTACAATGGACCGACGTGGTCGATCGCATCCACCTCAGTGCACCACTTCACGTGAAGACAGGCAAATTGTGCGCATGGCAGTGACGGATCGCTCAGTCACATCACGAACCGTAGCACAGCACATTGAGTCTGTAACGCATCATTTAGTGTCTGCGCGTATCATTCGACGCCGTTTACAGCAGAGTGGTCTGTCCGCAAGACGTCCATTGCTTGGTTTACCCTTGACACAGAACCACAACGTCTCCGCCACCAATGGTGGGATGAAAGAAGGATGTGGGTGGCAGAATGGAATGAAGTTGTCTTTACTGACGAGTCACGCATCAGTCTGCATCACCACGATGGTCGGATTCGATTCTAGAGACAACGTGGAGAGATGATGCTGAAGAGCTGCGTTATGCACCGCCACACTGGTCCTCCAACGGGTATTATGGTATCGAGTCGTACTGGATATCTTTCTTGCACTGCTCAGTACGCATTGCCGGTACTTTAAACAGCCAGCGCTACATCTCCAAAGTACTGGAGTCAGTTGTCCGTCCTTACCTTCAGGGCTTGGCCACAGCCATATCTCAACAGGATAATTCGAGACCACACGTGGCACGCATTGTCCAAAGATTATTCGTCAATCTCCAGATTGAATTGCTTCCTTCGCCGGCTCGCTCACCGGATCTTTCGCCGATAGAAAACATGTGGTTCATGTTTGCTTAACGATTGACACAGATTACACCCCCAGCTGCTACACCAGATCATATTAGCAACGTGTGGAAGCTGCCTGGTCTTCTGTACCCCAAAAACACATCCAAAGTTACTTTGAATAAATACAAAGCGTGTGGCAGCGGTGATGTCTAACAATGGCGGCTACTCTGGCTACTGATTCTGGCAGGAACCACAGCTCACAGAAGTCTATAAATTTAATCATTTGATACTTGGTCAACATTCTATCTACAAAATAAATTTTGTTGTGCTACCCTCTTGTCTTTCTTATTGTTGCATTTACGGTGTCCAGCAGAGTATTTTAAACCCTATTCTGATTTTAATTTCTCGTGTATTCTTCAATATATTTTTATCTTAAAATCTCAGTTATTTTCAGTTTTGCTTGATGAATGTTCATCTCTCATTAGTAGAGAGTTTAAACTGCATATATATGCCAGGTTTGAAAAGTTTAGTTTCAAAATTAAGTAAGTAATAAATGAAAATAGAGCAAACTCTTTACCATCGCGTAAGGATGTGAGGGTAAATAAGCCTTTTTGAAGGTGAGCGCTCGTCGTACTTAAGTTAAAACTTAACGGGAGCGGTCAATGCGAGGGAGGGTGACCGCCTCGCAAACCACCCGGCTGTCTCCTTTTCTACCTCATAAATTTTCGCCCCTACTGGACATCCGTTACTACACCACTCACACTCACACCCCCCTCATGGGCAACCATTTTTCCTGATCCAGTATCGTCACTTTTCAACAGCCAATAGGAAGACTCGCTCTTCGACACAGATTCCTCACTGAAAACTTTCCGAGATGTCAAGATCCTAGCCTCGAAGCTCCACCTACTGGCCTGCCGCCGCTCGTCCAATTGCAATGATCTACTTCCAAACATGAAAACTCAACGATCAGCTATGTCATTAAAGAGACTTTCGCCATATACGGGATTAAGGGTTATTCGAACCCAGGTGCCCGAATAAATTCCCGCAGATTCCAGATGACGAAGGAGAACGCATACTCCAAAACATTTAGCTGGTGACTCCTAGCCGAAGTGCTGATAATTGTTCTACTCGGTTGCGCGCCAAAGGGCCGTCATGTTAGATTTTATGTGATTGAAAAGAAATAAAGAAGTATTTTAAAGATGAGAGAGAGGGAGAGATGCCCTCCTCATTTTACCAGCAGGCCTGGGGTCTGTCATGTATATGTATATGTGTATAATATATTCTTTTAAAATAATTTGCTTCGCTGCTAGCTTTTTTTAATAGAATAATTTTTTTTTATAATTTTTAGTAGTAAAATTATTTATAATAATTCTTAGGAATGTGTGCTAACTGTTATGTACTTAAATATATGTAAATATGTATCACAAATATAGATCCATCAAAATGAAGACATGATTAGACATTACTTCAATTCTTCTCAAAACCGTATATGGCAGCAATAATTCTTGCAATTGTTAAAAAAAAGGAATTTATTTTCATATAGTTAGTCAGATTTATACATAAAATTGTGATATGATGCGTATGCTGCTTCTAAAAAAAAATATTTTACCTTTCCTTGAAGGGGAAGATTTATTTTTATCGTCCCTGTTGTTATGGAAAGAAAATCGACAGTGATAAATTAATTATTTTTAATCATACAATCTTCTCTTTCCTTATCGTCATATTTTAAGTAAATTCTTTTTGAAATATTTTTCTGAATGAAGCAATTTATGACGCCATACAATATCTCTCAATTTTTTTTTGCCCACAGTTCCACATGCATGGCATAGCAAACAACCATTTATTATTAGCTAAAAATATACTTAGTTTCCCATTGTGAATGAAAGCAGTATGCTTTTATTTTATTCGGCTGAGAGTTTCAAGGAAAGCAAACAGAAAACACATCCACTGACCATGAACGTCTTAGGATTTCTTGAGGTCCTACGCCCCATGCAAAAGAGTAGTATACAACTGCGACCGTATCAAGTAGATAGTATGTAGCATACATGTTATCATAAACTTGTTCAAACGGTTACCGTAAAAAATAAATATATTTGATACAATTTCACAGTCCTAGGCAAAAACCATTAAATGAGTAATGAAGCCAATTGACATGCAGTTTGAAACTAACAGTTTTCGAAGTATATGTCTGAGAATAACATTTGACAATTAAATTAATCAGACCATGATCTTATTGAGACCGAATTGGAAACGAAACGAGGCGTACTTCAAACCCTAGACTATGGGCCCATTAGGCACATACTTTATAAAGCATCTGTGTCCCTTGCTGTTACGAAACAAGTTTCAATGGAGATGGAGAAATATGGATGACACTCGCAACTGAAAAGTACATAAAAGTTGTTTTTATTCCATAGGAAAAAATATGTTTAACAAAAATTGTCGTGAACTAGCTTTACAGAACAAGTTGTGATTGGTTGACCTCCGCCCTAAGGATAAATATTTACCCTTAAATAGTTCTTATGCTAACAAACATTATGCACATTGCTAACGAACAAAACTTAGAAAATTAAACAGCACCGTAAAGAGATGCTTATGTTTACCATGAAATAACAGCCGTGGTTAGCCTAGTGGTTAGAGAATCGGACTCCAGAGCGGAAGGCCTGGGTTCGATGCCCGATGCCAGCAAATACCCTCCGAGTACACACAGAATACGTGCTCGTTAAATCAGTGGGTCCGAAGTCTTGTGGGCTGAGTCACGAGCGCAGGGTCTGGAGAATATTTCCCTCCCCTTCAGATCCATGCCGAAATTGTGGAGTTAGAGATAGGTGGTGTCGCCATCTATCGTCCCTTCGGGGGATCTCGCCGAGATAAAACGTCCTGCCACCTGTATGGTGCTCAAGGCAAACGACAGGCGTACTTCTAGCCCCTTGCCACGATGAATTTCGTGGGCCTCGATCTGACTACGTCAGACAGGTGGTATTAGAAACAAGAACAACTATGTAAAGCAGTATCTCTCAAACTGTGGGTGCATCCCTCCCCTTGGAGGGTGTAATAACTCAACAAAGGCGTGAGTATTTTGAAAAGTTCGGAACAAAAATTATTTAAAAAAATTATTAATTTACTATTAGTAACAAACAAAAGATGCATTGTGGTATAATAAAAAAATAAAATATACATTGTCACTGATATAATACACGCATAAATTTACCCGTACTGCACAATGTGTATTTTATAATTAATTTAACATTACCAAGTTAAGAACAAGCAAATGATTATCAGTGACCCCATGGTTTAGTCATATATAAAATTATATACAAAAATCAACACTTCATGATTTAATGGTTTTTAATTAATCCCTTAACTGTGCCGATTAAAGGTTACGCGATTCGCTTCCCGATGCCACTGTTTTCCACGTAGGCGTGTGTATGTGATGCATGGTGGGGGGAAGGAATAAATAAGCAAATTCTCTGAAACAAATACATCCTTCGCAAACACAGTCAAGGTCCTTTTATTGCATTCCAAAGACTTCGGGATAATTTTATGGATAGCGGTGCTAACAGAAAAGATCATATTTTGGACAGACGTATATATACGTCCGGGGAAAATAAAGCCTTAGCTGTTTATATACGTTGGTGGCACTTAACAGGTTTAAATCGTGTTGTAGCCTTCGCATTAAAGTGTAATATTAATAAATTCAATATATTGTTATTGTATGGTATTATGATTGAATATTCGGTCGCAAATATTGAATTTTTGAGAAGCACTGATGTAAAATACTGTATAAATAATCAATTCGAATGTAATGCCGCACTTAAAAATATTATTCTTTATTTTCAATTATTTTGGTAGTTTTAATGACTTATTTTTCAATTTTTGTAAATTCAGTATTTTTACAGGGCTTTTAAAGCAGATATGAATATGTCTTTCAATGCGCAAGTACCTCGAATTAAGGATAGTTTAATGCTGTATATCAGTGCTTTCCAAAACTTTCAATACGTGCGACCCAAAATTCAATCACAATATTTTTCGCCCCCACGCAGTACAATAACGATGTATTGATTGCAATAAAACGATATTTTGACTCTAAGGCTACAATACGACTTTAACCTCTCCACCACTGGCATATATAACTGTCTATCTCAGCCAGTGAATAAATTGTCGCGGACGTATACATATGTTCTTCCGAAATACGATTTTTTGCTCACTGCTATTCATAAAATTATTCGGAATGCAATAAAATGACTTTAACAGTATTTGCGAAGAATTTACTTATTTGAGAGAATTTTCTTATTTATTCTCTTTCTCTTCTCTCCCCAAATACACCACATACCTGTGCATACATGCAAAACGGTGGTATTTTGGAGTAAATCGCTTATATTTTAATCTGCAGTAAAGGGATTAATTATAAACCTTACAAATTATCTAAATAAATGTTAATTTTTGCATATAATTTTATATATATGATAAGCCTGTGGCGTCACTGGTAATTATTAAACTGGTTCTTAACTTAGTATTGATAAATTAGTTATCAAATACATTGTGTAGTAATGATACTTTTAAAAGTGTATTATATCAGTGTAAATGTTTTTTCCCATCATGTTAGAATATATTTTATTTGTGTGTTTACTTTCAACAAATTAATAATTTTTTTTAAAATAATCTTTTGTTTTCGGCTTTTCAATATGCTCGCCCCTCCTTCCTATGGTCATCACGCCCCTCTAAGGGGGCGTCCTACAGTTTGAGAAGCACTGCTGTATATTGTTGAAATCTGGCTAATAATATAAAATAATTTGTACTTAAAATCTTTAAAGAATTTCACTTTATGTGGGATACATACACAAGTAGAGGAAAATAATGTTAGTTTTATTTTAAACTACAAATCTTGTACCTCGTGAATAAATTATATATTGAAAGAAAATATATCCAAAAACAAATGCCCACTTTAAAAAATTAAATTTCTTTTTATAATTTTTAATGTAACTATTAAATTTTTGCGGAATTGTTGACGATTCTACCTCTATGATTAATCAGAACGCCAAAAATAATTTAAGCACTTTATCACACAACAATTTTCTCCTGTTTAGGTTTTTTACCATCCATGTAAATACTTTATAATTCCAATTAGTGTTCATTAAGTCGGCAATAGCTCCAAATTCATTAATTTAATTAGTGGAAGGTAAGTAAATACAATTGTTCATAAGATTGAATAGAAATTGCTGACCACATACACTATTGTGCTTCAATTAACTCGATCAAAATCATTTGTTTTTGTTTGCTTGAAAACCAATTAAAAAGTAATTTTCTTAGAAAGCACTCTTATTTCTTAGTTTATACATTTAAAAAGGTTAAAAAGGTACCCAGAAATAGACACGATTACTCAGAAATACTCGTACTTGCAGAGAAAATATTTTAGGCAGAGTGCAATTAATTATCTGTTCGAAGAGAGAAATTACGCTTAGTGAATTGTGAGATTCAATTGAATTTTTAAAGTGGGAATGGAACAAATTAAACAGCTAAAATTCTTTTGAACCTTCAAAAAGAGTTAGGACTCTATTCTACTTGAATAGAATTTAATTCCATTTAATTTTAAAGATTAAAAGTGTGGCATTGTTAATGTTACTACTGTTTCATGCTTTCATTATTAATGAAATAAGCTAAATCGATTCCAAAAATTATTCAGTCCTCTCGAAATTCAGTACACAATCTCTTTATAATCAAGTGAGAAATCATTAATTTTAAGGTCTTTAGCCATGTAATGATACTCTCTATTCTCGTATGAAAGATCAACATGCTCAGTTAGCTTTCTTGCCACTATATTTATTGGAGGATTATAATTAAGATTCCACTTTTAAAAGGAAGTAAAACAGAATTACTGGTCAGATGATACTACATTTGAACTAAATATATTTCAAAAAGGGAGAAACAGTATGGTATAAGCATATATATATATATATATATATATATATATATATATATATATATATACATATAATATACGTATATATATAATACACATATATGTAATATACATATATATAATATATATATATATATAATATACATATATATAATATACATATATATAATAGACATATATATAATATACATATATATAATATACATATATATATAATATATATATATATATAATATACATATATATAATACACACACACATATATATATATATATATATATATATATATATATATAATAAAAAACTTCTAGTGGTGCATACTATGTCGTGGCGAGTGGTTGATTTTAAAGTGGTGACCGAAAGATTGGGCGTGGCCGGCGGTCAGTGATACTGTATTACGTGGCAAGTGGACGATTACTGTATTATCCAAGAGAGAGTCTTGCAAAGTTTATTAACTGCAATTTATTGTACTTCATGAAACACACATGAGTCTTACAAACAATGAAAACTGGACGGTACAACACAGACTAAGACAACACACGGACACACGAAACGCGGCAGC
This sequence comes from Trichonephila clavipes, assembly GCA_019973935.1. Taxonomy (NCBI): domain Eukaryota; kingdom Metazoa; phylum Arthropoda; class Arachnida; order Araneae; family Nephilidae; genus Trichonephila; species Trichonephila clavipes. The sequence goes on from BMAU01020446.1 coordinate 458,831, forward strand.
CTGCTGATTACATGTTTACAGAGTGACGAGCGAAGAGGCGAGAGAGAAAGAGAGTACTTTTCAAATCTCGGTATTTATAGCCGATGGTGAAAATAACTTATATTGGTTTAAATGGGTGGGACAGGGATTTCGGATACTAATTGATTACGATTAAAATTTAATAGGTATTTTTGAATCAAAGAATTAAAGCTTGTTTAAATACACTCTATAAAAAAACGACGCACCAAGAAGTTGCCTGATTGTAATGAAACTTCGTATACAAACACATTTCAACCAAACATGAAATGATAAAAATTTGGTGACCAACGAATGAATAGCGGGAGCTACAGCGCATCGGAACTGCGCACTCAGCAGATGTCTGTAAAAACCGATTCTCAATATGATGGTGAAAATTTCTGTTTCATTGAGATTTAGGATACCTGTGAAATACTGAAAAATGACTCGCCGCTGGATTCGAGCTCATTAAGAGCAACTGTAAGTGTTTGAAAGAGGTCGTGTCATTGGACTGAAAGAGGGAGGTTGGATAAATCGGAGAATCTCTCGTCATATGGGTCGAAGCGACGCAGCCCTTAGAAGATGTTTGCAAGAATGGGAGGGCAGTGGCAGATTTAAGCGTCATGATGGTACATGGTAGCAGTCGATTTAAGGCCACAACAGATCAAGAGGACATATTTATTGTCAGATCAGCTGTCACAGTGCCTGAATCATCGTTATCAACCATCAGACGTGCAACCCCCACACGAGTGTCCACTATGACCAATCACAGACAGCTGATAGAGCGAAATTTACGCTATTACCGACCACTACGCCACCTGCCACATACGCCTGCACACTGTCGAGCCAGATTATGGTGGTGCTTGGCTCTATCAGGTTGAAATCTTGCTGACTGGGGACGTATAGCAACGAATCTCGCTTCCAACTGTGTCCTCACAATCATTGAAGACGTGTCTGGAGATGCCTTGGGCAGCGTGCCAATCGTGCTTTCACTCTTGCATGCCACACAGACCCTCAACAAGGATTTATGGTCTGGGGTGCTATTTATTTTGAAGCCGGACTTCTTTGGTCGTCATTAGAGACACACTTACAGTACATCAGTACGTTGGCGTCATTCTGAGAACTGTTTTGCTACCGTTCCTTTTGCAGTATCCTGGCCTAATTTTTCAGCAAGATATTGCCAGACCACATACGGCAGGTGTTGCGATGAACTATCTTACAGCTTATCATACACTTCCTTGGCCCGCCAGATCACCAGATCCCTCTCCAATCGAGCATGTCTGGGATATGATGGGAAAGTGACTGCATCTACCATGTAATATAGATGACCTGGCCCAACAATTGGAGAAAATTTGGCAAGAAATACCGCAGGAGACCATCAGGGTGCTTTATCAATCTATGTCACGTCGAGTGACAGCTTGCATCCAGGCTAGAGGTGGGTCAACTCCTTATTGAGCTCGTTACATTGTAACTGTGTAACTCTAAAAGAATAATTTAATTTTTCTAAAATTTGAATCATTTCTTATTCTATACGTAATCTTTCTAAATACCAATTTTTGTCTCTATCGGACAACTCATTCTTGGTGCGTAGTTTTTTTTTTCTGTTATAGAGTGTATTAAGAAAAAAAGAGTTAGTCAGAAGAATGTTAGAGGGAATTATTATATATATATATATATATATATATATATATATATAGCCTTATTCACTACAAACAAGAGATAACATCCAACAATCACATTCGAAAAACACAAATGCAGTAGGAAAATCGTACAATGAAGGACATATGAGCAACCGAGATTAAGAATTATAAAATGGATACTACAGTATTATAAACATTGCTGACTTAGGACAGCTAAAATATAAAATAATTTATATAAAAGTGGGGTTGAACATGTTTTTTGGCCAGCCAACCTTCCCTCTTTATGTAAATAATAATGAGCAAAAACCTATTGAAAGTCATGGATATGAATATCTACATCCATTACTACATCCATTACTAGATTAACTTACCTAAAAATTGCACTTAAAAATGCAGAGCCCGCGCTAAATCTGAGTGCAATAAAAAAGTTATTGCCAGATTCTGGACCCTAATGCAGATTTAAATCATGTGAATGGCTCAAATGTAGCACTTATCAAAAGTGTAAAAATAATGGAAATAAAAATTAGTAAGGGAGTTACAAATTGCCATAACTTTAGTAATACTAGAGTATATATGAATACAATAATAATAAGTAATTTATCTAATATTAGAATATGGTGGTAATTAAAGCTATGAAATATGTAAGTTTATAGCAATAAACTATTATCATACTCAGAATTTTTAATCCTTACTATTTTGAATAGCTTTATTCATATAACTATTAATAAAATTAATTGGTTATTTCTGATTTAATCAATATTTAGTAAATTGTTTATAATTATTTATTATTCCTGATTTTTTGACACCATAAACTTATTGCTTTTTATATAATTAATAACAATATTTCTGAATATAGAAACATGTACATTACTCTCCCAATGAGGAACTTTTATAATATTGAAATTAAAATCTTCTCTTTTATCATAAATATTAGAAACTATTACATTATCTTTTATTTTGATATGTATGTCAAGAAAATTTGCTTCATTGTTGTTACTATTTGTCTGTACTAAATTAAGATATTGTGGATAAACATTAATGTTAGGTATAAAATTGACTTGTTTGCCAAAAGTAATTACGTCATCTATATAACGATAAATATAATATTTAGAATTATTAATGTAACTACTTTCAAAACAATGTAAGTATAAATTGGCAAGACAGTTGCTCGCAGGGTTAATATATATATATATATATATATATATATATATATATACTGCTCAAAACAATTAAAGGATATTGTAAGTTTTATATAAAAAGATATAAGCGAAATTTTTTTGTCGAAAATGGATGAAGAGAATAACAAATCGTTGAGCCGTTGTATCCATCTGGCTACCTGGCCTTCAGTATTTCTAAAATTCATTAGCCAAGTTAAAGAGGCATGATCGGTACGTAGAAGAAATTTTTGGCCATAGAGATAGTGATGGAAATGCTCGATGGCTTTCACAATAGCCAGTAGCTCTTTTCGAGTGACACAATAATTTTTTTACGGTTTCGATAAACACTTACTCCAATAAGCTACGACTCGTTCCTGGCCATCTATTTCCTGAGATAATACTGCTCCAACACTCTCATTACTGGCATCAGTGTCCAAGATAAGTGGCTTGTCCGGTTGTGGATATATTAAGATCGGTGAAGACGTCAAAGCTTCCTTAAGCTGGAGGAAGGAATCTTCACATTCTTTTGTCCACTGAAACTTTTGTTTACTTTCTGTTAGCTTGTGCAAGGGTCTTGCGATGTTAGAGAACCCTTTCACAAACTTTCGGTAATAAGTACATAGTCCCAGGAAGCTTCGCAGCTCACGGAGGTTTTCAGGGCGTTTCCAATTCTTTACGGCGGACACTTTTTTTCGGGGTCGGTACGAACACCTTCTGCAGAGATGATGTGTCCCAGATAATTGACTTCTTTCTGGAAGAACTTGCATTTCGAAGGGTTTAGCTTCAAGTTAGCGTCCCTTAATTTTGATAACACCTTCCGGATATTTTGAAGATGTTCTTCAAACGTACGCCTTCCTATTATGACGTCATCCAGGTAAATAAGGCAAGCTTCAAAAGTCAGACCCTTTAGCACGGTCTCCATCAGGCGCTCGAAAGTAGCTGGCGCATTGCAGAGCCCGAACGGCATGACTTTGAACTGCCATAGTCCTTGGCCGGAAGTGAATGCTGTTTTTCTCTATCTTCGGGATGGATCTCCACTTGCCAGTATCCGCTCTTTAAATCTAAAGTCGAGAATCATTTATGACCGGAAAGGGTATCCAGGGTGTCATCTATCCTTGGAAGAGGGTAGCTGTCCTTCTTGGTGACGTCGTTAAGTTTTCGATAGTCCACGCAAAATCTTGTGGAGCCATCTTTCTTACGAACCAAGACGATTGGAGATGCCCACGGACTCGTAGACGGTTCTATGATGTCATTTTACTGCATCTCTCGTAGTAGTGTTCCGACCTCTTCCTGTTTAGCAAACGGCAAGCGTCTTGGGTGCTGTTTAATCGGCGGATGGTCTGCTGTATCAATTCTGTGTTTTGTCACTGTAGTATGGCCAATATCGCTACTGTTTCTAGAAAACACGTCTTCAAATTCTTAGAACAGTCTTTCTGCGGAGCTTTTCTGTTCGGGGACAATTCAGCATTTTCTAGAAGGTCGGGAGTCAACTGTTGAGGCGAGTTGGATAGGAGCAAGCTCGAACTTTTGCAGACACACGTTACTGGACTGCAGGTTGCCAACACTTCACCTTTCTGGAACACTCTAGGTTTTTCAGTTACGTTGCAAATTCTTGCCGGGATAGTTTTTCTGGAAAGGTCCACTAGCGTCGAAGCTATTAGCAATCCATCCGCTTTATTTTCCGCAGATCCAATTAGGCCAGAGTTGAAACTCACATCGTTACCGATGTATCCAGGTACTATGATTTCAGTCCTTGGGGGAATGGTAATATTCTCGTTAGCGGTTACCTGTCGAATAGATTCTGTCATGTGTTCAATTTTGAATATAGTGACTTCTTCGTGTATGGAACGTAATTCGTTCTTGTTGAAGTCTAAAGTGAAACCATGCTCCTTTAGAAAGTCTAGTCCAAGAATGAAAGGGTCTGCAATATCTGCGACATACACAGCATGTTGGTAGGTAGTGTCTCCAAACTTGATCTTGACTTTTAATTTTCCGTGAATATCAATCTTTTCCCCCGTCACGGTCTGTAGCACCACGCGGGGCGCGGTCCAGATAAGTTTCTCTATTAATTTTTGAGCCAGATCGTTCCGAATGATAGACACATTGGCTCCTGTATCGATGATCATGTTGCAGGGAAGCTCGTTAACATGTCCCATTATAAAAATTCCATTCTCACCGGTACTCTTTGTCGAAATTTGACACACTTGAAAGTCGGGCTTTCCAAAATCTGGCAACCTTCGCCCCACGAGATGGCCATTAATTAGTTTTTCCGACACCTCCTTCTGGGAGGCGCTATTAGTTTCAGCGCCTTGGCGTGCCCGGCAGCTTCTCTGCAGATGCCCTTCTCGACCGCAGGTCCAGCATTTAAGGGTCTTCTTCCCGTCTGCTTTCTGGCACATCAAAGACGCAACTCTATTCATGAAGCTTCTCATCTGTCGCTCTAACCGCTCCACACTTGAGTTCGACGTGTCCGATTCGTTGACGGCTCGTATGGGGTGTCTGTCCTTTCGGTGTTGCTTGCTGGGTTGCCTCGAATTTCCTAGCAAACACTAGGGCCCCCTTAAGTCCTTGAGATCCGCCATTCGGAGAGCTTTCTGGATTTCCGGATCACGCACCCCGTCGATGAAGTGTTGCAGCGCCAGGACTTCTCTTACTTCAGTCGGACAGTCAGAAAACGCCAAGTGAGAAAGCCTCTCGACGTCCGTCGCCAGTTCTTGGAGCGTTTCGGACACTTTCTGCTGCCGTGACTTCAGCTGGAGTCTGCTGTAATCCTTCACACATTTCTCTCCGAAGCGTAACTCCAGAGCATTAACGAGAGCGTCGAAATCCAGCCGCTGTGTTTCCGGCAAAGTTTGCAAAATGTCAGCAGCGTCGGCTCGAAGAGAAGCAGCTAACTGGCAGGCCTTGGTCTGGGAGTCCCACTGGTTTGCATCCGCCACTATGGAGAATTGGGTATTATACACCTGCCAAGAGGACTTTCCGTCATATGTAGAAAGCTTGATGGAAGGCTTGGAATAAGGAGCTTGAAACTTAAATTCATCCCCTTGGCCAGTCATGACTTTCTGCTTCAATTTCTCTAGGTCACTCCTGAACGAGATGGAAACATCATCTACCTTTTCGAAAATTTTCGCATCTAGTTTGCTCTCCATATCTTCGAATTTATTTTCAAATTTGTTCTCTTTATCCACAAATTTGTTTTCGAATTTATTTTCCACCGACTCGATTCTTCCTTCCATTTCTTCAAATTTCTTGTCCATAGTCTTTAATTTGTCGCCAATGCCCTTCAGATCACTTTTCAACTCTTCCTTGTTCTAGGTCAGTTTGTTATTCAACTCGTCCATATAGGCGCTGATCTGCTCGTTTACGTTAGTAAGCTTGGTATTCACTTCTGCGATATTGGTGGTCAACTCCGATTTCATTTCGCCCATGTTGGCATTCATGCGGGCGGTCAAGTCCGATTTCATTTCAGTCAATTTTTCTAGAAGAGTCTGGAACTGGGCCTCCATCGCTCTTGTTGTTGGCATTCAATCCCACTTCTGACACCAATTGTTACGTTTTCGGGGGTTCGAAATGATTGAAGCCGAAGAGCGGGATCCAAAACAATTTTATTCTTGGCCAAAACAGTCCTCCACAAATTGTAGAACAGTTCGAGAAAGTCACGTACAATCGATGAAAATACTGATAACACAGATGTAATACACTAACAAAAGCAATAGTAAACACTCAGCACAAAAATAATAACTCAATAAAAGCAATAACACACGCACTATGCAATCGTCTCTCTCTCTCAAGCACAGAGAGGTATCACTTGCATGAAAGCTGAGATCTGACTAACTGACTAGCCGGCCCGGGCCTTTTTATACCTTTCGGTCAGAAACCTCTTGCACTTGCCAGAATAATCGAGAAATAGAAAGGTCTAGCAAAATCCGGAACGTACGAGAAAAGCTCAATACAGTAATACATTCAATACAATAGTGTTACAATACCGCGATAGGGTTGCCAGAAAGGTTATTAGGAGCAGGGTTGCCATGGTCGCCAAGCTTATTGCCCACATTTGGCGATATATCGCCAAATTTGGCGCCAAAAATTAAGTCGCCAAATCCGTCGCCAACTTGGCGCTAGCTGCAATATTTGGCGAGTTTACCATTTAAACCAATGTTAAAGCATGGGGGCCGTTCAATGCAGTGGAAATGATATTACAGGTAAACAGGGTTGAAATCACATTAGATACGACAAATTAAACTGTAAAAATGAACACAAATGAGTAGACACAATTAGAATAAGACTAAATTCGTAACAATATATATATATATATATATATATATATATATATATATATATATATTCTGTGCATTTTTTGTCACTAAACTCCTCTTAAACGGCTGGACCGATTTCGATGAACTTTTTGTGTGGGTTCAAGTAAATTCAAGAATAGCTTAGATTCAAAATTCGGCCCGATATCGCATTTCGTTAAAAAGATATTAATTAAAAACATTGATAAAATAAAACTCAACATTCACCTGCTATGTTGTAACAACGCTATTGTTATAAACAAGTAATATAAAAAAATTTAAATCGATTCCTACTTAGATCAAAGAAGAAATAATTTATTTTAGCTACTTTTTATTAAATAGTTGCAATTAATATAAATATGAATATACATATGACAGAATCATAGCTTTAAGTATTAATTAATTTTTATTAATTATCATTAAAGTATCGTATTGTCATCCAAAACGATAGTGTATATATAAAATTTCCTTTCACACGTAAGAAAAAAAAACCTTTACAAATTTTGACATAAGTCGCCAAAAGGATCGCTAAGTCGCCAACGTGGCTGTATTTGAAATTTTTTCAATAATTTGTTGTTGTTGTTGTTGTTGTGGCTAATGCCACCTGTCTGACGTAGTCAAAACGAGGCGCACGAAATTCATCGTGGCATGGGCAAGAGGTACGCCTGTCGTTGGCATTGAACACCATACAGGTGTCAGTGCGATTTAAGCTCAGTGAAACTTCCCCGAAGGGACGATAGATGGCGACACGACCTCTATCTCCATCTCCACAATTTCTGCAAGTGAACTGAAGGGGAGGGAAATATTCTCCAGTTCCTGCGCTAGTGAATAAGCCCACAAGACTACGGACCCACTGATTTAACGAGCACGTACTCCGTGTGCACTCGGAGGTTATTTGGTGACATCGATTATCGAACCCAGTCCTTCCGGTCTGGAGTCCGATGCTCTAACCACTAGGCTACCCACGGTTTAAATCAATTAATTTTTATTAATTATAAGTAAATTATTGTATTGTCATCCAAAATAATCATGTACATTACATTTCAGCTTAATTGAGTGCTTTAAACTGTATTTTATTAACGATTGAAAATTCCACCAAGATAAATAATAAAATAAATAAACAAATAAAATATGTATAGAGATCATGAGCTAATAGTAGAAATGAAAAAGACGTAAGTTGGCGTCGAAAATTGATTTTGAGCCAAACTGGCCAAAACCGGTCTTTATTGTTACGAAAATGCAGACGCGCGATTCACGCTTTTTAGCATTTTTAATTAATATCTTTTCAAATAATCTTTTTATATGTAATTCTTCTGTGCGTGTGTAAGTAACTGAACTCCTCCTAAACGGCTGGACCAATTTTGATGAAAGTTTTTGTCTGTTCCAGTGGACTCGAGAATGGTTTAGATTTATAATTCGGTTTAGAATTGTTTATTTAATTAATTTTTTATTTTTAAATTGTTGATCTTTGCATGTTTTATATTGGATCCGGCAGACTGCGTTACGATCGCAGTATCGGATATTTAAAACCTTTTATTTTGAATTTAGGATGTGTGTACAGGACAACGTCTGTCTGGTCCTCTAGTATGTAATATAATCCATAATATATATACACAAATAGCTATAGAAGCTAAGTATAACCATTCAAGAAAGGAAATATTAGGCACAGTAGTACAATAACAAATTCCTGGCCTTAGGTCAGTGCTTCTCAAACTTTCAATGCTGGCGCCCCCCTTTTCAATCACAATTTTTATCGCGCCCCCCCTTATACATTAATAATCCACTAAATTCAATAATAATGCACTTTGACTCTAAAGCTACAATACGAGATCTTAATTATAAACCATACAAATTTATAACATACGTATTAAAAATTTTGTATACTACTTTTAAGCAAAATAAATAAATAAATAATATAATAGGATAATTATTATGTTATTTTTCCTTTCTCTAATTTTTAAATTGAACGTATTGCAAAATGCGGTGACTGCTTAGAAGACAAAATATGGATATCTGCTAAATATAGAAAAATAACTCAGAGGGTCAATTTCTATAATCATAAGCATTCCTTATAAAAACTTTGCTTTGCAAGACAAGCCCATGGAAGTCGTTAATACTTATTAAACTTGTTCTTAATTTAGTATTGATTAATTAGTTATAAAATATTCTGTGCACCACTGATACATTAAAAGTATACCGTCCGAAGTACCCGCTCTTTTCAGGAACTCATTTATAAGAAAATAAAACATTCTTGATATAATAGCTGTATTGTAAGGAAAGTAAAGCCAAGTGCGCGACAATGTTTACAAAAATGTAAAATGTTTTTTTTTAAATGATTGCTCAAATTATAATTAGTTTTAAGCGAATTTTAATTTTAAGCCTCACAGAATTAGCATTTATAATTGATGTTAAATAATGAACAATAATATAAAATTCCGATAAAGAATTATTGTATTATTTTTAATATTTAAAGCAAAAAGACTTCATGTTTCAACCTGGTAGCAGGCGCGCAATCGATACGGTCGAGCGGAGTTACTGAGTCACCCCAATCCTTTTTTTTATAATTATTTTATTGTACACGATACAAATCGTTATTCCAGTGAATAATTTAATTAAGAGAAAGTTTACTACCTACTTTCAAGGACTTTTCAATTTTTCTTTGGTAACAAATAAACAGTTTTGCCAGAATTAACAATTTCGTGATGTGTGTCCTGCGCGACCACTTCCGGGTAAAAAGTGTATTCTTTATGATAATGTAGATGTTACTGCTAAAAACAATTGTTATGCTTTATATCAGTGCTTCTCAAACTTTCAAAACTGCAGCCCCCTTATCAATCACAATTTTTATCGCGCCCCCTTATACATTAATAATGTACTGAATGCAATTATAATGCACTTTTTTACGCTAAAGCAATAATATTAATTATATACCGTACAAATTCATGACATAAATATTAAATTTCGTATATGTTGCTTTTAAGCAAAAAATATTAAGTAATAGGATAGTTATTATGTTATTTTTCCTTTCTCTAATTTTTAAACTGGATTATATTGCAAAATGCGGTGGCTGCTTAGAAGGCAAAATATAGATATCAGCTTTTTTAGAAAGAACTCAGTGGATCAATTTCTAATCATAAGCATTCCTTTAAAAATTTGCTCTGTAAGACAAGCCCATGGAAGTCACTAATTTTTATTAAACTTGTTCCTAATTTAGCATTAATTAATTAGTTATAAAATACTCTGTGCAGCACTGATACATTAAAAGTATACCGGCTGAAATACCCGCTATTTGCACGTTTTTATTTATAAGACAATAAAACATTATTGATATAATAGCTGAAATGAAAGGAGAGTAAAGCGAAGTGCGCGACAATGTTTACAAAAACGTAAAATGAATGCTCAAATTTTCATTAGTTTTAAGTGAATTGTAATTATAAGCCTCACAGAATTAGCATTTATAATTGATGTTAAAGAATGAACAATAATATAAAATTTCGATGAAGAATAATTGTATTATTTTTAATATTTAAAGTGAAAAGACTTCAAAATGTTTTAAACCTGGAGCAGGCACGCACTCGATACTAATGGTCGAGTGGGGTTATTGAGCCACCCCAATCTCTTTTTTTTTATAATTATTTTTATAGTACACAATAAAAATCGTAATTCCAGTGAATAATTTTATTAAGAGAAATTATACTCACCCCTACTTTCAAGAACACAACATATTTCGGAAAAAAGTTATCACACCGAGAACTCAGTCAAAACAAGTACCTTAAGATTGTAAAAAAACGTTTGTCACTCCCAAAACAGAGGGAGATATGTGACAAATATATTTTAGTTCACACGTTAAGACTGTCAAACAGGAGGATAGAGAGAGAGTGTGTCAGAGCCATTGGTAACAATTAAACAGCTTTGCCAGAATTACCGATTTCGTGCACTGTGCTCGGCGTGACAGCTCCGGAATAAAAGTGTATTTATTACAATATGGATGTTCAAAAATAATTATGTAAAACGTTTTTTTTTTTTCATTATGCTTTTTTTTTTTTATATGTTTGGGAATAACTCATAGAAATAAATCTTGGCCTAGTAATCCTTCAAAGAGTGCTCTGTGCTTTTCCAAAATCATAAAAATATTTTACAAGGAAAAAATCGCAGCAGAAATAGTTTATTTGCAACTTCCCTAAATGAAAAACAAATACATAAGAGCAGGGACGTAACTAACCGTACAAGTGAGTTCGAAGGTCAAACCGCAGCAGCTACATTCTGCTGCCTACATCTGATGACAAATATATAACAGTGATGAATTTTTTACCTTCCTATTTTTTTTTTTTTTTTTCGATTATGGGTCTGGGTTTTGTTTATTCTCATTTTGGTTTGAAAAGAAGTAGCTTTAATTTTTTATGACGTAATATCACAGATATATAAATTATATCAGTGTAAATGTGTATTTTTTTATTATGTCAGAAAGTATTTTGTTTTACTTCATTCCAGTAAATATTTTTTTAATCTTTTATTTTCGATATGCTCGCGCCCCCCTTGTACGTTTATCGCGCCCCCAGGGGCGCGCCCCACAGTTTGAGAATCACTGCTTTATATGTTTGAAAATACTCATCTTGGTCTAAGTCTTGGCCAAGTAGTCCATCAAAGTGTGTGCTCTCCGTGGTTTTCCAAATATCGTAAAACTTTTGCATGGAAAAAAGCGCAACAGAGGAATACATTACTTACAACTTCCTTAAATGAGAAATAAGAGAGGGGTCATAACTAACTGTACCAATAACTTACAAGGTCAAACAAATTACAGCTATAATGTGCAGTATTTCAAAAATAATGACAGTGATGAATTTTTTATGTTGCTAAATTTTTTCGATTCTGGATCTGGGATCTGTTTTTTCTCTGAAAGAGTAGAAAGTTAGGTTTAAAAAAAGAAAATATAATAAAAACTCTCTCATCATGGGATTACAGCAAATTAAATAAAATATTTTTTATTTGGTCATATGATCAAAGATAGCTAATTAAGTATTAAAGAAGATTTTTTTTATGACTTAATATCGCCTATAACTTATATCAGAGTAAAAGTGCATTTTTTATTATGTCTGAAAGTATTTTGTTTTAATTCATTCTAGTAAATAAATTATTTTTTAAATCTTTTATTTTCGATATGCTCGCGCCCCGCTCGTAAGGTTACCGCGCCCCCCCAGGGGGGCGCGCCCCACAGTTTAAGAAACACTGCCTTAGGTACAAAGATTGCAGGTTTAATAAAGTTTTAGGGCCTGCCAATCTTCACCTTTACTTTGTCTATACGAAGTGCCAAGGGAAAAGGAAAGTATAATATTAGGAGAAATTTAAATATTACAAATAAAATCACTATACTAATAAAATATAACAATACAATTATAGCCTACTAGTATTCGAAGTATAGATTTAAAGTTGATGCAAAAGGTAAATAGTAAAACTTACTTCAGGAGTGTATCAACTGGTTATATTTCCTACCGAATACATCAGATGAATAACAGCACCGTATAAAGTTAAAAATTATGATAGAATAATATAAAATTCATATATATATATGTACGTTTAAAAATCATAAATATATATTCATATAAATATTTGTGAAAAATAAATGAATACAAGAAATATTTAAATAATATGATTCATTTATTAAACATGTGGCGCCATCTTTTGAATAATTAGTTTAAATACTAGTATTAAAACATAATGTAAATAATAGTTATTAATACAAATTGTATACCACTGAGAACTATTAGAAATATAATTGTAAAAAGTGTTAGCAGGATATCCATGTCCAATACATTGTTTAATAAAGTTATTCAGATTTATATAAATATTAGCTTAATTCTAAAGATTACATTAAAATGATAAATATAGTTAAAATAATATTTCTATATATAGATATAGATAAATTTGAATTCCAGTAAGGCACTTTAAGAATGTTAAAATTAAAGGCATCTCTTTTATGATAAATATTACTATGTAATTTCAAATCCTTAATATACATGTTCCATTTAAATAATTAGTTTTAAATAGATTATTATTAATTTTAACTAAGTTTAAATAATCCGGATAAAAATTAATTTTGGGATTGAAATTAACATTTTTACCAAAAATAATTAAATCATCAATATATCTAAAAATGTAATAGTCATTATTAATAATATATTTATATTCAAAAAAGTGTAAATATAAATTAGCCAAACTATTGCTTGCCGGGCCTCCTTGGGACAATCCATTATTTTGTTTATAAAATGAATCAATAAAATTAATGTAATTTCCTTTTAAGACTTTTATATGTATATACACTCTGTCGCAAAAAAAATATATGCACCCAGAAGAAATCAAGCTACAATCACGAAACTCGGCAAGAATGTAGTCTGGTAAGAGATATGCAAATGATTAAAATTTCGAAGCCAATGAGACAAGGCTAAGTGTGCTATGCGCATATTAGTTGCGCAACTGGGAGAGTTTAAAAGCATGAGTACGAGCGCCATACGGCTATCCAAACGAGTCTGATGACTTTGATAGACGATATTGAGACTTAGGATGCCTCTAAGACGTAACCGGCGGCAGTACGAGCAGCTGACGGACTTTGATAGGGGCCGTATAATAGGCCTCAGAGAAGCAGGTTGGTCGAATAGACGTATCGGCCGCCACCTCGGTCGGAGCGATATGGTAGTTGCTCGGTGTTGGCAACAGTGGATCACAGAAGGTAGAGTGTACCGTCGCGGAGGGTCAGGACGTCCCAGGAAGACAAATGATCGCGAGGATCGTGCAATCAGAAGAGTGGCTACTTCGGCACCAACAACGTCGCTAGCATCGATTCAACGCCACTTACCTCCTTCCAGACATCCAGTGCCATCAAGAGAAACCATAAGGAGACGACTGACCGAAGTTGGCTTGAGGAGCCGACGTCCGCTAAGACGCTTACCACTGACCCCACATCATAGGCAGTGTCAACTGGATTTTTGCCGACCTCGGGCAACTTGGAGTGTGACAGACTGGAGACGTGTCATCTTCAGTGATGAATCCCGATTCAGTCTCAGTGCTGATGACCACCGCACACGTGTCTGGAGGCGCACCGGCCAGCGGTCCGATCCGGCATTTATTGTCGAGCGGCATACAGCAATTTCACAAGGTGTGACAGTGTGGGGAGCAATTTCTTGGGACACACGATCATCTTTAGTGGTCCTTCAAGGCACTTTGACAGCTCGCAGATACGTGGACGATATTTTAACGCCGATTGTGCTACCCATGCTATCAAGTCGCCCAGGTGCCATTTATCAACCAGATAATGCTCGTCCACATACTGCGCGACTCTCCCAACAATGTCTTCAAGGATATGACGTCCTACCATGGCCTGCCAGGTCACCAGATCTTTCGCCAATGGAGCATGTCTGGGAAGGCAACTGCAGCCGTCCCGAGATACAGGAGAATTAACTGCGCAGATGCAAAGACTATGGCAGGATCTTCCACAGGGGTCATAAGTGATCTAATTGAATCGATGCCACGCCGAATTTCGGCTTGTATAGCTGCCAGAGGTGGCTTTACTACTTACTGATTTTTAACCTTTTGCAAGCTGTAACCGCTTAATAAAATGATATTTTGTTCTGAATTTTTAATCATTTGTTTATTTTCATATACACTACATGCATACCAAATTTCGTGAATGTAGCTCAATTTCTTCTGGGTGCATATATTTTTTGCGACAGAGTGTATATATATATACATATATATATATATATATATATATATATATATATATATATATATATATAAATATAATCCAATATAAAAATTCAATATATATATATATATATATATATATATATATATATATATATATATATACATATACACAAATATATAAACGCAAATATAAAAATAGACAGATAGTTATAACCTAAAATAACTATAAATATTAAGAAGGCACAGTAGTATAATGACAAACTCCTGGCCTTAGGAACTAGGATTGCAGGTTTAAACATGTTTTGGGGCCGACCAAGCTTCACCTGTAGTTTGTCATAATATGTACCAAGAGGAAAGGAAAGAATTATATATGAGGATTTTAAATATTAAAAAATCATTAAACTAAGTGAAATATGAACAAAAACATAACCTACTTTTATTCGCAGTGTTGACGTACGTCGGAAATGCATCAGCTATTAATGTGTTCCCACCAAATTCAAGGGAGTGAAAGCAGATCCGCATAAAATTAACTGCGATAGGATATTAAAATTTATATAAATTTATATATATATATATATATATATATATATATATATATATATATATATTCTTTTAAAGAATCATAAAATAATATTCATATAAAAATTAGTGTAAAATATAAATGAAACACAACAAAAATAATATTATTAAAATTTAATAAGAATGTGGCGCCATCTATTTAATAATTGTAGAATAAATTAAATATTGTAGAAATTTAAAAAATCATTACAAAACATAATGACAGTAAATACTTACAGTAATATAAATTGTATCATTAAAAACCATTATAAATATAATTATAAAGAAAGTAAGCAGGATATCCATGTTCAATACAGTGATTAAAAATTCATTAAGATTTAAAAAAAAAATATTAGCTTTTTCGCTAATACATTATTACGATAAATATAGCTAATACGTATTGATAAATTTGAATTCCAGTATGGCACTTTGACGATATTAAAATTAAAGGCATATCTTTTATCATAAATATTGTCACGGAGTTCGAAAGAAGTACACAGTTCAATTAAACAAACAATTAGATTTATTCTAACGCTTGGAGCTCGATACAACACTGGACTGAGAACATGCCCAACTGGCGATGAACTCTGCTTTTATACACTTCGGAATATTCGAGAAATAACCAGTATGCACTCTAAAGAATGATCTGGATTCATCTAGAACCTAGAGAAACAATACATTAAAAACGGAAACAAAATTCCAGTCTTTGGATAAATCTGCCGGGGCCGGGATTCGAACCCGAGACCTGAGGAAGTTCAGTCCAACGCTCTGCCAACTCGGCTATCGGGACTTGTAGCAAATTATGCGTGTGGCATTGCTCCCCTCGAAAAAGAAGACAGCGCCCGCTGTCATTTTGTTCAAGGGTCTTTATTCTGGAACGAGTGATGGGTCCTTTGTATGATTCTTTGGGAGGAATATCCTCGGTTTCGATTTGCTCGGCGGGATCATGGTACGGTTTCATACGCAGTACATGGACAACTTCTCTTAGTTTTCTTTTTCGTGAAGCAGGATCAAAATCTTGTACTTCGTAAGTCCCGGCTGATAAACGGCGTAGCACCTGATACGGTCCGAAATACCTTCTTAAGAGTTTTTCGGAGAGACCGACTTTTCTCACTGGAGTATAAATCCATACGAGATCTCCGGGAGCGTAGGATACCATTTGGTGTTTGGAATCGTAACGTCGACGATCTTTGTCTTGAGCTCTCAGAGTGTGCACTCGGGCTAGCTGTCGTGATTCTTCGGCTCTGGCTGCTATCTTGGTGATGTTATTGTCATCAAAATCGTTAGGACAGAATGGTAGCATTGTATCTAGTGTCGTTTCCGCTTCACGACCATGAAGTAAATAGAACGGCGTAAAACCTGTGGTCTCTTGTTTAGCGGTATTATAAGCGAAGGTTACAAATGGTAGAATTTCATCCCAATTTTCTGCTCTACATCCACATACATTGACAACATGTCGGCCAAGGTCTTATTGAAGCGCTCCGTCAGTCCATTTGTTTGGGGATGATACGCCGTTGTGAAACGATGATCAATGTTACACAAGTCGACGAGAGAGGAAACAAGTCTGGATCGAAAGACGGCTCCACAATCTGTGATAATTACTCGAGGAGCTCCATGCCTGAGGACAATTTCTTCAAGTAAGAACTTCGCTATTTCGTCGACTTCGGCTGTCGGCAAGGCTTTTGTTATTGCATATCGTGTTGAGTAATCCGTGCAGACTATTATCCATTTGTTTCCATGAGCAGACTTTGGAAATCTCCCAAGGAGATCAATTCCAATGCGATGGAAAGGAGCTATAGCTGGAGGGATGGGAACTAAGCGTCCAGGTGGTCGTTGAGGAACGGACTTTCTCCTTTGGCACTCCCGACAATGCATGACATACCGAACGACATTTCGGTACATTCCCGGCCAGTAAAATCTCTTGCGTATCCTGTCATAAGTTTTCGCGAAACCAAGGTGTCCTGCGGTGGGGGCGTCATGAAAGTGCCTTAGTATGTCTGCTCGTAGATGTTTAGGAATGACTGGCAACCACAACTTTCCATCTGGATCAAAATTCTTCCTGCAAAGGATACCGTCGATAAATCTGAATTCTTCGTTTTTGGATGAGTTGCTCAAAAGTTTTAATTTCGCAAGGTCTTGATCCTTTTTCTGTTCCATCGCAAGGTTCATACTCGTCGTGACTGCTAAAAATTTGTCTGATGTTTCCGTTTCCTCTTCCACTGGATTTCTCGAAAGAGCGTCGGCGTCACTATGCTTCTTACCGGTTTTATATTTTACGTCAAAATCATGCTCTTGAAGTCGGAGGGCCCATCTGGCAAGCCTTCCTGAAGGATCCTTTAAATTCATGAGCCAGCACAAGGAATGATGGTCAGTTACAACAGTAAAGTGTTTTCCGAATATGTACGGCCGAAATTTGTTGGTAGCCCATACGATGGCAAGACATTCCCTTTCTGTGGTGGAATAATTCTTTTCGGCTTTTGTCAGAGTTCTAGAAGCGTATGCTATAACTTTCTCGACATTATTCTGAATTTGTACTAGGACAGCTCCGATACCGTACCCGCTTGCATCAGTATGGATTTCTGTAGAAGCTCTTTCGTCGTACATCCCCAATACTGGATCCGAAGTAAGTGCTTTCTTAAGACTGTTAAATGCTTCCACCTCTTCAGGACCCCAATGAAACTCCACGCCACTTTTCAGCAACGACTGCAAAGGTTCGGCGAGATAACAGAAACCTTTAATAAATCTTCTAAAGTATGAACAAAGGCCAAGAAAACTTCGTATGTCATGTATATTCTTTGGAGTGGGAAAATTTCTTACGGCTTTTATTTTGTCGGGATCGGGACGAACGCCATTACTAGATACAAGATGGCCTAGAATCTTTACTTCTTGGGCAGCAAAAAGACACTTCTTTGAATTTAATTTAAGACCAGCTTCCTGAAGACATTTTAGAACAAGTCTTAATCGTATAAGATGGTCTTCAAAAGTTTCTGAGAACACTATTATGTCATCTAGGTAACAAAGACACATAGTCCATTTAAAATGGCGTAGCAAATTGTCCATCATTCTCTCGAAGGTCGCAGGTGCATTACAGAGACCAAACGGCATGACTTTAAACTCGTATAAGCCTTCGGGGGTAATAAATGCCGTCTTTTCACGATCCGCTTCGTCTATTTCTATTTGCCAATAACCAGATCGGAGATCCATGGAAGAAAAGAACATGGCACCTTTCAGACAGTCGAGCGTATCGTCAATACGAGGCAGAGGATAAACGTCTTTTTCGTGACGCTATTCAGCTTGCGATAATCGACGCAAAAACGCCAACTACCGTCTTTTTCTTACGAGCACAATGGGTGATGACCAAGGACTTTCAGAGGGTTGGACGATACCTTCATCAAGCATTTTCTGAACCTCTTCATGAATGATGCGTCTTTCAGTCGGCGAGACTCTGTAGGCTCGTTGGTTGATTGGAGCATGATCACCAGTAAAAATCCTGTGTTTCACATTCGTCTTCGCGGCTGTCGACTTGTCGGTCTTCGTGAAAAGCCCAGAAAATTTCCGGAGTAGTTCGGATAGCTTGTTTCTCTGTTCGTCACTTAACTCGGGTGACATCATTAACGAACAATTCATCTGTGACTCCGAAGTTTCTTGCTGGTCATCCAAGCAACCCGATGTGTCGGAAATAACACATAGATGCCCTTCATTTAGTGGTTCAGCTTGGCCTATGCACATTCCTCTAGGGATGATTTGGTTTCGGAACTGCAGGTTGGTAACCCAGACATCACTTTTTCCGTTACGATATGTGGATACCATGGACGGTGTAGCAATATTTTTCTCGAAGAGCAAATGTTTGCTGCCGTCTAGAACTACATTTATGTCTCCTCGGGTTTGATATCCTGATACTGTTATTCTAGTTAAAGAATGCGGCTTAAGTGTATAGTCCCTGGTGGCATACAAATTCCAGGCGTCAGGCGCTGTGGAGTCTCGACAGATGTCTTCTAGAACAAGTTCATTTTGTCCACAGTCTATAACGGCTTGAGACGCCTCTAAAAAGTCCCATCCTAGGATGACGTCATGGCTACAATGTGATAAAACAATAAATTCAAAAGGCAGTTCTCGATTGTTTATACGGACACGTAAAACATATTTCCCTATCGGCCGAACAAAATTTCCATCCGCAACTTTCAGCATAACGCTCTTGGCATCAGCAAACAGAACTTTCTTTAAAAATCGGCGATACTTATCGGATATGACAGAAAACGATGCCCCAGAATCTACTAGAGCACGTATCGGCTTCTTATCTATTATTACGTCTAGTTGGTTACCAGTCATCTTGGCGGTCGACGGAGGATTTCCAGTACACGCGGCCTCACCTCCTTGGAAGGTCGCTCTCCTTAGTTTTCCTCGCTCCTACGGCCTGGCGACTGACTGGATCGGCGATATGGCGACGGGGATCTGTAACGACGTATTGGGGATCGGCCTCTCGTGGGACTTGGCGTAAAACGGCGAGAAGAGTTTGGTCGGCGTATTTCTTCTTCAGTGCCAACGTCGTCGAAGTTCCGTCGGCGGTTTCGAGAGTTGTCAAAGACAGCCTTTCTCTCTCGGCAGTAGCGCATTACATGTCCAGGACGTCCGCAGTGGAAACAAACAGGTCTGTTGTCAGCCGTTCTCCACACATCTGTTTTTCTTGGTTCAGGTGGGAATTTCTGAACAGGAGCTCTGTATTTCCTGGTTACAGCGGCGTATGTTGGTCGTGGTCTAGTTTCTGTAGGTTTTGTTGACACTGGGGCCAAAACCCTTTCAACTTCGTCTTGAACGATCTCTTCTAAGGATTGGGGATCGGAGTCCAAAGATTCTTGCGTCTGGTTAACTAGTCGATGGACTTCTTCTCGTACGATTGTGCGAATAAGAGAGACCAAATCAGTCTCATCCGTCAGGGATGCAACCGGTACGACGTTTGGAAGCCTTTCAAATCTCGGTCGACCAACTCTCTTCTGCTTCATATCTTCGATATAGTTGCACCATTTGATAAAACTTGCTGTGTCGTTGATTTCTCTCGTCAACAGGGCCTGATAAATATCCTCAGCAACACCTTTCATTAGGTGTGACACTTTTTCGTCTTCTTTCATCAGAGGATTTACCTCTTGGCAAAGTCCTAATACACTTTGTATGTAGGACTGTGTACTCTCGCCTGAACGCTGGGCTCGGCATTTTAGTTGTTCTTCTGCCCTTCTGGTATATTTTGACGGTCACCGAAAAGTCCACTTAGTCCATTTTTAAACGCTTCCCAGGAATCTAAGGCGTCTTCGTTGTTGACATACCACTGTCTCGCAGTTCCGTCAAGAAAGAAATAAACGTTAGCCAGGCACATCATGTCATCCCACTTGTTAAAGTTGGCTACTCGATTGTACTCTTTAAGCCATTTGAGAGGGTCTTCTCCAGGCGCTCCTCGGAAGGTCGATGGGCTCCTCCATTGCTGTAACGAAGGTGTTACTACAGCGGGCTTGGCTTCTTGCTCGGTCGGCATTTTTGTCCTCTTCCTACTATTTTTTAACAGTCCGAATTCGGGGGATAATCCTCTTAACCGGAGGCTCCTGCGAAGGTTGTCACTATTATCCACGTTTGACGTAATTGTACCCCCGCGCCTCCACCAAACTTGTCACGGAGTTCGAAAGAAGTACACAGTTCAATTAAACAAACAATTAGATTTATTCTAACGCTTGGAGCTCGATACAACACTGGACTGAGAACATGCCCAACTGGCGATGAACTCTGCTTTTATACACTTCGGAATATTCGAGAAATAACCAGTATGCACTCTAAAGAATGATCTGGATTCATCTAGAACCTAGAGAAACAATACATTAAAAACGGAAACAAAATTCCAGTCTTTGGATAAATCTGCCGGGGCCGGGATTCGAACCCGAGACCTGAGGAAGTTCAGTCCAACGCTCTGCCAACTCGGCTATCGGGACTTGTAGCAAATTATGCGTGTGGCAATATTACTATGTAATTTCAAATCCTTAATATACAGTGTTGCATCTAGATAATTAGTTTTGATCGGATTATTATTAATTTTAACTAAGTTTAAGTAAGCCAGATAAAAATTAATTGTGGGATTTAAATTATCATTTTTACCAAAAATAATTAAATCATCAATATATCTAAAAATATAGTAGTCATTATTAATAATATAATTATATTCATAAAATGTAAATAAAGATTAGCCAAACTATTGCTAGCTGGGCCCCCTTCTATCTTTTTTCTTTTCATTCTAAATCTATTGAGTGAGTATTTGATTTTCTGTTTCCATTTCCATTTCAATATATACCTACAGATGTTCTTTTCGTCGAATGTGACTTATTTTTTTCACCCCTCCTACATTAAACTGACTTTATTCTTAGAGCTTTTAGAGTGAAAATCTTTGCTCCCATTTCAACTTCTCTCCTGTGTGCAGTTCAAATCAAACACATTAACTGGAAGTTAAGCGCACAATTTGATTTGTGTTTAAAACATACGGATTTGTGTTTGTCTATAGATCTAACTGTGTTTATTTGGACGATGTTGTAAGTGATATTACATTATTTCAAATTTTTATGCTTAGCATGCGTCTTTTTTATAAATGTATGTGTATTTTATAAAAGTCTTGAAAAAAATATAAAATTGTGTTTATAAAAATGCTCTTAATGGTACGATTTACACTAAAATTTTTAATTTAAGAATTTTCAAAAATTTTTTGGTTGCCTCCAATGGGCGTATACTATGTAAAACAAGTTTTATACTCAAAATTTCATAAAAGGCTAACCATTTAATTTTTTAAGGAAAAAACTTAAATTTTGGGAAGTGATTTTAAAATGCTACTCCTCCTGCAAAAACTTACATACACGCATGAAATTTGGTTAACAAGTACATCAAACCATTTGTAACAAAAGTTGCTATGGGTTTTGCGATAACATGATTGGTATTCATGCAATACTTCTTTTTATGAATGCTTATTGAAAATTCCTTAGAAAAAGTATGAATTCTGAGTTCAATTATTTTTTTAAAAATAAGTATTGCTTTGATTCAAAAATGCATACCAACTTTTGTTACATGTACTATTAGCAATAGGTAAAAAAAAATTCAAAGCATTAGGCACAATAGAAAAAAAGCCTTAGCATTTTAAATGAAGACAAACCAGTTATTTTATCTTTCTGAGATAATACCGTTTAAAGTTTTGATTTGCCATAGAAATGTGAATAAAAATTAGCATAAAAGTTATAATAATTCTGCGTTTATTACGTTTAAAGATTTCAAATTTTCTGAGGTTCAAGAAATATCTTTAAAAAATAATTTAGGCTAAAAAAGTTAGATTTGATTTTTTGACCGATTTTTGTCAATTGAATCGTACCATGTCCCCTTAAGCATTATGCTTAATGCTTAAGAGCTGAAAAGCGGATTTTGTGGTATCTTCCTAAAATAATTGCAAAATAAAAGGATTTTTGAGAGAATGCCCCTTATAAAGATTTCACTTCTTGGTCGGAAAAAAATATCCAGTTACCTTTTCTGTTACTCAGTATTAAAGAAATGAAATAGCCTGAAAATGAACACAGAAAAGAATACAACATCATTTTCAGGTGCTTTCATAAGAGTGTTATGACACATGCGGATATGTATAGCTATACTTATTTCAAGGTAAAGGGGTGCTTGATATCTAGAAAATAACAGGAGCTCTTCGATTTAAGTAAAATGCTGCACATAAATATATTTATATTAGGCAGAAATATTTTTATGCAAATATATAAATGTTTAAAAATATAAACAGCAAGCACTAATAATTACAAATAGTAATAGCTATCAAATATTAAACATGTGACACAGATATCATGTAAATGAAAGGAATACTATACTTTAAACTATTTTTGTGGTTAAATGAACAGGAGCTCAAGAAAAACCACAGTATGTTTCCAATACTAATTAATTTTACTTTAGCTTTACTCTACACGCAGTTTTTGAAGAGCATTTTAAGGGAAAGTACATTTTTTTACTTACTTTAACTGAATTAATTTTGGAGTTTTATGAGCTACTAGCCGTTACCCACTCACATCACTTGGTATTTTATGATGTTGTTTGAATATACATTATTTTAAGCTATTGATAATTCTAGCTTAAAATAGCTATATAATTCTAGTTTGGTTCTACAATCCACCAAAGCCCTCTAAATGGCCTCAAATTCATAGAAAATTTATGTTGCTTTGCTGCAGTGATTATTTGCTGTCCAAAAAGAGCCCTGTAATTCATTTGAATGAAATAACTGCCCTTACCAGGTTTTTTGGGAATGCAAAAGTAAATGAACGGCTAGATTCGGAATTTTCGTTCCCCAAATGTGTCAGTTATCTTTTTAACAAAGCCATCCAGATTAAAATACATCGGAGAACCAAATGTTTCTAAGTTCGATTTCGCAAGCTTCCAATTTCAGTAGCATGATGTTTGTTAACGTTTCGTGTACATTAATAACATCAACACTCAGAGGTTGATGAGTATGAGGAAATATTTTTATTACACTCTTTTCCAATCCGTTTCCATCATTGATTTTTTTGGACACTGCGTCATGTTGCAACAGATCTATGGTTCAGGATATGAAAATGTAAGACAAGAAATATTCGCTGTTTCAACGGACAAATCATTTTCGTTGCACAAGCTATAAAGCTGAGCAAATTATCGGATCCCAGTATGATGGCATGGACATTAAATATTGTTTTATAGGTGTTTTCTGGTCAGAAGTGCCGTTTTGCTGAAAAAGTGTGTGACCAATTTGATGAGAATAAATTTTCTGGTAATCAAAGCTAACATTTTTATCGATTTTCACTTTACTTTATTTTATCAATTCGTTGATCTTTTTTGGATCCTAAAGACGTTCCAGTTAATGTACCTTCACTAACGTCTCGCACTAAGTTGTATTCAAATGTTGTGGTAAAAATACTCGTCAATCTATTTCTTACACATTGTAATAATTTAAACTTAGTTTCAGTAAACTTTCTTAAAAAATATAATTCGTTTTTGGAATAGTTATAACTATTAGTTTCTATTAAAATATTAAAGAAAGAAATGTACTAGGCTAAATCACAAATTGTGATTACAATTTTCGTCCTACAAATTTATTAAACAAAGATAGGTGTACAACAGATAGATTCAAAAACATAACTTAGGGGCAACAGGAATCCACCTTGAGTAATATACTTGTTTATGTTAGCCACACGCTTCTGTATAACTTCTCAGTAGAAGTTTGTTCATGAAAACACTTATGATCCGGATCCCGAACGTCTATGAGTGAGGCACGTTGAGAAGCTTCTTTGAGCGCTCCAAAGAAATTAAAGTTTGAAAAAGCGAGATCTGGACTCCAGGAACGTTATTCCAGGGTCACTAAGTCCAACATTTTGATTGCTGTGGTAAGCATTCGTGCTACTTACATCGCATATGCATTACGGAATTTAAATTCATCGCGGATAATGTAATAGGTTGAACAGAGACAGATCTTTAAAGAAGGTGCGACCTCATTTATGGTAACTCGCCTATCTGCTGTAATCATCACTTGAGCTTGCTAAATGCTGTCTTCAGGGATTGAGTTTGACTCTCTTTCGCTTGATCAATTTTAAAAGTTTTGATTAACACACACTCTAGACAATTTCACGTATTGTGACAAAAATCTCCGGTGAGTTTCAATACCTTTCATACACTCTGACTGCAAAATTCTTATCAATCTTAGTTACTCCTCTTTAGAGGAATCTGATAGCAATTCTGACATGTTTATGTTGTTGTAGCTAGACGATCACTGTGAGTGAGGGAGTGAATGTGAGATTTTATGGCGCAAGAGCCAAATCTGGCTATACTGCGCTAAACATTTGTGAAAATCTGTGATCTGGACGGGAAAAGAAGGAAAGAATAAATTGAATGACAAGAAGGAGGGTCGAAAATAGAGAAGGATCACAAGGGTACCCCAGGTTCAACGACCACCGTCGTGATCATTATTAAATTTCACACATGACAGGCTAACTCAATGATGTGCATGTGGCCGACTCTTATATTTTTTTAATAAAGTTGTAGAACGAAAAGTATAGCTTTTTATACCCTCATAATTCGGCTCGAAATATGAATTTTATAAACATTTATCGAAAACTCTCAACCGACCTTTGAAGCGCATAAATCAGCGTTTCTCAAACCTCGCATGGGGGCGTAATAACTCTACGAGAGGGGCATGAGCATACTGAAAAGTCGAGCACAAAATATTATTAAGAAATATATTAATTTACTGAAAGTAAGCAAACAAAATACATTTTGACGTAATACAAAATAAAATATACGTTAACATTGATATAATGCACTAATAAATGCATCAGTAATACACACAATTTATTTTATAACTAATTTAACAATACTAAGTTTAATATTTACCAGTGACCCCATAACCTCGTCATATATAAATTTATTACTTTTCTCGACAATTACTACGATTTATAAATATAATCCCCAAAATGCAGATTTATAGTTACTAGAATTGATCCCCAATGTCACCGCTTTCCATGTAGTTGCGCGCGTGTGATGTAATGGGGGAGAGAGGGTTAAAAAGAGGGATAAATAAGTACATTCTTCTCAAACACTGTCAAGGCCCTTTTGATGCATTCCAAAGCCTTCGGAATAATTTTATGGATAACAGTGCGCAGAAAATATCGTACTTCGAGAAAACGTATACATATGTCCAGGGCAATTAACACTTTGGCTGAGCGAGATGTTTATATACATCGTTGATATTTAAGACGTTAAAGTCGTAAAGTAGCTTTAGCGTCAAAGTGTAGTATTGAATTCAAAACATAGTTATTGAATGGAGGGTAAAAAATGAATGGGAGCGAAAAAAATTGTGACTGAATATTGGATCGCAAATATTGAAAGTTTAAAAAAAACACTTGCTTAAATGCAAAGGCTGGTATGGTAAGTTAAACTAGAAGTTAAAACACGCTGATAATTAAGAATCTAAGGCGCAACTAAGAAAAAATTACTAAAAGGCATTGATCAGAAATATGCAGATATTTATCAGCTAGTGAGGTGATGAAAGGAGCATAGTTTGGATAAAGTTTGTAGGTAATTACATACAAAATCGTAAGTCTGTCTGATACCGTACTAAGCTATTTAACATTGAAGCTTTAAAATAATATAACTTCTGTACATAACGCTTATACTCAATATCGCTGTAAATGCTTTTATTTTATAAGAATATGAAATTTCAGATGTTTTCTACAGAGAGGGACTCTAAGTACACTGTAAAGACAGTTACATTTGATTATTATTTTCAAATAAATAAATGGAAGATGATTTTATTATAAATACATATAGATTTTTTTTTATTTATGAAAATATAAAATGATGAAATATGTACTATTCACTATGTATTATTTTATTTCATGAGTAAAAAAACAAAACAAATAATTGGCATTCATGAAATTGTTAATGTTTAATTAGATTGTGAGTGTGTGTGAAATAACGAATCAAATTATAAGCCATTACTTATACATTAATATTTCTTGAAATTAAACAGATCCCAACCTTATATATCTATGAAGCTATTTTATCACCATTTATATAGGTGTTTCTAAATGAATATATCGGAGTTTTAAAGATTTATAATATTTGTTACATACAACTTACAAGTATAATTCATACATCAAATGAAAAAAGTAACTAAAAGAGTTTTACTTACATGCTTACAAATGTTCAATGTCTGATCCATTCGTCACAAGACACACATCAAGTCAATAGGCGAGTTCGTCTCAAACATTGTTCAACGTGTTTGAGTTAATTCTTGCAACAACTGCTTCAATCCTGTGTCTTAAGTCTGGGAGGTCAGCTGTTAGCGGAGGCACGTACACACAATTCTTAATGTACACTCATAGTTAAAAACCACATGGTGTAAAACCGGTTGAATGTGTGAGGCTATGCGTAATAAGCTTTATCGTGAGGCCTTTTGCGGTCAATCCATTGGTCGGGTACAGTAATGTTCAACCAATCGTGTACTTTGAGATGCCAGTGAGGCGGTGTACTGAGAGAACCTATTTTCTACCAAAAGAAGTTAGCTGGTTCACTTTCTTCCAATTAAGGAAATAGTTACAGTTGTAGAACATCAAGATATGCTCCGAAGTTGGTTGGTTTTCCGAAAACGAAATGCCCGTTCCGCCTGAGATATGGCGCAAAAACTATTCAATTTAGGTGAGTCTCGTTGTTGACAACCGAAATTACAACGAAATGCTTGCTGCACAGTAATAGCAGATTCTGTCTTTGCAAACTGGAAAACACAAAACGCTTTCTGTTCACAAGTCGCCATTTTTCTACTAGGAATCGGCGGGGAAGTACGAAAAATTAATATCATTTTCCCGCGCATGCACACACAAGCCAGCAAATAAAACTATTTCAGTTGCTCTTCCATTCTATGTATGAATTATATTTATAAGTTTTATGTATTAAATACTATAAAGTGTTAAAATTCCGATATATATATATTCATTGAGAAACACCCTGCAGTATGTGTCTTATCGATCTCGCAATTGAATAATTTAATCGAGGGCGCAATTATTTTGGAAGTAATCTGTTATTTCCGGTTATTAAAACGCCTTGTTTTGTCCTTTAATTTTCATTTTTGTGAAATGTATGCTAAATTATCTTAGAAATGGTAGTTGTGTGTCAGGTATTATGTAAAATTTTAATATTTAGCTTTCTGACTCATGCAATGTCCAGATTTACAAATTGACATGTTCAGAAACGCTTGCGTTGCTACTTCGTTTACTGTGTTTTGAATTTATTTATTAAAATTTTAGTTGCTCGTTGATTTCATGTGCATTATCAACTATGACTTTTTTTGGATGATTCGTAATAGATGTAGAAGATCACATTTTCAGAGCAGGATAAGAATGTTTAGTTCAGAAATATAAGTGGACAGAACTAAATTAGTTATATCAGTGCTTCTCAAACTTTCTACATTCCCGAACCAATTTTAAAACAGAGTTTTCATCGCCCTTCTATTCTCCATGTAATAACAATGTGTTGAATGTAGTAATAGTATATCTATATATATATAAAGAAGAAAAGCGACTCACTCACTCACTGACTGACTCACTGACTAATCACGATATCTCCGGAACTATTTATCTTTGAACTCCGTCCAATTTTCGATGACTTTTTCAAACATTTGTGGCCGTATATCGGCAATAACACGGTGAATGTCGTCTTCCAAATGGTCAAGCGTTTGTGGCTTACCCGCATAAACCAATGACTTTACATAGCCTCACAGAAAATAGTCTAGCGGTTTTAAATCACAAGATTTTGGAGGCCAATTCACAGGTCCAAAACGTGAAATTAGGCGGTCACCCAACGTGTCTTTCAATAAATCGATTGTGACACGAGCTGTGTGACATGTTGCGCCGTCTTGTTGGAACCACTGCTCCTGGACATCATGATTGTTCAATTCAGGAATGAAAAAGTTAGTAATCATGGCTCTATACCGATGACCATTGACTGTAACTTTGTGGCCTTCATCGTTTTTGTTGAAGAATTCTACCAGCCCATAAAGCGCACCAAACAGTCAGTTTTTCTGGATGTAACGGTGAAACAAAATTCATATATGAAAATCGGGAACAACGGCAATCTCGTTTTGGACCCATTCGACGAATCTACGCCTTGCTTGATGATCGTTTTGATGAATTGCCAAACCAAACTGAGAATAAATCACTTGACAGCTGTTAAATCGGTCGCCATCTTTGAAAGTAATGCCAACTTAAACTTCTATACCTGGAAAAAAAACACTCTTTATATTAGAATGAATTTATCAAAACACTTGATTTCCTATTATCATAAAACTCAACGATGTATTGCTCTGTTAAAAAATGTTTCCCTCAATTAAATTCAAGCATTGGGAAAATATTTTCTGAACATTAAAGTCCAATTAAAAATTTGGTAAAAATATTGAAATCGAACAAATTTTAATTTAGCATTATCTTTCCGTTTTTTCCTCAATAATGCCGATAATTTATTTAGTAGAGATTTTGCTTCATATGGTATGAAAATATTAAAAAGTTTCTTTATATTTTTATATATAAATACCGTTTATTACGAAACTTCGTATACAAAATTGATTTTTTAATGACATACATTTTCAGTTTTTAGTTTGATAATAAAATTTTATGTCAATATTCTATAAATTAATGGTAACGTTATCTAAAAGTTAATTAACAAAATGTAACATTTATTCTCAATATTACGCAAATAATCATTCTCAAGAAATAGTTGTAACTTTTTATTACTAATATATATGCACAAAACACTTTATAATTAAAAATACATATACACATATAAGGTATATTTTGTAAAATTCTGTCTTTTTTTCTCTATGACCAATATAAAATGCTATAATTTGAAAGCAGGAAAATTGCCATCTAAAAAATATTGATTTTTCAGTATTTTTCATTTTTCTCGTTCAAGGTGTTAATACAAATCTGTAAGAATCCAATTTTGTTAAAGAAAAAGGTAAATATTTTACGATCTGTTAATAAGTTTTACGAAGGTTGCTGTGTGAAATTACACTTAACTTAATGTTTTTGAATCGTTTAATACAGGATTGACTGTCGCGTTTATCGTTTTATTTTTTTTAATAAAATATTCGTCATTTTAAGTAAATATTTTCGGATATTGTAGGATGAAATTGTCATTTGTATTGAATTCATTCTTTATATTGCCTTCTTAATTTCCTCCACAAAACACGCATCTAAGGTTATCGATCATTTTAATAGTCAAACGACATGCACAAAGACGTAACAGGACTTTTGGTTGACAATTTAATGAAAAACATAAGGTTACCAGCGCCCTCTTTGCTGTGTATTTCATGAACATTTCAAGACTTTTCATTCTTTATAAATTATATTTAATTAGGTCTTATAGCGCTAAATTTTAAATCTATCGGAAAAAATCATTGTGATTTGATTAAAAATGTTCAAGCTTTGAAATGCAAATTACAAGTATGTTTAAATTTTATACCCCCTCAAACCTCTGCTTATGGAGTGAATATCTGCAGAATCTATTTTTAGCAAATATGTACTCAACAAAATATTCTTGTCTGCCGAAATTCAAGCCTTTAGCCCTAATAGCTTAGAAACTGGAAATATTTACTCTACGCTTACGCACCCAATTCTGAGAGTAGAATTCGGTAATACTCATTATTGCAATAATTCTACTCAACAAAAGAAGTACGATTACAAAATTTCAAATCTGTAGACCTAATTGTTCAAATATGACAAATTGTTTCGCCCTAGCTCCTCTGAAACCCTATTGGGAGTCGGTTTCTGTAAATCTCATTCTGTGGACATAATAAACTAAAATAATCAACAGATTTCGGATTTTAATATGTCTCCTATTACCACCAGATGTAACCATCTCGTTTCAAAGAACAAGTACAGAGTTCTAATTTTTTTAACGTTGTTATAGTGAGTTAAAATGTAAAACCATTCTATATCAATTTTTTGGTGTAACTGTATTTAATTTTAAAGGCATGCTTCAATACAATTGAATTAGAGTTGTTAAATCAAAACAAACTAAAGTATAAACAATCAACGACCCCTTTCCCCTTCACCGGGCCGCTGTAAAATTATCAAACATTGATGGGTCCATGGCGATAGAAAGGTTGGAGAGCACTGATTTATATAACGCGGCACTAAGACTCAAAGCCGGAACACGCTGTGCACGATTTCCTTACCATAACCACAAGGCCACATAGACCACTTCCCTCTATCAAAAGACGTCGAAATGAACATCTTTGGCATAACCTCTAGTTTTGCTTCTCTTTAACATATGCATAAAATGTTATTTTTCCTTTAATTAAACTCACAACATTCTGGAAATACAGGACGTTTATTTGTTACAACTCTTCACAATAGATAAATGAAAAGTTAACAGTACGTTCAGAAAACTGTCCTCTTTTAAAAGTAATTTAGTGTTTATTGTTCAAATAACTTCAACATATTTTCTCTCGAAGTTAGTTTCTGATTAAAAACAAATGCTTGACTTAGAACACAATCCACTAATTACGAACTTTTGTGAACTCGTTTTGTAAACGAAGACAAGAGATTAATTTACGTCATTTTACACGCTTCAACAGAGATTCTCTCTTAACTTTCTCTCAGTTACTTGAAGCAATAAAAATTCGATATTGTACGCGTTTAATAGAAATTCTTGCTTAATTGTGATAAGCAAAAAGTCTCAATACAAGCACACAAAAATAAACTTGAATTTCGCAAGAATAATGGATGAAATTCTCTTTCTGTAAATATTTGATTTGGTGATAATTTTCCTCATTGTGGCACACTTACAAAAGTTTGTTCATGTTACATATTTTTTGGGAGAGTAATTCAGTCAGTAGGTAACTATGAGATACTAAACGGGAAAATCTAGTTATACTATTTGGTTAAGATGGAATAAAATTTTTCAGTGACAAGATAAATATCTCTCATTTAAATTGAACTGTCTAGGGCAATGTTTCCAAAATTTTTTATCGCCGCGGACCTGTTAACGTTCGATAATTTACCTCGTTCCGCTAAGAGGTGGGGGGAGATTATGTATAGTTCATATTGTTTTTATTTAATAATTTTAAATTAATGCCTTCAGAATAAAATACAGGTACAGAAAAAAGTTAAGTGGCGTTATAGGCAATTAACTTTTTTTTTAAACTATTAGACGTAAAATCTCGAAATTTAGTAAGCTGATTCCATTCATTAAGTAGAGATCAGCTATAAGATGGGTTTTGTGAAAATAGTTTCCTAAGTGGCGTTGCGGGGGCTTAAGGAACGTTATAGATATTTATTTCTATTTTTAAACTATTCGACGTAGAGTCTTGAAATTTGATAAGCGGATACCTTTCATAGAGTACAGATCCGCTGCAAAATGGGTTTTGTCAAAATCGACTACCAAGTGGCGTTGTAGAGAATTATGTGGCGTTATAGGCAATTGACTCTTTTTTTAAACTATTAGACTTAAAATCTTGAAATTTAGTAAGCTGATTCTATTGATTAAGTATAGATCCGCTATAAGATGGGTGTTGTGAAAATCGTTTCCTAACTGGCGTTGTGGGAGCTTAACGGGGCGTTGTAGATAATTATTTCCATTTTTAGACTATTAGGCGTACAGTCTTAAAATTTGGTACATAAGCGAATTCCTTTCATGGTGTAGACATCTGCTACAAAATAGTTTTAGGGAAAGTTGATCCCCAAGGGTCACTGAGGGGGATTAAGGGGCGTAATAGATAAATATTTCCGCTTTTCAACTAATAGAACCACCTGCTTGAAAATTAGAAGGTATGTTCCATTCATGGAATAAATTTCCTTTTTCAAGGATTTTTGCGAAAACGGACTCCCAAAGGAGTGGGGTTGCGAGGGATTAAGGCGTGTTATAGAAAAATTCCTGTTTTTGAATTTAACTCATTTTCTTGAAATTTGTTGAGTACTTTTCATTAGTTGAATAGAGTTCCACTAAGAATGGATTTTACGGAAATCAACTCCAGGGGGAAGCGGGGAAAGTTATCGGGGCGTATTGATAGACAAATTTCCGGTTTCCGAACTGCTAAGACTACAATAATAAAATTTGGTTTGCGTGCTTCTTTTGTTGAATTGGAATCCGCTAAGAGTGCTCTCAACGAGGTATTGATGAAAAAAATTCCGTTTTTGCTCTGTTAGATTTAGACTTGAAATTTAGCACGCATGTGTTTTTCATGGAGTAGAGATCCACTGAAAGTTTCTTTGGTGGAAATCGACTTGATTATTAGGTTAAGTGAGCAAAAAAAATCTTTCTTCTTCTATTTTAGATATAAATAGATATTAGATATTATAATTTATGCTATTTTTATATCAAGGTGTGAGAGTGTAACAGCTATAAATATATTTTTCAATACAATCGAACTCTTAATGCTAGATATCATTAATTTATATATATGTAAACAGTTTACATATATACAACATCGTGAAATATCCAGTGAAGCGGGTGGGTAACGGCTAGTATATATATATATATATATATATATATATATATATATATATATATATATATATATATATATATATATCAGTTTACTGAAACGAAACAAAGCAAAATTATGCATTCTGCCATATCAAAAAAATAAAATGGACATTCAAACTGATATAATGTACTTATAAATGTATGAGTACTGCAAAAGGCGTTTGCTAATTAATTTAGTAAATACTACTCACTCCCATGGGAGTGTAATATAAAAAATTAAATACACAATTTATTACTTATTTTGATTATTTGTACGGCTAATAGTTAAAGTCGTATTGCAGCTTTAGTGTCCAAGTACTTTATAATTGTATGCATTACAGTATTTTTGCATTAGTGGAGAGCAATGAAAGCTATTGAAAGCCTAGCCGTAGTCAATTTCCGTATTTTTTAAAAAATATACAGATGTACATAATGTATGATTTTCTGCCCATACATTCTTAGTTCTCCAGTTTCACCTATCATATAGTGCCTTAATAGTTCTCAGTCAGTATGATGAAAAAATAAAATCAGGTTTTCCATCTTTCATTTTTATAAAAATTCAAAAACAGATTTCGTAAATGAACCATTGAAAAAGAGGATATTCAGAAATTTATTTACAAAATAGCTGTTAAATATAGTATGTCTTTAGAGACATTCACAGAATTCAAATGCAATATTACACAACAGCTTAATAAGTATAACTTTAGTACACATAATATCTTTTTAATGATATTAAAAATCAGATTAAAAAATTGTAAAATAAATTTACTATAGCTTATGTTTATAAAGCGCCAGGCACTTTTGCTCTTATATGTAAATACTATTATATTTTAATGATCAACAAATATTTTGATAATAATACAGTTTTTATTAAGTCATTAGTTTCTGATAGAGAAAGAAATAATCGTATTTTGGCTTTTCATAAACAAATAAAAATTCAAATTAATAATAATTTTAAATTTTCACAAATGTTTCTTACGCCCAAATTTCATAAAGACCCAGTCAAGTTTAGAACACTTACTAATGGTTTTTAATACATATATCAGCAAATCAGGTAAAATTCTCCATGAGAGAGAGAGAGAGAGAGAGAAATATTAGAAGATAAAATAAATAATCTTAAATCCACAGCCATACTTAAAAATAGTAAAGCATCTGTTGAACAAATGAAAGATAAGAATATTTCTTCAGTATATAGTTTAGATTTCGAAGATCTTTTTAACTCTATTAATATTGATGATTTGATTAGTTTACTCGTAAATTTACAAAAAGATAATTCATTTAAAAATGTTAATTATGATAGATTTGACTCTCTATTTAGGTTTGTAGTTAAAGAGAACTATGTATATTAAAATTTTAACTATTATCTACAGATTACAGGTTTGTAACAAGGTGGCCTTGCTAGCAACTCTCTTTCCAATTTATATTTACATTATTTTGAAACTAGTTTTATTAATAATTCTGAATATTACATTTTTCTTTATATAGACGGCATAATCATTTTTGGCAAGCAAGACAATTTTAAACCTAACACTAATTTTTATCCACAACATCTTAATTGAACACAGACAAATTGTAACAAAAATGAAGTAAATTTTCTTGATATACATATCATATTATAAGATAATGTTATAATTACTAACATTTATGATAAAAGAGAAGATTTTAATTTCAATATTATAAAAGTTCCTCACAGGGAGAGTAATGTACATGCTTCTATATACAGAAATGTTGTAATTAATCATATACAATACAACCACTTTCCAGTTTCAAAAAATTCAGACATACTAAATAACTATAAACATTTTACTAAATATTGCTTAAATCAGAAATATGCATTAAATTTTATTAATAGTTATTTGAATAAAGCAATTCTAAATAGTAAGGATTAAAATTCTTTAGAATAATAACATTTTTTATTATACATTTATCATTTTTCCTAGTTATGGTTACATCCTTATTCTAAATTAGATAAAATTACACATGAATTTTATTCATATAGAACTAGTGTCTATAACGTTATGGTAGAGTTTGTAAACTCTCTTTTTAGTTTTTAGTTTTATTCTTTTAATTCTTTTGTTAAGTGCTATATTATAGCAATTCACATGCTATGAATCTGCATTTGGGTCCCAAATCTGGCAATAACTTGTTTATTGCATTCAGATTTAGCACGGACTCTGCATTTTTAAGCGCAATTGTTAGGTAAGTTACCACTATATTGTAATGGAACTATGAATTCCTATTCATTTTTTCAACAGGTTTTTGCTCAGTATTATTAACATAAAAGGGGAATGTTGGCTGACTACAAAACATATTTAACCCCGCTTTTATATGAATTATTTTATATATAAGCTGTCCTTCATTGTGTGTTTTCTTACTATCTATGTGTTTTTCGATTTTTATTGTTGGATGTTCATTTCTCGTTTGTAGAGAATTATATATATATATATATATTTATACATATATACTAGCCGTCCCGACAGACGTTGTCCTTTACACACGTCTTAAATCGGAAAATTAGAAAAAAAAAAAACTGAATAAGTTGTAACAATCTGGACCGTTTTGATCAAAATTTTTATAAAAAAAAAGATTTTACTATACCTGATGTCATCCCATGTACAGTTACCACAATCCGAACTATAGATTACGTGTGAGTATGTATTTACTATGACCTAAGTTGAATATAGAACCTATTCTGAATAGAAATTTAAACTTGTTTTGATTAAAAGGTAAAAAAGATAAAACTTGAGCTATTTTCCTAACAGGCATATTTTTAATGCACAAAATATAAGTTTATCGTAATGCCATTGAATGTACAATGGTTTTGGTTAATATTTGAGGGATATAAACAAGCAAATGCGATGGTTTGCCAAACCTCGGACATGCAACATATAATTAACCGTGAGAAAAGCAAGGATTTTCTGAATCTTTGCCACAAATTGTCATTGTCTGAACTTGTGACTTATTAATGGTCATAGCAAATACCAAGCGAATTGGAAATTGCAAACATTTGAATGGGTAGGTGAGTCTGACAGAATCATTGGGTTCTGCGGTAGAAGTACAGTTTCACCTTGAATTACGCCGCTCAAATTAGGGGCCTCAAGAATATTGCCCACGATATTTTTACGAACAATCGTTCGCCCTTACATAATTTTGGAGCATTTTTAAGAAATTGTGATATTGGAACGAATTGTGAATCTAAATCATTCTCGAACCCACTTGAACCCACACAAAAATTATCATCCAGCCATTTAGAAGGATTTCAGTCACATACACACCCTTAGAAGAAATATATATTTAAAGATATACGCCGTATCGTGGCGAAATGAATAATCTTTCCGATACTGTAAATATTTTTTGTCTGATTTTGATAGAAAAACTAGATTATAATTTTAAATACGGTGAAAATATCAGAAAATTCTCCCCTCCTTCTTGTTTTTTCTTGCCATGCATTTGAAGAATAAACAGCACACAAGGGTAAAGCAATTAAGCGTTTTAAGGTTTTTAATTAATATCGTTTTAACTAATTGCGATATTGGACCGAATTGTGAATCTAAATTATTCTCGAATCCACATGAACCCATACAAAAAAGTCATCAAAATCGGTGCAGCCGTTTAGGCGGAGTCAGTCACATACACACGCACAGAAGAGAATTACATATATAAATATTACTTCAAAAGATATTAATTAAAAACACCAAAAAGCATGATTCCTCTAGTTTGGCCAGTTTGGTTGAAAATCGATTTTCGACGATTTTCTTACGTCAGTTTTATAACAATAACGTGGTTACAACAATGCAGGTAAATATTGAGTTGAATGTCTTTAATGTTTTTAATTAATATCTTTTTAACTAATTGCAATATTGGATCAAATTGTAAATCTAAGCCATTCTCAAATCCACTTGAACCCATACAAAAAATTTCATCAAAATCGGTCCAGCCGTTTAGGAGGAGTTTAGTCACATACACAGGCACAGAAGGTTTTTATATATAAAAAATTGCTGGTATACCCGTTCTTCGCATGGGTGAATTGAAAAATTAAGCAATACAGATTGAAGGATAAATACATTTTTAATGAGTTTAAATTTACGTGAAATGCATTTTGAGCAAAAAAAAACATGTTTGTTAAATTTTAAGTCTGTAGATCTAATAGCTGATAAAAATGATTTCTGTATTTTTTAACGCCCTTTAACTCTGTTGTGGGTCAATTTTTGAAAACAACTTCCTAAGCTGATCTCTGCTCAGCAAAAGTAAAACTATGTTATAAAGATTGTGTAGTGAACGCTTAAAATAGTGTAAATAATTTATCTCTAGAAGTGTAATACGTTAATATAAATTTATGTTGTTATTCTGTTGAAATTGTAATATTCGCAAGCAAAACTGTTCCTTAAATTATAAAAGCGATTAAATTGAAACATAACGAAATGTTGTCGATAGAGTCAAGTTGGCAACTTGGCAATTTATTGAACTGTACAGAAGTCAATATACTGTAGCACCACCTGGTGGCAAGCTGCAACGAAGAAGATAGTACAAAACTCTTCTCCATAAAAAATACATATGCATGCCAATTTTCATAGTGATCGGTTGAACAAAGTTGGTGTGAAGCGAGGTTATATATACATGCAAACATACATTTTTATTTTTTAAATAAACAAATAGCATTAAGGAATCTTAAAGATCGGATCATAACAGTAGTTTATAGAAAATTTACATGCAGTGAAAATTGTTTAACACAAAACTGAGAGGGTATGAATTTTTTTTTCGTGCTAAAAGAATTTCATGTTAAAGTATATTAAAAGAAAAACCCATATATTTAACAAAATTAAGTTTATTAGAGTACAATTTATTTACATATATATATATATATATATATATATATATATATATATATATATATATATATATATATATATATATATATATATATATATATATATATATATATATATATATATATATATATATATATATTATATAACTGGTGTCCGCGACTTCATCTGCGCAGGATTAGTCCCTCGAGTAGCTTTTATTTTCTTCTCTGAGGTCCTCTCTATTTATCTTTATACCAAAATTCATCAAAATTGGTTCTGTGGTTTCGTCGTGAAGGCGTAACAGACATACAGAATTACTTTGAGAGACCCTTGTTTTATATTGTGTAACGTATGTAAACTGAAAAATAAAAATTTTTGATGATTATTTCACTGATAGGTATTATAAATCTTAAATTTTGTGTTGATAGATGTATGGATGTATATGATGATTGATGGTTATAGGTAGCTATTGCAATATACTCCTATAAACTATGTTAAACGAATTTTTTCGTTCAGCATAAACATGCAGATTTTGCGATTTAGAAACGCGTGATCAAGCCACGTAGAGCTTGCCGTGGGAATAAACAAGGCGTACCCAAATGTATGCCTGCTACCTTCAAGGTTTGGTCTTGTGATTTGTTGATAGTCATTGAAAATTCCACATATAATGGGAACTGCAGGCGTTTAAAATTAAATGGTAAGTTATTGGGTATGATAGGGATGCGTGGTATAAGAACATTGTCTCCCTTGGCTTCACCAGTTAAGATTGTGGACTTCACAATATGCCTTCCTAATTCGGTGATTCGCAACCGAGTACCTTTGCATAATCTTGGCATTTCCAAGTTGCACATTAACAAAACGGGTAGTACACTTACCTGCAATTCTAACTTATGTGATGACACCACAGATAATTCCAAAAATTACAGGAACTCCACGGGATAGCTTGTAGTGTCATCGGATGACATGACTGTGTCGATGGAGTTATAAACTGATGTTTCACTGGCTATTTTACCCCAGATTTTTTTTAACACAACCATTTTTCGTCGAGAATATATTGTTGCAGATTCGGAAAAACTTGATTAATGAGTTCGTCTTCCGACTCCACAATATGACAAAATTGGTGTGTGAAAAGAACCATATCTTCTTGGTCGGTGTCTAGATGACCTTCATCAATTTCTAGGAGTTTTTGAGCATATGCTCCTGACTAAACATCGCTGAATAACTGGACTCGTATGTTAGTGGTAAGATAAAGCTTTTCAACTTTGGTTCACAGATATGATGCTTTCAGACATGCGTTAATTTCGTCTGCTGCAGTGTCTCTCTCGGTAACAGGTAAAGTCTGTCTAAAATACCCTGCTAATAACACTAGCACATCACCCGTCAACTTTCGAGTGTTTTGAATATCTTGAAGACAGCGATCGATGGCCTCGAGGGCGCGTTTGTGTGACATATTGCACTCGTCTCACACGATCTGCTTACATTGTAGCAACAGGGCACCGCGGACACTGTTCTTACTGATGTTGCACGTTGGGATTTCTTCACTTATCACATTAAGAGGAAATTTAAAAACCGAGTGTACCATCCGTCCACCGCTCAGTAATGTTGCAGCGATTCCAGAGGAAGCCACAGCTAATGCAACATTACGGTCCTTACGAATTTTCGCTAGAAGCAAATTAAGTATAAAGGTTTTGCCTGTACCACCAGGGCATCAAAACAAAAGGCCACCTTCACCAAGCTCAACTCGTTGTAATATATTGTTATAAATGTCTTTTTGCTCGGGTAGTAGGCGTAGCTCAGTTTCGCTGACCTGAGTACCTAATCATGTGGTATTGTAGCTTAGCTCTTTGATCAAATAGGTCAAATGCTCTCTTCGACGCTGTGGTGTGGGCATACCAAAGTAGGACAAATTCTTTCCAGAAATTAGTATTATTTTGTCCTCTATATGTCTCAACGCCTCATTCAAGCATATATCATTGTTGACTTGATCCATCCCTTCTAATATATGCAAGCTATTCTCTGATAACGCAACTTTATCCGTATCCCATAGTTGAAGTGGATTGGTTAAACCACAAGTACATATTAATATTGCAAATAACTCTCTTATTTGCGAAGGAGAGCGACACAGTATGGCCTCTTCTATTGTAGCATCCCAGTGGTTGTCATCTTCCAACTACCCCAACTTATCATACGCTTGACGAAATGTTTTAAGTTCTTGGCCGTCAACTGCTTTTAAATCCAAGAAATTAGTGGGGTCCTGTATTACATTCAGCAGCGTTCGCAAACAGTAATATTCGAAGTTACTAACGTGCACTGTGTAAATGCGTTCTAGAGCTGCTCCTCCATTCTCCTGGCCTGCCGTCGACAGGTGTTCCTTAGACACGACATTTCCATTTTTTAAACGATACGTTCCATGTATAGTAGCGGGGTACGTCAACATAAAGTAATGTTTTTGCAAATACGTCATTTTGGCAAAGCAGAAAAAATGCAGT
Organism: Trichonephila clavipes; assembly: GCA_019973935.1. Lineage (NCBI taxonomy): Eukaryota > Metazoa > Arthropoda > Arachnida > Araneae > Nephilidae > Trichonephila > Trichonephila clavipes. The sequence goes on from BMAU01020446.1 coordinate 499,527, forward strand.
TAGTGTCGTCTTAGGTGGTGTGGCCATTCTCTCTCTAAAATTGTTTTCAGTCAAAATTTCAGTCAAAATTTTCAAAATTGTCCACAGGGAGCGTGAATCATATTTTTGGTCACAGTATCATAGAGCTTCCTATCAGTTTCTGAGTTTGGTATCTCCGCACTTATGATTTAGTCAATTTAGTTTGGGTGTAATTTTTCCATCAACCTCAGCAGTAAGTGCACGTGAGGCAAACCTCTTTTTTGCCACTCGATAGAGTACATGAATCACTTCATATCACCAAATATTTTGCACCAAACTTTTTGTAAGTAGAGCAACTAATTTTTGAACTTTTATTTTAAATACACTAGCTGTTAAGTTATGTCTGTCTATTGAATTTTGATCTAGAATGAGCTTTCTAGTGATTTCTGGCCAGGCGGGATTACATGTCATTGTAATAAAAAGATCAGGCCTCCCGTAGTTACGCATGTATGTGAACGCATCCTGCGTGTATTTATGAAGATATATCACGCTATTTATAAATGATGACGGGAGAATTACCTTGTGACCCAAGTTATTTGGATCTAAATCCGCATCATTCCTTATCGCGTCTTGTAAATGTATGTAATTTTCTGCTGTTTCGTTTGGTTCAAAGCAATAAACCTTAAGCGCTCACTCTCCACGTTGACGTACATGTCAAAGCAAAAACTGATGAAAGAGAAGAATCATCGAAGCAATAAATTAAAATTGTTGCAACGTACCATCATGATATGCATAAAAGTTCATGCAGGAAACTTTTTTTATTTGGTATGGGTTGTTTAGAAAGTGGGTTTATCTGAGGATTATCAAAACTGTATCCCTGTTGTCCTTTCCAAAAAAAGTACCGGGTACTCTCGAGAGCGTCATAAAATCTATGAGTGTCTGGAACTCTGGCAAGATGGCCATCGTGCGCCTGAATAACCATGTCCCGAGACGCAGTTCGTTCACTACTAACTACTACGGCAGCTATTTCATTTGTGGTTGAGGCATTTATATATAATCGTCTTTCGTATTCACCACGTGGTACACGATCTGGATGTATTACTAACATGTAATTATCGCTAGTCACTCTATCTTTAGAGCCATTTTAATTCCATGCACTAAAATGTTGTGATTATGTAGGACTTGTTGTATTTTTGAACCGTGTTTCTTTCTACACCTTGTACGTATTCAGAACGCCTATTAACTTGGGCTTTTTTATCTTCCATGAAATAAGCTTGCAAAAATTTTGGTTGCGTATTGGTAGCAGAAAGCAAAGAGCCAATAGTGAAGGTATATTTGCCCTTGGATTGTGAAAGTCGGACAAAATCCCTGTATCGAAACAATGACCAACCCAAAAGAAGTCATATGGAAGCATATATTAGATTTTCTCTAATGTTTTTTTAGAAACGGTGAGACTAGTCTGTTTCATAAGAGAAAAGTTCTTTAAGAGGTTCAAATGGCTCCTCTATTGAATGATCCCCCTGAACAACACATGCCTGCAGATTCCTCTTTTCATTTAAAAGCACCGCAATATCTGCATTCTTCATTCATTGCTTCTATTTTGATCAGCGTGTGGCTTTCGTAATCAAGATTTTCGTCATAGTGAAATGCAGCTTTATCGTTTACCCCCCACGGGTTTCTTGTGAACATTAGACGGCGCTGTAGTGCCCTTTCAGCAACAGCGCGTTTGCGAGAATCAGCTGCTTCAATGGTTTCTGTATCTCTCTGAGTTGCCTGATGAAGACGCCGAGCTTAGGACTGTTAGGGTGTCTCAGCAGCTCTGTAAGCTGCCTCATGCTCCGTCTGTTCAATTCTTCGCAGTTCGGCTTGTGGAAACGTTTCATTAAATCTAGCTACTTTCTTAGCTCGAGCTATATTAGAGTTTTGGAAAGATTAGACTTATGCTTTCGCGGCATAATTCTTAGTAGGTGCTTTTTCTACACTTGCAAAAAATACAGTATGGCAGTTATTATTTTTATACTTAAAAAATACAATACCTTCTTATTCAATTAAACCTATAGTGTTATAATTAACTACTAATCACAAACAAAGTTGCAAATTTGTAGAAATGATGTAGTGTGGAGGACAAAGTTTATGTACTTTAAATACCAGAAGCGGTAAAAGTATTTATTTTGAAATAAGGTTCAATTTGTTACTACCAAACGTGCATTAGAGCGTGCGCAGTTATTAATTATATTTGTACTCGTATTTATGGTATGGCCAATAGCGATAACAGTATTTATTTTGCTATAAGGATGAATTTGTTACTACCAAACGTGTATTACAACGTGCAATTATCAATTTTTATTATATTTATGGTTTGTTATTTGGATAATAATGGCTTATAAATAATATATATATATATATATATATATGCTGTCACGGGCGTTTTTGCAGATTGTAGAATTGTTTCATACTTACTTGGAAATTATCGATATATATTGGACACTTTACACGAGATATTTATACAATATAGCCTATGTGTTATTCTGATTTATAAGCTATAGTACTGTAAGGTTTCATTAAAATCCATTCAGTTGTTTTTGTCTGAAAGACGACTAAACATCGCCTCAAACTTTCGCGTTTATAATATATATTAGGATATATGTACTGTAAATATGAGAGAAATTCTCTTAAGATACCCATTGATTCAAAAATAGTGTGACCAATTTCAAAGCACCATAATTTTTTTCTAATAAAGTTATTTACATGAACATTTCAATGTGGTGGTTTTATTTCGTATTGTACATTTTGTTCTGAATTTTTAATCATTTGTTTATTTTTTTCGCAAACGTGAATGGTTCGTCTAGCCAAAAGGCGGGTGTTTTTGGCTATTTGGAGGGGGGTAGGTTTCATTAAAATCCATTCAGTTGTTTTTTCCTTTCGCGTTTATAATATATATTAGGATATATGTACTGTAAATATGAGAGAAATTCTCTTAAGCTTGACCAATTTCAAAGCACCATAATTTTTTCTAATAAAGTTATTTTGATTGCGTTTTGAAGCCCTTGGAGAGTTCTTACTTTATGCCTACTTGAAACCCGGATGTAGAGGGGAGAATTCACGTTAAATTTGACGAGGTTTAAATTTCTTCCGTTGGAGTGGTGTAGAAGATAGGGAAGGGTTGTAGACTTTGGTGTTGTCCTTGTCACTTGACCATAGTTTAAAAATACGAGTTCCGTCTCCAATAGTCCTCGTGTTACCTTATATCGCGGTGTTTATAAGCACTCAATCACATTTTCACAAAAACAACAGTTGCCAAAACTCTCCCTTATTAGTTAGGACAAACCTTTTTCTTACGGAAAGAGCTTTTTCATGATGCAGGAGTTATTTTACACCAAATTAAAAAAACTAAGGAACATAAACTATCACAAAATTACTTCATAAAACGAATAAACACAAAAACAACGCATATATTTGCTATTTTTACACTACTATGTTTTGCTCGATTCATTTTAAACGTTTAAATATTTAATTGAAATATAAAAGCAATATAAATACTTTGATTTTATTATACTTCCTTAGTATAACATTTTAATGTCCGCATCAATTTTATTTTCTTTTGAAGATGCATTAAATTTAGACAAACTCACTACTACGTTATTTCCACAAACTATTTAAATGTAACATAGTATAAATTTGAAATACATTGTACCGTATATTATTTTGTTTCAAAAGCACACATTGAAACGTTCTTAAATATTTACCATTAATCCATTTTGGGAAATATCTGAAAAAAATTATCAATCCATACAATTCGTGTAATAAAATATTAAACAATTTCTTGGAAACTGAATATGGTTTATATGGGATTGTAAACGCCTGACAGCACATCAAAGATAGTAAAGGGAGATGCATTAAAATAGAATGAATTCAGAATAAGTTTTCCCTTTACGTTTTCGTTTTAAAGTTCTATCTCTCAACTAAATAAGATAATTAAAAGTGCATTTCCCGCCGAAATTCTGGGAAAGTGAATTTAAAGCTAAGTTTATACATGAATGTGGTGTTGCGTTGTTTTACATTGAAATATTTCTGAGGTTATATATGTGCACTCTAGAGAAACCCTTGTGGGAACCCTCCTGTGTTCCTACCTGGACACTAAGATTAATTTGAGGCAAAGAATGGCCAGATGCCATTTGTATAATAATAACTTATATTTATTCATTTGGTTCAAATATCAAAAACTCTAATGACAAATAGTAAGCTATATGTCTACGTCAAAAACTATTTACCTTTAATATTAAATTAAGTTACAGAATATGAAATTAATCAATAACTACGCGCAAAATCCAAAACAAATTTACAGGAATAGGAGGTCTGAGAAAAATACGCAACTTGAATTATTAGCTTTAAGTAACTTAAACTAATTTTATTTAACTAACAATTGTGGTAAGCGATTTTAAACTACACTAATGAGCAACACTTAAGCAACAGGTGAGTTTATTGACATAACTTCACGAAACATCATCTGAGGGACATGAAATTCAGAAATGAGGGAGAGTATTATGTACGTGAAAGATGACGAAAGCATCGGCGCTGAAAAATGAATACAATGCATACGGTATGGAATCAAACAAAAACAAGCTTTATTGAAAGCATAGTATCGTGACTCATAATGGTCTATACAACAGGAAGAACAACAAGCAGATGTTCCTTAATATGGTATATGCCCTCCCCTCACTGCAATGGTTGCTTCGCACCGTCTCCGCATACTCAGAACCAGCTGGTGCAACATTTCTTGCGGTAGGAGTGCCCATTCTTCAATCAGCATCTGTTTGAGTTGTTGGGTGTTCTCCGGATGATGTAAGCGTGCTGCAATGCGCCTCCCCAAAGCATCCCACATATGTTCGATGGGATTTAAATCAGGGGAGAACGCTGGCCAATCCATTCGAGTGATACCTTCACTTTCCAGCAGCTTCTCAACAGCAAGAGTTCGATGTGGCCGTGTATTGTCATCCATAAAAATGAAGTTTGGGCAATGGACCCTCGGAACAGACGCACATGGGGAAGAAGTACCTCCTCACATTAGCGGTCCCTGGTTACAGACCCTCTAACGAAAATGTGGAGCTCAGTTCGCCATTCAGCATAATGCCTCCCCAGACAAGAACTCCAGGACCACCGTATTGGTGTCTTACCTTGTTGTTACTGGTTTAAAACCGTGTCTTGATCTCTATGCAAATCAAAACGCGTTGAGAATCGCTTCCGGTACTAAACCGACTCTCATCCATAAATAGGACACGACTCCATTGACAGTTGTCCAGTTTTTGTGCTCTCTGCACCACTGTAAACGGTGGCGTCGATGGTCAACTTTCAACTGGAGGCAGCGTTCAGGACGGCGGGCGAATAGGCCTCCTTTGTGAAGGCGTCTGGCTACAGTAAACAGCGACACTTGTCGCCCCGTTGCTGTAGAGAGTTGCTGAGCTATGACGCTTGCTGACTGCCTTCCAAGCGCGCGAAACGACACTTTTGTTGATTCCGAGCTCTGCAGCTACACTGGTGACGGTACTTCCCCTCCACCAATTTTCCGATCATTCTTCCACGTGTGAAGTCATCCAGGTGATTTCTTCTAGCCATATTTCACGAACTGACGCACTGGCACTTGCAGCGAATATGTTGAATTCGGTCTGCGTCCTTCATTTTTTTTTACTGTTGAACAGCACGCGCAGACATCAGGCATTTTGCGTACACTCACGTCGCTTCTGCCGTTTCCTGATATTTGCATAGGCATGACGTTTCTACTGACTTACGTGTTCACTGTACTGATCTCCAGACCTCCTTTTCTGCAATTTCATGGTTATCTGCTTAATTTTTACATTGTTGTTTAAGTTTTGCACACCAGTGTAGAATATATCACCTGGTAGTAATTATGATCTCTTCAGATATATTAACCTCCTAAGGTTCCTTCGCTGAGTACTAACAGTAATGATCCATTATCTTAATCCAATTGAATCTTATAAACCGTATCACTACTGATGCTGGCTCAATAGCCTTCTTCTCCGTTAACTTACAACGCTCTCATTAAAAATACCCTATTTTTTAACATATCCCATTTTCTCCTTTTAGAGTTGATTGGAAATATACGCGAATTTACAATCCCCAAAGACGCCTAAAATATTATGGGAAATTTTCCGTAAAAATTCGTCACACGCTTAAGCGATAAAAATGGTTTACTTTCATTTAAATGTCAGGGAAATTCTCAGAGGACATTCATGTATATTCCACACTGCACACATATTACCAGCTCATGAGGTATTCTTAATTCTTAAGGGCATGATGTGACAAACATGCATATGTTTTATCACTCGAATTTAATGTTAAACTTATATTTGAAGTGTTGTGCAGATTATAGATCAGGAGTACTCAACCTTTTTTTCTGCTGAGCCGTATGCATATGTTATTTATTTCACTCTGGCCGTAACATGAGGATAAATGGCGGAGGGGAAAATGCTTTAAGGTCAAGATAACATTGTATATTTAAAATGAGGAAAATTGATTTTAATATTAAAACTCATGTGTTTTGCTTTTTTTTTTAATTATTATTTTTTATATTTTTTTTATTTTTGTTACTAACACTAAATTAGCAGCATTTAAAAAACACTCGCTCACAATTTACGCATCAGTAAATGGTTTCATTTGATTACCGATAATATAACAAACTTCATGGGATGTCTTTGTTACCGCTGTGATGTTACCACTGACAAAACACTTTGTTGCTGTTGCAAGGATTAATCAAGAAAAAGCCTATTTATCACCTCTTGAAAGTGATCTTCGAGGTAAAGTGTCATTGAATGAGAGAGAGAGAGAGATTCCTGTTTATTTGTATTTTTTGACTTGAGCAGTTTCGAGGCAAATCAAACAAGTACTGATCCATGTATGTTTTTCACTACAAATCAGTCAACTTACCAATTGTCTTGAAACGTTATATTTCCTTCGAATATTTTTCGCTTGCAAGATATGAAAGATAGTGTTAAAAACTAATTCCACCCACTGTTCTTTCCACTGTTGTGTATGTTATCGCTAACCGTAACTTTTCCAAATAGAAAAATAATACCAATTCGTACCCGTACGACAGCGAAAGTAAAAAGCAAAACTGATATATTCGATTTCTTGACAAAGAATTTCCCACCAAATTTTTTATACAATGTTCTTAAATAATTCAATTTCTCAGAGCAATGGACCATGATCGGGCCACTTAAAAAAGATCGTCGGGCCGCAGATTGAAAATCATTGGTTTGGATATTTTGTAACGAAATTGGAGATATATCGCCTTAAAAGCAGATACATTTAGTTATTTGTAATGTATTCAAATTTAAATAGTACCTTGGAGGTGGCGGAGTTTGCTTTCTTTAAGTATGCACTCTCTTTCGAATTAAGTCTCTGTGGTATCTTTCTGTATTTATATAACTCTATCCCCATGAGGTTTGCTGTCTTTGGTAAACACGAGCGGAGCATTATCGTGAAAGAATATTAAGGATGTTGTAGTATAATGTAATATTAATCTATTTTTCTCTTCTTTATTCTATCTTATTTTAAACATCGTTTTTTGTTTGCACTTAAAGCATTTATTCCTGATAACAGGCGTGTGCATTTTGGTTTTAATAAATGTTTGGAAAAACTTTTAACTTGTTTCAGGGGAGTTAAATTTGTCTCAAGAAATGAAAATGTTAAAATATTTCGACTACATATAATTCTTTGGGGGTTAAAATGTATTAATTCGATTTTCTTAAACATTATTTATAAAGAAATACTGTTTCAAAAGAGTGTAAAATGTTTTTAGATATAATATATTTTTAAAAATTATGAGCGCGTGAAAATATGAAACATTTTTTGTAAGAAATAGTAAGTCAGTTTTTTACGTTGCACATGATGTATTCTATACTAATAGCATTTAATACACAGAAATTAATTGAATTATAAAATGTATCATGTTCTTGAAACCATATCTAATTTTAGTATTATATATCTTCTTTTATGTGAAATAATTTAAAAAAAACACTAAAATTAAAGAAACGAAAAGTAAAAAAAAAAGCTTTTTTTATTTTTTAAAAGAATATTATTTATTAATCTTTTTATATAAAAATACCACAGTGTATTAAGGATGTATTTGGCTTCATAAGCTCGCTTATTGCCTGTAATTAACTAACTCAGGGGCTCAAAAGCCCATGAGGGCCAAGGCAAAGTTTTCCCAACTCAGTATACGTGACCTTGGACCGTGAAGTACCTGAGCAGATGTTCCGGTCAGGTGTTCAGTCTGATGTGAAACCCCCAGTGTTAAGTTCCCAAGCCAGCTTTATACTCATTTATCGACCCACTGAAGGAATGAAGGGCTAAGTCTTTTTTGCGTAGTCTAGGGTTTGAAACTCGCACTTGTGGTGTGAAAGTGTGATGCACTAATCACTCAGCCACTGGGCTTATATTGTAAGTAATCAGGTCTACTGTTTGAGAAAATGTCTTGCAAGACGTAAAACTTACTTAAGGTATCCGACTACCCTAAAACCATGATTTTTTTCAAAAATTGGCAAATTTTTTATGACTTTATTTTATAGACCATTTTATTAACTTAATAACAATACCAAGTACTTAATTTTCCCTCAACTAGAACAAAAACTACAAGCATTTTAGTAAAAGCAAATGCCATAACTTTACACAAGATGTCAAACTTTAAAATGCGTTTTACTCGAAATGTGTTTTTTCGAAAAACTCAAACGGGGACCGCGATTGCTCAAAAAGTTTTGAAAATAATTAGCTGAAATTTTTTGCTTATGTTCTGCATAACAGTAGAAGTGTTTTGATTTTCAGATTTATCAATCACTGTTTTATTTCAAAATTTGCAGTTCTTTATGTGAATATAGTCAATGTTTTTTAAGCAATTTCGTATAATGACTTAGATAAAATGCTCTAGTTTTTGTAAAAATTAAAATATCTCTTATCGTGAAGGTCACTTCAAACAGGAATAACAAAGTAACACATCAAAATTGAAAAATTGAGAATTTGTTCATAAAATCTTTGTACAGAGCGGGCCCCGTTTATGTAATTTTTCGTACATTTTTACTAGTTTTTTCCCATTTTAATAATAATAATATTTTTTTCTTTTACCAATTTTAGGATTTTTTCCTTAAAATATACTAAATAAATATAAAAATCACAAAAAGATCTCCATATCTCCTTTTTCAAAAAAAGAGTTGTCGCAAGCAGTCGGATACCTTAATATTTCTTACAGAAATGCTTTTTTTCATTTTCAAGAACTTGAATGTTTTAAAAATATATTTATATTTTTAAATACTTTATTCTTTTTTGAAACCGTCCTTTATAAAACTGTGTGAAAGAATCGAATTATTTATTTTTTACCACAAATAACAATAGGTAGTTGAAAAATTCTTCATATTTTCAGCTGCGTCATCAAAACTAACACCTCAGAGGCCCCATAAGACAAATATGAGTAATTTGTCAATAACGTCTTCGAATAATTTTTTTTAAGAAAATAGTTTTTATACATAAAGATTTTAGGCAAATATATGAAGAAATATGTGCTTAGCATTGTGTATAAATTCCATATATCTAAAGAAGATAATGTTTTCTTTTGATTTGTTTCCATTACCATATTTTATTTTTTGACCTAGGATTGTTTTCATTAATACATTTTTATTAGATTCAGTTGTATGTAATGGGTCTTGACCCCGAATTTACCACTTTCAAAGGTAACATTAATTTGAAATCTTTCACACTTGTCAAGGATTGAAGAAAAATCAATAATTTAATAATTTGTTCCATTGTCCTGATCAGGATTGTCAGGATTAATGATTTCCCATTTCCAGGTATGACGATTAACTCCTGATCCGTTTTCCTGATATGACGACTAAAAGATTAGTTTACAACCATAAAGCAAAAATGCTTATGGTTAATACAATTAGTGATATTTTTTAGTGGAATAGTCTGTTTAGTGTTCATAATTTCCACATTAAATATTTCAAACTTAGCTCTTCCAGATTTCCTTCAGTTGCCTGATCCTACATTTTGCAAACCAAGCCGTATGATGGCACTCATAGGAAGTAATGGGTATTCCAGATTCTTAAAAAAAATGCCGCTTAGGATTAGCTCATCAATGAATAAATGATAGTCTAAATATTAAAAAAAGCACGCTTTTATTGTAGATCGAGCTATAAATGAGAAATAAAATAAATTTTTAAAAATAAAATAAGAAACACGCATTTATAGTGTGATACCGACTATAAAGTAAAAAAAAAAATCTTAATACAAGGATAAAACGATTAACGAGAAAATTTAGGTCATTGTGATAAAAGCGTGTGTGGGGTGCTTTGCACTACAATTTTACACTAACTCTGCTTTTTGAAATAGAACTACGTTCTTTTGACGTCACTGGACAATTGATCGCAAAGCGAAGTAATATAACTAGAAAGCAATTAAAACAACTGATATCCAGCACTCCACGCTTTTACCAAAATGACATTAACATTCTCACTAATCATTTTATTCTGATATTAAGAATCAATTTTTTACTTTTTAGCTCAATTCACTAAATAGCGTGATTTTTAGTTTTTTTCAAACTATAGTTTATTTGACCTAAGATTGTTTTTTCCCTTTAGGGATAATTTTCGGAAGCTAATTGGAAAAATTAATTTTATTTCTAATACACGTACATGAAGTGAGTGGTCATATATTAAGGTGAATCGATTTTTTTCCTTTTCGAATTTCAAAACCAACAAACGCGGGAAAGATTCTCTATGGCAGAGGTGGCCAAGCGTTTGGGAAAAAAATGAGTGATGGTCATTGGTTTGTAGAAAATTGTTGTATTAAAAGAGTTTCATATTCTGTTTTATAAGCAATTATAATTCTTGAAATGGTCTCTGGGTTTTAAAACAACATTTAATAGAGAAAAAAAATTAAATCTAAGAATTCCTGAACTTGATTAAAGCTTTTACTCCTTTTGCTTTCCATTCTTAGAATTTAGTTTCAATATTTATATTTATAGCTGTGGGCATAGTACATCCTCTTATATATATACGAGGGTTGGGCAAAAGTCATCTGGGAAGATACCAGTCCGGTTGGAAAATGTGACATATACAGATGAAAGTTCAAGGTATTAACTACATGTGTTGACAATGGATAGCACTGGGATATCATAACACACTAATTTATTCCGATAATATACAGGGCAATATGGCCTTCACGGTGTATCAGAATGACAACACAGTACACATAAAGTGGACATGACAAACCGGAGCCTAAAGATTCTTAATGTAATTCATGAGCTGCTCGATGACACACACTGACCGGTCGTCTCAAACGTTGCTCATCACTGGTTGACAAAGGTCTTTGATGAAACTTTCCTATCTACCCTGCTGCTATACTGTATAGTAGAGCATTATTCCCAAGAACTTCCACTAATTCACTGTGACATTCCATCGCATTTCTCTCTCGGAGAACGGCTATTTTGATGTAAGCACGCTGTTCATCGCGGGTTACTTCCATCTTTCACGACACTCACCAACTGACAGATTTCACAGCCCTCCCTGAGTTACTACCAGCTATTACAGAGCCATCTGATGTTCTGCAAACACACTATGCCTACAGAACCTCCACAGGATACATATACGTTTGTGATCCGTTCGCATATCTACAAGAAAAAAAAATATTTGTCATGACTTATAACCCAACCCTCTAATATACATACATTAGCTGCTACTATCCTGCTTCGTTTTATATTTCATGATGCTGCATAACTATTCTGGAACCTCTCCCTTCTTACTTTTTTCAGCACTCCTTCTAAATCCTTTTTTGGAAAATGAATAGTTTCTGGCGTGGCTTATTTTAAGGTCATATCCTCTGAATGGTAAATTTCTTGTAGGCGAATTCTAAACATATATTTTTTGGATACCACCTCTTCGGGGATGTAATAGCCTCGCATTAAACATCGTTACAGTTCTGAATGCATGAGCAAGTTTTAATTCTACTTATGCTATGGCGTATTGTTGTAGTTATGATGAATAAATGTGATATTTAAGTAATTTAATAGATACAGTATTTAATATATATATATATATATATATATATATATATATATATATATATATATATATATATATATATATATATATATATAGAATACAACAGTATTTTCGGATGACGAAATTCTCTTCTCGGTTATGATGATGAATCAAATGATGACGTGTATAAGCACAACAGCGATTCCTCCACAGAAATCGAACCAGACTTAGAAGAGGGAGACACGGTTGAAAATAAATATTTTATATGTAGAGAACACAAAAGCATTTGGGAAAAACATATTTTTAATAGAGACAATTGGTACACATTTTATCCATTTTCAAATGAACGTTTGAAAAAAAATATTTCTGGAACCATAAGACAAAATAAAGAAGATATTCCAAAATTTTTGAATTTATAGAATAGAGAAGTTTACTCCTATATATATCCTTAGCTTTCAAAAGATACAGATTTAAAAAAATTAAGATCCATCGCACTTACTCAAGACGAGATTAAATGAGTGTATAAACAATGTTCTGAATGCCCTTATAAAAAGAACAGAAAAAAATAAATTTACGAGTGAAAAATGTGATAAACATATTTATTTCCTATTTCTCTCTTCCTTTTTATCTTTATTATACAAATTTTACTGTAAGAACATTTGGGTATGAGTTATCCTTCGCGTAATGTTTCGGATGTTTTTTTCTTGCGAGTGATGCTGGGGAAGAAGTTATTGAGATATCTAAGTTCTAGTGTTAATTTTTCGATTGCATCGAAAAACATTCTTACAACATTCATAATTTGATATAAAAAGAACAAAGTTTGAATTCCTTAAACAGAAATAAAACAATTTTACGCATCCCAGGCCCTATCTGAAAGTCGATTTCAAAAGTATCCCTTCTTATTAGATCTCTACTCAATAAAATAAACATGCTTACCAAATTTCAGCTGTGTCGGTCAGATTTTTTGAAAACTATAGATCCCTTTTTTTATCTATACGTCCATAATCTCTCTTAGGAGTTGATTTGTATAATGCACGTTCTTATTGGATTTTAAAAAAAATAATATTAACATACGTAAAGTGTTTTATTACTGTATGTCTGACAGTTGGAAAGCGGGATTTTTTTTATTTATAGGCCACCGAAATACCTCCCCCCTCTTAAAAGATGATTTCCGTAGATCTTGTTTTTAGCATACCTCTACTAAACAAAATAAACATTCTTATCAAATTTCCAACCCGAATATCTGGTAGATCAAAAACAGATACTTTTATAAACCTTCGCAACCATCCTACAGTGACGATTTTCACAAAGCTCTACCATTCGGATTTCTACTCAATGAACAAACATATCATATGTATTTGAAGTTTGCATGTCTAATATTTTAAAACCAAAAGTTTTTTTTATCTGTAACGCTCACGTGACCTCTAGTAACCTTTCTTTGGAATCATTTTCCATAAAAATTGTTCTTTTACGGATCTTTATTCAACAGAACATACATTCTTAACAAATTTCAAGTCTGCACTGCTAATAGTTCCGTTAAGCGTGTGATGAATGTGTGTGTGAGAGAGAGAGAGAGAGAGATTCATTTTTCTTTTTTATATAGATCAAATACATTTGCTAGAAAAAGTCTGCGTTCCTGTACTATTGCTTGCATAAACAACAACAAAAAATTAAAAATTGGAGTTAGAAATTTTTTATAATTTATATTTTATTTAGTTCATTTTTAAAGTATTGAGAATAATAAAAGTAAAATTGGTTTGCTTTCACACATAGCTTTTAAAATAGAGACAGGTTTGTCGCAATACTAACAAAAAATAAGTAGAAAAACTCTGCGTTCACTATTTTTAGAAGCTAGAATATTATTTAAGAATAATAATGTACTATTTAATATCTGGTTGGATAAACCCGTCTTTCTAGCACCTCCTGAAGTTGTTTCGGCATTGAATTAACAAGTATATTGGTTTTTTAGCACTTATCTTCTCCCATTCGTCTTTAAGAACACTTTTCAGCATATCCTTCCTAGATATATTGTGTCCGTGAATCTTACGCTCCAGCAAATCCCATACGTATTCTATAAGATGCGTATTAGCTGACTGCGGAGATGTATCCAGTTAATTTGAGATATTGTATAATATCTCAGGCAAACAGAGCCAAAGCTTCATGATCTCAGGGGTATGCTTAGAATCGTTCTCACGTTGGTACAAAATGACGATCCTTGGCCGAGTTTGGTTGCACTCTTTTAAAACTGTTTTTTACGACATCAAAGTAATCATATTTGTTCATAATTGATTATATATACTCCAACTTGCTAACATCATTGCTCACCATGCACCCCTATATCATGTATCCACCACCACCGTACTTTACCGTTTTTAATAAATGCTCTTTTCGAAGCACTGTGCAGGGTATTCTCCATACCAATTTACGACCTTTTATGACGAAGATGCAAAATAAGCTATCATCGGAGAATATCACAGTTCTCCAGAACTCCAGAGGCTTATGTATATGCTCTTTTTCAAAAGCCATCCGTTCAAGCCGGTTGTTCATTGAAATATAAGGCTTTCTTCGAGCCACTCGACTATGGTATCTGAGCTTTTTCAAGATTTTCTTGAAGTATCGGCATAAATGCTTTTGTTGAACTTCTTGCGAATGTCTGTTGCTTTCAAACACGGATTTTTTTTCAAGGATATCACACTTTGTTTTTCTCTGATTGTGAGCTAAGATGGACGACCTGAACTATGTTTGGATGTGTAAGCTCCTGTAGATTTGAAGTTTTTAATAACACGCTGGATAGATAAATACATGCGTCCAATGGATATGATTACATCTCGGCGACTTTTTCTATCTTTTTACATTTTCAAAATGATTTTAAGTTTACTGATACTAATTTCCTTCCTTTTATTTTCCATGTTCTTTAATTGCATTGTATCTCCCCAAAACGCACAAATTACTGAGTCATAACTTTCTTAACCTATTTTACTTGATAACTGAATGCAAAAATTATGTTAACCTATAACGCCTATAGATAAAAATTCCGGGATTCAAGAAATAGGGAACTCAAAGTTTTTCTGCCTGCTCCTTGTGTGCTTTGCTACAAAATTCCTGTTATCTTACGTAACCTTAAATCAAAATTAACGAATTCTTGCATGCTCAATATTTAAATAAGAATAAACAAATTCATGAAAATTTGTCAGAAAAGAAATTATATTTCTATTAAACTTTACCTTTGCTGTATTATTTGTTAAGGGTGAACGCAGACTTGTTCTAGCAAGTATATGTATATCATATATGATACATTTTAGAGTTGTAAAACACACAATATATATACCACAAACAAAATAATTCAGAATAAGGTAGTTTAATACACGCATGATACTTATAATCTTAAATAAGAATTACTAATAAAAATGTCACATTTAATGTTCAAAATAACTACAATTTGTTTTTAGTTTTAGTTATATTCCTGCACAGACCATGTCATTTCATACTATTTGATTGCCAGAAAAGAAGAAACTTACATTATTGAATAACTCGGTATATATATAAAATACCTTTTTTTAATACATGACTACCTTTAATTTTAATTAATATTTTGTTATACTCTTCTGAATTTTGCTTGAATTTTCTTTGAAAGTTATTCATTAAAAAGAGGGATGTAAGAATAATTTTGGCACAGAAAGAAATTTTTCCTTGAAAAAGAAAAATTGAATGAGGAATTTCAGCCTTTAGATCAAACGTTTATTCAGCTACTTGTTTTAATTAAATTTGTTTAAGCTTTCCAAATCTGTTTCTTAATGAAAATAAATTTATCATATAAAGCTCAAAAATATTAAATTCTTTTCATAACATTTTCACGCAAGAACATGTATGAGGTATCACTAATTGGAACATCTTCTCAAGCAGTGCATGTAATATCCATGCTATTCCCATTCAAACAGCCACGATATTACATAGTTTTTTTATATAAATTCCAAAGATATTTTTTATTGAAAAATTAGCAACCTTTGTTATAAGTGAAAGTTAAATTATATTAGTTATTGCATTTTTTAAATGCCAATATTTTTTTATGTGTTAGTAAAAATATATCAACTTGCCTGTATATGAATATGGTTAAAAAAATTAAGTGAAGGAATAGCAAGGGGAGAAGGAAAGGAAGTGTCAGGTGACACAAAAGTTTGTTAACATTTGAGAATTCAATAATTCAATAGTAGTGATGGAAATAAAAATTGGCACTCATTCTTCAAATGGCATAAGGTTTTATTGAATAACCCCCCCCCACACACACACACTAAAGACCCACACATGACACCTTATACTCGTATAACAAAAGCAATAAGTATAACATTTAACTTTTAGTAATGAACGATGTTCTTTATAACAATTGTTCAACATGTCGACCATTATTAAGCTACGATACCTGTAGTCGAGGGAAAATGTCGAGAACAGCACTATGCAGCATATATGTTGGCATGGTTAGAAATTTGTATCCAATGTAGTATTTTGACAACACTAATTAAGTCGGGGGATGTTGGTGGACTTGCAACTTCAGGTAACCCCTCAACTAATAACCACTCGACTGTAGGTCTGAAAACCTAAGAAGCTAAGCATGACGGATCAGTACACAGAAGAAGCTAAGCGGTTCAGTACACAGCCCTTACCAAATGACTTGATCAAGAGATCTTCCGCACCCTTCTTATGGCGATAGAACCGATACGCTGCAGTAACACATATTCTTCATTCTTATAGTACATATTTGCTAATAATGCCTTTTTTTTGTAAAGTTAACAAACTACAATTGCTAGTGCATCTCTTTCCTTTTTGACTACAGCTCATTTGATGCACGATTTTCATGTGACGGCCCTAATATTTTGCTGTGTAGTGTCTTCTATTGGCTATTTTTTTTAATAAACCCCTCCATATCACTTCATGTATGTGTGTCATTTTTTCTCTCTCTACCTATATTATCCCATGAATTATTGAATTATCACATGTTAACGGACTTTTGTGTCACCTGTTATTTCTCGATTAGACATATCTAAATAACAACTATATATAACAAGTTTATTCCTTTGCTTTATTACTTCAAAAACTTTCTTGGCATGGAACGCTTTTCTTAATCATACTCTAACTAAACAGAAACTATGTTTTTTCTCTAAACGAAGTTGTCGTTCAATTGTCCTGAAAATTTTTTCAGTCTTTAAGGGGACACGGTACGATTCAATTGACGAAAATCGGTCAAAAATTCAAAAAGAATTTTTTTTGCCTAAATTATTCCTTATACGTTTCTCTATTATCTCACAAAATTTCAGAGCTCTAAATAAAAAAAAATAAAGTTATGATAACTAATATGCTCGTCAGAATTTACATTCTGACATCATTCTGCTCTAGCAGACGCACTATTCATTTTCTAGCCAAATTAATTAATTCTAATTTCACAGTTAAGCAATTTTGAAATAAAGTAAAGAGATTGTAATCCATTCTTAATGTTTATTTACATTCGTTGAGCTATACTGCATTCTTTATTCTGCTAATTTTTATTTCATATTTTTGAAATATTTAGTTTCGGTTAACCAAAAAAAAAGTCTTTTTCAAGACTAATTATTTTATCGTTATCAGTTTATCAGTTTTTTTATATGTATAAACGTTTTCTAATACAGCATTTTTAATAGTGAAACATGCCTCGTACGAAGAGGAAAAACAAATCAAGTAAATTGAGTATTCAAAAGCGATGGTGTACTGAAATAAAAACTGAAAACAATATGGATATTTCAGAGCACAATTCAAATGTTGCTCAACTCTCAAGTGGTGATAGCCTTTTTAAAAATGAAAGAGTTTCTATGCAAGATAAAAGTGTACTAGAACAAGAAAATGTTGCTGATACCTATGATGGACCAAGTTACATAATTGTTGACAAAAATGCCTTGTGTGATATTTTCAAGTATACTTTTTGTGGTAGCTGCAACCAGTCAACTTTAAAACTTGAATTTGGACATAAATATGGATTTTCTCATCAATTGAAACTGGTGTGCAAAACATGTTCTGAGCAAAAAATGGAATGCTTTACATCTCCAAGAATTGAAAAAAAATACTTCTACACCTTTCGATGTGAATGTTCGTGCTGTTCAAGCATTTCTTGCAATCAGTGGGGGCCATGCATCGGTTGAAAAATGTTGCATGTTTCTCAATATGCCTTTGATGTCAAGTAAAACTTTTAATGAAATTAAATGTTACATCAACTCAGCATACTCTCTTGCTTCCCAAACTGTGTTGAACTATGTACATAACAGCGTTGAAAATGCATACAGAAAACTGGATCAAAATGGGTCAAATACTATTACTGATATTGCTGTTTCATTTGATGGGACAGGGTTGACCGAGGACACACATCCCAAATCGGTATTGGGTGTGTAGTTGACACTTTAACAGGATATGTTATTGACTATGAAATTATGAGCAAGTACTGTCCAACATGTATAAGTGCGAAAAATGAATTAGGCGAAACTACAGCTGAATACGATGTTTGGTATTCTGGCCACAAAAATTCCTGCCAGATTAACCATGTTGGGACATCAGGAGCAATGGAAATGAAGGCTGCAGCTAAAATTTGGTCTAGATCAGAAGCATGTGGTTTCCGTAACACAACATTGTTATCTGATGGTGATGCTAAAACTCATAAATTTTTAAATAGCCTAAAAATATATGGACCAGACGTTGAGATTTTAAAAGAGGAGTGTATTAATCACGTAAGCAAAAGGTTAGGCACCAGCTTACGCAATCTTGTGAAAGATTGGAGAGCTAAAGGTATCACTTTAGGAGGAAAATCTTATGGCAGTCTAAAAGAAACAGCGATAAAAAACTAACGCAGTACTATCAGAAAGCTATTCTGGAAAATAAAGGAGATATTCAGGGCATGAGAAAAAATCCATATATGCCACACTTTATCACAGTATCTCGACAGATAAAAATCCAATGCACATGAAATGCCCTCCTGGCAAAGATTCGTGGTGTTTTTATCGAAGAGCCTTAGCTAAAGGTGAAAAACCTGCACCGCATAAGTTTAATATTGAAACACCAATAAATCCAGATTATTTGACAAAAATTGTTCCAATATATCAAAGGTTAGCTTCTGATAGTCTTTTGAAAGGATGTGCCAGATGTCTGACCCAGAACAGCAACGAGAGTTTGCATAGCGTGACTTGGAGTAAGAGTGCTCTAAGGAAACTTCAGCGAAATCACGGCGTGTAAATATAACTGTTTCTGAGGCGGTATCAGAGTATAACTTTGGTACTTTGAAAGCCTTAAAAGAAATACAAAAGGCACCTAATTTGGATCTTGGTGAAGAAGCAGTAAAAATTGCTGCCACACGTGATTACAGACGTAAAAAAGAAAGAAATCGTCAAAGTAATCTTGCTTTTCGCATAGCACGTCGAAAAGTAAAACTAGCCAATATGCGAAAAGAAAAATATTCAAAGAAAAAAAGAAGGGATTACATATAGTCCTGTTTTTTTTAAACATAAATGTAAAAAAAAAATATGAAGATGTTAACTAGAATTATTTTGAAATCATCGTGAAATGGGTTCGTATGTTATTTATCGCAAATTTTTAAAAATGTAAGGTACTGAAAATTTTAAATTTTAAACATATAAAATTATAATTTTCATATAATAACTTTATAAAACTTTTATCATGTGCATGTAGTACATACAGTAATTTTTTAGTAATTTTATTGCACTTATATATATCTCTTTACAGTAAATAAAAACTTTAAATTGATTTATCTCGGAACAAAAAAAAATCGTTTGTTTTCTTTCATTTAAAATGCTAAGGCTTTTTTCTATTGCATGAAATGTTTTGAATTTTTTATAGATTGCTATTTATATATATAACAAAAGTTGGTATGTATTTTTGAATCAAAGCAATACTTATTTTTTTTAAAATATTTGAACTTAGAATTTATACGTTTTTTAGGGATTTTTTCATAATAATTCATAAAAAAAAAATTTTAGGAATGTGAATCAAGTTATCCCCAAACCCATACCAACTTTTTTTGTACATGGTTTGACAAATATGTAAATCAAATTTCCTGTGCGTACGTCAATTATTGTACGAAGAGTAGCGTTTTAAAATTACCTCATAAATTTTTAATTTTTTTAAAAAAAATTAAACTGATTGCTTTTTGTGATATTTTGAGTAAATATTCTGTCTTACGTATTGCATATACATAGGTTACAAGGAAAAAAAACTGTAAAAACCATAAAATCAAAGATTTTTGTTTAAATCGTACCGCGTCCCCTGAATTAGATTAATTAGATTTTTCTTCTCAATAACATTTTTCTAGGTGAATTATTCTACTAGTTTATTATACCATTTCAATAATAACTTCACTATAACCTACTGACGATTTTTTTGGGTGGAGCATTTCTGATACGCCCTGTCCTTATTTTCTCCTTGCGCAATATTTGTTTAAATAGCAGTGCCTATATATTTATGTATCACAGTCATTTCTCAATCAGAAGTTATCGAATTAGACAAAAGAAAAAAAAAAGATCTTGGCTCAAGTTGAAAATGCGTGAGAGCCGTGTTGTTGCCAACTCAAGCAGTGGCTACTACATTTGTCTCTGGGCTAAGACTTATTTGACATTCACACCGTGACACGAAAAGAAATGTGAGTAAAGTGCAAGGGTTTGTATACGGAATACTTGGATATGAATTACACCATCATACGAGGATCAAAAGTATTATGTCGATCAACAGCATTATGCCTCCAGTGGAACTTCTTGACTTTCACATCCGTGTAAATGTTTAGCAAAAAAAATGGTGTCGCAGAGAGAGCTTCATTCACCGGATTTCCAATTCTAGATTTTCATCTTGATACTTATATATATATATATATATATATATATATATATATATATATATATATATATATATATATATATATATATATATATATATAAGTAGTAAAAAATGTTCGCTACTAATCAAATTGAAAAAGAATGACATGCATTTAAACTAACAACTATTAATTGATTCACGATATTTAAAAAACAGTGTCAACTATTTATAAAATTAGCAACTAGTATAAGACAGATTGGGAGTGTTCTCACGTTTCGTCTTATGGTTCTTATAACACAAATAAATACCTTTCCTAGGTAATAAATTTCCGAGGTAGAATATTTTGTTTGACAAGTAGAATACTGTGAGTGAGTTTCTATTAGCGCTGCACTATATATTTTTATGCCACCCCTTGAAGTATGGTGAATATGTCACTCGGTTTGCAATCGAGTGGATTCGGGTTCAGATTCCAAGTGAGACATGGTTGTATCTTCTTTGGGAAAAGAAGTCGAAGTTTCACCTGAAATGGATTCCCGTCTTGAAAGGAAAGCAGCACACACCTTCTGTTCTATGTTGGGATCGTCTTTTGTATTGTAAAATTCTATATTTGTCTGTGCTTGTATTGTATGTTTCTGTTAATAAATCTTTCTTATTTCATATCTATCCCAGGTTGAAACACACTACAATAACTATTAATCAACACGAGGAATATTGGTGACCTTCCTCGTAGTTTTGAACCATGATCAAGTGCCGCAGACGACACCTGAAATGGGACTCCCTCTCAGAATTTCAAGCCTCGATAAATTTAACGCACATCAATCCCCTCTATATGGCGTATCTTCAGTGACATGATACTGGAACTCATGACATGTCGTCCACGAGTTTATGATCATGACTACTAAGTTATCGTGGCCTTTGCATATGTGATATACAGTGGGTGATCGGTTAAAACGAACAAATCGGTTAACGAACACTTTCACGAAAGATTTTTGTGTTCGGATACCGAACACATATTGGGATAATGAACACTTTCAAGAAAGAATTTTTGTGTTTGGACAACGAACACATATTCGGATGTGATCAGGGAGACA
Organism: Trichonephila clavipes; assembly: GCA_019973935.1. Lineage (NCBI taxonomy): Eukaryota > Metazoa > Arthropoda > Arachnida > Araneae > Nephilidae > Trichonephila > Trichonephila clavipes. The sequence continues at coordinate 521,455 of BMAU01020446.1, forward strand.
CCCCTTAAATTATGGATGGAATTTTAACAACCGCTAGAAATCTGGAATTGGAGGTGAACGAGGATACATAGAATAGCTCATAATGGGACATAAAGATGAACTGACGATACACGAACTCCAAGAAATTTTGAATGAAGAACACCAAGAAGCACAACGAAATATTTCTTGTTTTGAAAAAGAGGAAGACGAAAGAGGACCAATGCCGACATCTGCCATTAAAGATATTTTAAAGAAGTGGGAGGCTGTCAGAGCAATGGTCTTAGAATGTCACCCAAACCAAGCTTATGTCAGTAGGGTTGTGGATCCTTACAACGACAATGATATTAATTACTTTCGGAAAATCCTGAAAAAGCGAGAAAAGAAATCGACATTGGACATGTTCTTCAACGCCTCATAAGCAAAAAATGAAAAAGAACTGATTAATATGCAAGACTAAATGCATGTATTATTTTTTTAAAAACTTACTAAGAAATTATAAATTGTTTAAAATTTAATTTTTAGGTTCTCCAGAACGAATTAATCGATTTCACATAGAAGTCTATGTTGAATCGATGATCGGTTAATAAACAATTCGGATAGTGGACATAGTCTTGGAGCGGATTATGCTTGTTTACCGATCACCCACTGTATGACTATATTAATTTCATTTAGTTTTAAAGAAAATATGCGAGATTTTTATTCTTTTTTTTCATTACTTTATACTTTTAAACGTGTCTGCTTGTATCCTTTTCTTGAAGTTGGTCTTTGCAAACATGTTGAGGATTAAAGAGCATCATATCTTCATTTTTCTCAAAATTAGAGTTTAGAATAATAAAAAAATGTTTGTTTTCTGTTCTAGAACTGATACCTATCTGTTTCGATGTGAAACTCGCCTAGATTTAAATTCAATCGCTTACTTTTATTAACTGTGCCATTTTTTGAACTTATTTTAGCATTTCCTTAATGTATCTTGTTAATTGTTTTTCCCCTTCATTTAATAGTTTTATTTATTATCTTTGATGTTAAGAATTAATTATAATTTTTTTTAAAAAAACATTAAAAAATAACTATAATTTTTTTTAGAGTTCAGTTTGCGAATTCAAGACACATTATAGATAGCCCAAGAATAAAACTAACTTTATAAATAGAAATTTGTTATTAAAATATGGTTAAAAATATTCTAATAATGTTATATAAACAGAGCCTAATATAAACTGAAATATATTACTCTAATATGAAAATACTATCAGTTGCTAATCATTCGATTGACAAATGCATTTGGTTTCTATTATTCGTTTTTATACCCTCCTATAAGGAAACAATTACATTTATTTTTCAGAAACACATAATTTATTGTCGTAAATATAGTTGGAATATTCGTAATTTTCTAGGTGTTGTCAAGTTAATGCAAATATTAGCAAATTACATCCAATAATACTTTCCTGAGTACAAGAAACTCTTATTCAATATTTATTTAGCATTTGATGTAATGCGTGTAATTATATTACTTTTATTTACTGAATACTTTCAACTATTCAAATAGTAATGTCTAGATAAAAGGACATTTATACGTTAGAAGTTTGATCAATATTGCAACCGTTGTCAACAGCAAGTGCGCTGTGATAGAAAAAAAAACGTGAACTATTATATAATATACACAGCTTTATATTATTAGTAATGTTATAAACACAACTTTATTTATTCAAAAAATTCATTCATAATGGATTATATTCATGACGTTCACGTGATAAGGACAATCACGTGTTTTTTTTTTAGTTCAAGTGTGAGAAATAAGGATTGTGCGTATTGTTCTATTTGTAAATTTCCGATTTGATGATTGGTTAAAGATGTTCAAGTATTAATGTTCTTCAACGTTTTTCAAATCCAAATGACAAATAGAAATGTTTTCATTATAGGTTAAACTTGGTAAATGTGGGTATATTTAAGCAAACACCCATAATACTCGTAATGGTTTTAAATTGTTTTCTTTTGTACAGCGGGGTTAGCAATGCTCACGTGACATGGCGATTTAGGGTTTTGTTCATGTTGTTGTGCGGTTCAATCAGAAGGGCAAACAGACAATTTTAATGAAATACAACAACCTGATACTTAAAAGTGGGGTTGTTGTCAAATTTTAATTATATTACTCAAGATTTAACACGTATTATTTTAATTTTACATGAAATCTATAAATGGCTGTAGTCTTATGTGAGTGTCGTATTCGTTGGCGGGAACTGGTTGTTTCGTGCTTTAACTCTTCGACAACAATAATGCCAACTATTGAAAAATGTCACTAAAGCAAATATGGGGAGTAAAATTAAGGGTAATGTCTGCAGTACCGAAATTCGATGAAGTAATGATTTCGAACCCTACTCCTAGACTACCCTTCCGTCCTGTACGACCTTTTAGTTGAACTCCCTTCCACAAACCCTTTATTTATAATAACTGTTGCGACGCTGATGATAACTTATTTAATTTATCTGTCCTAAACCCAGTTTCTTAATTTAACATCGCATCATGACTTAAGTTAAAATTAGTTAAGTTCTATTGACAAATAAACATTACACTAAATTAACAGTCCGATCGTGTAGTGGTAACAATTATATTTATTGAGTAACATATTGGTAAAAAGAACGTTTAAATTTTACAAGGGTATTACTTATCTGAAATGAGAGGAGAGGAGCAATGGAGGGGTGACCTCGGGCCGAGTTCGCTTCCAGACTGGAGGTTTTTTCTGGCAGACGTAAGAAGGTAAAAAAGCCCGAGAATTCACGCGCCAACCCTTTTAAAGGTCGACCGCACCACTCGGAAAAACATCCGCTTCAAAATTCCTTAGAAATCCGTTTCCTGTAAACAGGGCAAATATAAAAACTGCAATTGTATCTTGGGGACCGGCGGCCTCCCATCACTCCTCCCCTCTTTCAGATTAACAAAACTAGAAATAAAGAAACACAAAAAAAAATTATTCATGAAAATGTAAATATTATATAAATGCAATAACGACAGTAGTTAAAACAGTCCCATCGTCCCTCGTTAAACTCCTGGTGAAGAACGAATGTCCACTTCTTGAAGAATGATAACTGAAACATCCAATCTTAATGAAGACTCATGAGGCTGGGTGAAGCATAACGTAACATGTAATTGCAATCATGACAGCAGTTCAACAGTCCCGTCGTCCATCATCAAACTCCTGGGCAAGAACGACTGTCCACTAAAGCATAACGTCACAGTCCTCAGCATTATAGAGACGTAGTTGTTCTATGCAGTAAATCTCACGTGAAATGAAGAACCAGTGGGTCTGAATCCCGCGGGGGCTCCTCAAGTGGTGCAAAGGCAAGGTGAAACATTGAGTCACAGTCTCAACATTTTGTAGGATACTATCTGGTGGAGCAATCAAGACCCAATGTACAGGAAGTCACGATGGCATAATGTCCTGAAACAGAAAAAAAAACATGAACACTCTCGTAGGAGAGCCAGCATCAGTAGAGTATGTAAAATTGGGAGAACAAATTTTCCCACTCTTCCACAGGGTTTCGGATACCGATGTCCCCATCTCGTCCTCCAATCACTCAACATAAAAAAAAAATTCAAGAAGCATTGTCTAAAAAAAATTTTTTTTTAAAACAAAAAAAAAACTAACCTGAAAATTGCATGTTAATCCTAATTCCTTAAACGTTGCGAAAAGAGAGAGAAAATGAAAAAAAAAATTCAACTACTAACAACTACAATTAAATTCATGTTCCGAACAAATAATTATCGAATGAGATATGGGTCACCAAATAATTCACAAGGACAACATATATAAAATAACAAATAGAAATAATCGAATAATCACAAAGAAACACGTGCCACTAAATAATAAAAAAAATAAGACGAGTAACGCATAGTAAAATCAAAAATTGCATATATAACAGCTTCGCTACTCACAATAACCACACATATGCGCATCGAACAAAATAATTTGTGATAAGAAATAAGTACTAGTGAAAGCATATATAATCAATACAAACGTGGCACCAAGAAACAGACACCTCATAATCGTTTAACATCGAAATCCTGACACGACTAATGTGCTGTGCATGTCCCAGACCACCAAAAAAAATTACTAATTTAACCCTCAACATAACAATCTTTCGTGAAAAAAATTTATTTAAAGTGAAAAGTTAGAAATTGAAGCAATGGGTGTGCATAGGTGAAAAAAAAAATATATATATAACCTCCGAGAATGCTTAATAGCCTAAGAAATTTTAAAAAAATTCACTACAAGCATTGGTTACAATTGAAAGTTAAAAAAAATTAAATGTAATTAATTCAGATTTGCAAATTAAAATCTATAAATTGAAGCGAATAGTGAAAACGGTAAAAAAAAATTTATAACCTCTAAGAATGCTTAGTAGCCTAAGAAATTTAAAAAATTCACTACAAGCATAGGTTATAATTTGAAATTAAGAAAAAAATATTTACTGTAATTAAATTTAGAATTGCAAACCATGAGTGTGCATTTGATCAGGATGCACCCCCAATGTTTACAAAGGCAAAAAAAAAAAATTTTTTCACATGCCATTCCCTGCGTAAACGATTTGCTGCATGCCGCAAACGCCAGCACAAGAAACAGAATGAAAATCAGGACAAAAAAAAATTGCAACTCCGATTGTTAAAAAAATACTATATCGATTAATACTATAAAAAATTGAGAGAGAAAACAAATTTCTTCTAAATTCAATACATTGGAATTTACATTTGAGAAATGAATTCCAGAAATCACAAATGCAGTTGAGAATTTCAGAAAAAATTATAAACATAAAATTGATAATGCAACTCATGACATATGAGATGACACATACAGAGTAAAGTAATTTAAATAAACAAAAAAGCAAAAAAAAAAAAAAAATTATTACAAGTGCTACACATAATTAAACATAATTCCCCCAAAAAAATTTCACTTAACTAATCAACATACCTTTTTAACAATCTATGTAATACAATGTATCAATTCTAAATAATTAAAAAAAAAAACTCAAAATGTTTCACTACACGCGCAACAAATGTACAAACAAAAAAACAAGATCCTCAATTTACAACAATACCGCTAACCCAATTCATCGAAAATCATCGAATTATTAACTCAAATATCATTCTATAACACTAACTAAACTTATCTGCAACTTCCAAATAATTAATCGACTTCTGCACAATACCAATAACCAAAACCCATCTTTGCTCATCAGCTTATTTACACAAAATCTCACATGCAAAATTAAAAAAAAATCCTATTACAAACAACAAATTTTATATATTGCATAAAACACATAGAATCAAAAAATATTTTATCTAGAGCTAAAATTGATATTAACCACATACAACATTATGTCATTTAAGCATCAAATCAAGACATGAAACAAATTGCATAAAAAAATTGAGCTAGAATTCATTAAATAACTAAGTTCAAAATTTTATCTCACTAAAACATCAAACATGACATAAAACAAGGTGCACAAAAAATCTGAGCTAAAAATTCATTAAATAACTAATTACAACAATGTCTCACTTAAACATCAGAAAACGAAATGACACAAGTTGTATAGTTATAAAAAAATTCCAGCGGAAAGTATGTGAATTAAATGTAAGAGGAAAACCAGAAATTCCATTTTTTTTTTATAAAAAAACGAGCGCTAAGGAAAGTTTAGCTAAGTTTCATACAAATTTGAAAAATGCAATATAAATAACTAAGTTGTAATTAATCATGATGCAAGATAGAAGATTTCCTCAAAATTCGACAAAACAAAATATTACGAAAGAAAGGCTATTGATTCAAGAAAAAAGAAATATTATCATCAAGTAGCTCCGAGAGAAAAGTAACAAACAACAAAAAAGGGGGGGAGAATGGCGACCCTATAGAGAAAAAGAGAGAGGCTGAATATCTGATCTCGCAGGGGGGCACGAGGGAGAAAATACCTCCTAAATTGCCGGAGTGAACCAACATCCGCCAAGATTCAATCCCCACACAACACTTCCAAGCGACAAAATGACCCCCAAAAAAAAATAATTTGTATGACAACTCCAAATCAAATTTTAACAGAAACAAGGAGAGAGAAAAAAAATTACAACAAATCAAGCGCATTTATGAAGTCCAATGCTCTAACATATTACGAGAACAGTAAGCATAATCAATTAACTGAACCACTTCAAACATTCGGGGCAAAAAATTGTTAACTAGCAACGAAACACGTACTCCATATGACAATATACACTCGAATTGATTAAACGGAAAAAAAAATCTGAACACACTAAAATCCACAATACAAACATATCAACACATAAGAAATTGAGATCATAGCTAGATCAGTTAAGATAATGAATACACACATACATATACTAACAAAGAGCATAAGAAAAAAAGTACATTAACAACATTTCTAAGTATCTAAATAATAATAATAAAAAACTACAAGAAAAAAAATTTCACAACTGGAAAAATTGAGTAATAGATACAATCAAAACACAATAGCACACAATAAAATTTTTTACATGTTTAACAGATGAAGAAGGATTGTTATTCGGTGACCCCTCACCTCGTTTTATGAAAAGAAAAAAAATTCCGACACCAAATGATGCTGCAAAGAGAAAAAAAAAATTCGACGACTGGTCACGGTACCAATATGATGCGACGCTGATGATAACTTATTTAATTTATTTATCCTAAACCCAGTTTCTTAATTTAACATCGCATCATGACTTAAGTTAAAATTAGTTAAGTTCTATTGACAAATAAACATTACACTATATTAACAGTCCGATCGTATAGTGGTAACAATTATATTTATTGATTAACATATTGGTAAAAAGAACGTTTAAATTTTACAAGGGTATTACTTATCTGAAATGAGAGAAGAGGAGCGACGAGAGGGTGACCTGGGGCCGAGTTCACTTCCCGACTGGAGGTTTTTTCTGGCAGACGTAAGAAGGTAAAAAGCCCCGATAATTCACGCGCCAAGGGGACCTCGGGTATCCGAAAGCCCTGTGGAAGAGTGGGAAAATTTGTTCTCCCTATTTTACATACTCTACTGATGCTAGCTCTCCTACGAGAGTGTTCGTGTTTTTTTTTTGTTTCAGGACATTATGCCATCGTGACTTCCTGTACATTGGGTCTTGATTGCTCCACCAGATAGTATCCTACAAAATGTTGAGACTGTGACTCAATGTTTCACCTGGCCTTTGCACCATAGGAGGAGACCCCGCGGGATTCAGACCCACTGGTTCTTCATTTCACGAGAGATTTACTGCATAGAACAACTACGTCTCTATAATGCTGAGGACTGTGACGTTATGCTTCAGTGGACAGTCGTTCTTGCCCAGGCGTTTGATGACGGACGACGGGACTGTTGAACTGTTGTCATGATTGCAATTACATGTTACGTTATGCTTCACCCAGCCTCAGGAATCTTCATTAAGATTGGATGTTTCAGTTATCATTCTTCAAGAAGTAGACATTCGTTCTTGACCAGGAGTTTAATGAGGGACGACGGGACTGTTTTAACTACGGTCGTTATTGCATTTATCTAATATTTACATTTTCATGAATGATTGTTTTATAAAAAAAAAACAAGCGCTAAGTAAAGTTTAGCTAAGTTTCATACAAATATAAAAACTGCAATTGTATCTTGGGGACCGGCGGCCTCCCATCATAACTTAAGCCAAATTATAGCAACACATGACTCATTTATTGTCATTACTGAATCATCGCAGTCTAAAGCATCATTTTAGAGGGGCTGAGTCCGAAAAGAACCTGCAAAAATCGCGCTTTACGTAAAAATGTTGAGAGAGCTGACAATTGCAAAATGCATGGATTTTACGAACATAGTTGCCAACGGAGGTTTTAAAAAAGTTGCAGAGGGGCAAAACGCAGAGTAATAGAAAGTGCCAGTAAACACAATGTAGCCTACATTTTTCCTGTTCATGATGCTAACTTTTATAGTGAAAATTAAGGACAAGAATGGGTACAATGGTGTGGCTTCTGTTCATCCTGGTTCCATAAGAAATGCGTCGAGTTAGATGGTGACTCCTTTTATTGTATTGAGTGCAATGATAAAAGAACGTCCTCAATAAATGTTTTTTTAAATTTACTTCTTATCATTTACCGATCCTCTATTAGGTGCAAAAATGCATATCTGTTTGGATAAGGTAAATTAAGAGATGATACTTTCTCTTACCCTTTTTATTTTAATGCAGCTATTCCTTATTTCCGACAATTGGGCTCGTAATATCTAAGGTTTCATTTCAATATGCCCAATTGCAAATGTATTTTTGATTTATTTATATACACAGCAGCAAGATTTAGAGGTTTGTTCATATACCATTAGAAATACCGTACACTTAAGTTTGAAATATGTATTTCAAACATGTATTTGAAATATGTATTTGTATATGGAATGTGTTATAGTGAAGTACATTTTTTTTCAATTATGGGTTTTGGTTCCCATATCTACCAAATTTACCCTATGTTTACTTTTAAATCAAGTGTAATTTTTTCAAATATGTATGTTAATATTGTTGACAAATACATACTTTACGAAGGAAAACTTCTTCAAAAAGCAAAAAACGGAAACAATGAAGTGAATGGACTGATTGACTTGAAACACATGGTTGTATTTATCATGTTACTTTGACGTCAGGTAAATTTAGTCCATTGAGGTTCAATATTACAATATTAATTTAGAACGCACGTGACTCAGTTTTGTTGTCATGAAATTTCGAATCATTTTTAATATAAAAATAAAAGAATAACTTTCCGCCAATCCATTCATACAATTATGAACCAATTTTCAAAGCATTCTCCTATTGTGAAAAATGCTTCTATTTATAATAATACTTCGCCTATATATAGCTGAAACCTCTATACAGAACCTCAACTAGAATTTTTGAAATATATAACTTAGAAGTGAATTTATCCATTTTTACTACAACAAAAGGGAAAAATTTTAAGAAAAAAATACCGGTAATTATTTCAATGGGTTGTAACTCTGAAAATAATGAAAAAAATTTTAAAAAAATATAATTCAGACTCTCTGGATAAGTTTTTACTTTATATAAGCAAAAAATAAATATATTTTTAATATTATAGAAGCATTTGTATGAAAGGAGAACGTTTTGAAAAAGTTTATTCTAAGTTATTTTTTGCCGAAGTATAGTATTTAAATAATTTTTTTGCCAAAATGTCCTTGAAACAATTTTATACATGTTTTCTAATCTAAGTGACACTAAACATCACGAACAATATCCATTGATGCGTTTTTTTAAATCACGGTTCCGCGCGCGAACGAAGTCAGATACCTTAACAAGCCAGCCACAAGTGTTGGCCTCTAGATTGCCACGGTTATCAACAAATCTAGAAAGGAAATAGAAGTAAAGGAATGAATGATTTGAAATATTTCATTCTTTTTTTGTCACACATTTGATTGCAGTAAAGTTCGATATGAGATGGGATCTACTGAAAATAGAGCATGATAAAATTTCTGTTTGTGTAGGATGGAGAATCTAGCTTTATCGCTGACGATGAATTCATTTTCAATGGGTTAGAACGTGTTACGTTTATAGGAAAAATTCAAAGATAACCATAACTATCGGTTAGAACATCATTCAGTCTCAAATCGATTTGTCATAACTCGCTTCTAATCAGGTGTACAGTTTATATTTTGAAAGAGTCAATTTTTCCAGGGAATCATAAGAGAATATAGTTATACCCTTACCTCTTTTTTTGAGATATTTTACCACCATCAATATAAACTTTAGTGGCATTATTTAGTTGCAATAACAACTTTTAGATGATGCTATCATGCTTTATTTTATATATTAAGGGAATAAATGTAAGAAATGTAAGTTATAGGAAGGTAAATAATGGGATTGAAATTGTGTGTTCATTATCAATAAGGACTGTTTTAAAAATATTTTTAGTCCTAAATACATTTATTAAAACTCAACGTACTTATAAAAGAGAGATTTAAGAACCTTTATTATTTTACTGTTTCTTTCATAAATATTTACATTAATTAAAAATTGAAACTAATATACAGTTTTTTCCTTATTGAAAATAAAGATGCTTTGATTCGTTAAAATTCGATTTATATATATAAATCCCTAATGCAGACATTTCTTAATTTTTAATTGTGCTGTGTGTCTGTTCTTAAATAATAAACAATTTTGCGAATTTTTTTTGGGAAATTCAAAGTTTCCAGACATTAAAGATTAAGATTTAATTATATTTTCCAGACATAAAAATAAGAAATTTTTATTATAAGTAAAGCATACATAATTATATATTTTCATAATAAATAATTACAATTTTTGAATTGAACATTTTTCTAAGAAGATTCAAATTGTAAAGTTTTTATTGAGTTAATCCTATTCAGTAAAATAAACGTAATGAAAAGAAAAAAAAACCTGAAGGAATAATTACCTTTAGGTCATTGAAACTCTGAATATTTTATGATTTTTAATTTATTTCATAAAACAATTCTATACTATTAGGTTAAATGTTAGTTTTTCAAACTTCTTAAATTATTAACAAAATGAGTTTAAATAAGGAGCAATATTGATTGTAATGATTATAAAGGGTTTATATAGTGTACCTTAAAAAATGAAGACAATGACGAATAAATTTGTATTTGCAGATGTACCAATGTAGCACCAAAATCTTAATCGTAGTTACCTTCTAATTAGAAACATTTGGTAAATTAAACAACTGGTATGTGAAAGAAAATAGAAAAAAAATCAAGTAAGTAACTTATTGAACAGGAAAAGTCGTAAAGTTTAAAACTAAAACAGGTAATCGTACAAAATTGACATTAAACATAACCCTTTTTTCAATCATTGGAGCATTTCAATTTAATAATTAAATCCAACATTATTCAAAAACATCCCATTCATTTTATTAAGTTGCAAAAGTACGAATGGTTGAGTAAGCGAAAATGTAAGTTTTACTGGCACAAAGTCTGTCCTCTAGGCTGTTTGCGAAGAAAATGATGACGCAATCTCTCGAAAGCCGAAATAAACCTATTGAAGAGTAATAAATCCTAGTTATTAAATGAGATATTTGAAAAAAAAAATAAACTATATGAAAATTAAATCAACTTCACAAAAACCTAACCCTTTATCTACCACATTATGAATTACTGCATATTGTTCGTGCAATTTTTTTTTTGGATCACTACATTGAAAATTAAGGGATATAATAAAAAAATACTCAACTTTGGGAAATTTAATCAGTTAGAGCTAATTAATTAATTAAATATATTCAACTGTAAAATTAATTATTAACACTGTTTACTTAAAGTAAATAGTCAAATCGTTTCTAAGGTCATCATTAACATACAGAAAAATAAGACTCTTAAATTTTGACATTACCTATTTTTTTCGTACAGAAATGATAATCTTCTCAATCAGTTGGAAATGCCGTCAGCTGAAAACGCAATTTTTGCTATAATACTTTTCAGCATCCCCGCTAAAATACTCATCATATAATCCATGCTACCATTTATCTTGGATGAGTGGATTTTAAAGAATATTCCCGCTAAGTATCTTCAGAATATTCGTGAAAATCGTTCTTCTACGTAATTTTAAAGTGAGCGGTACTTTTAAATACTATCGGCAGATTAAGGGTTAAAACACCTACAGCTTAAATTCTTTTTTAGAAGTATTGCGTGATCTCAGACACACAATTGCATTATGATAAGAAAATTGAATAAAATGTTCAGTGATTTCCTTTTCTAGTTTTTTTTATTTAATACTAACTATTAAATTATAGATCAATTTCCATTGCCCTTTAAAATGCACACAATTACTTTTGGAAAGATTTGAAGAAACAATTGAAGTAAATGGTTTATTTCCTTCAATTCCTTCAATTCAAGATAAATTTTAAAGGAAAAAATACTTACTATTGCTCATACTTTATCATTAACATTGTAGGAAATAGGAGAGTTATTATACGAGGCGATGCATTTGGATGTAAAACTCAGTTTATTGTTAGAGTTCTATCATCTGCTCTCGGAGGGATACGTGCGCTAACAAGGAAGTCTGAGTCCGGAAAAAAGAGGGAACGAAAGCGCGGGGTCATTTTGTAGAAAATCTAACGCATGCGCAGATTGCATTAAAGGTGCTTGCGCGAGTAAGCACTGCCCGCAATTGCTCTAGATCCTGCGCACGCACAGATCTTAACCTTTAGAGGACGGCTGGTCGATAGCGCGACCAAAAAGAATAGCCCCTTAAAGGACGGCGCTGGTCGGAGTAGCGACCAAGCTCTTCTTTCCCCCCTTTAACAGCTTTCGGATCACTGCGGTTCCTATTAGAATCCAGGGACGTCAATCACTTGACCGGTCTCTTTTGTATTGAGAGGGGAAGGGGTGTTCCCTCTTTCTCACTTATCTAGAATTCCCTCTTTTTCCCTCTTATGCCCTTTCTTTGCTAGGAGATTTAATCTTTACACAGTTTTTATTGTAAGTGGTTTTTTCTTGCCTTTACGTATTCATCTCTATATTTTTTCTCATTTTAAATTAACTTGATTAAAAAAAACAGAAGAGAAAATGCCTAAACGGAAAAGAGGTCTGACCACTGAAGAGATCCAGAAACTTCTGATTGATTTAGAAGACGAAATTTTTGATGATTCAGATTCTGATTGTGAATTAGAAAATGAAGAAGATTTAGATCAATCTATAAATTTTAACGTAGTTGCAGACGATGAACTTATCTCGCAAGAGCAAAACGAAATCTTCTGGGAAAATCCACAAATATTCCATAAAGCAAAAATTTTGCCATTTACTGGAAATATTATGATAAGGGGAGCTGCTGAATTGTGTGAAACGGAAAGCGATTTTTTAATTGCATTTTTAAAAACTCTATTGTGAAAAAAGTTACAGACGAAACAAATATATACGCCGCTCGTATATTACAAAATGCAACTCCTTCAAATTCGAGGAGGCATAACCCGGCATGGACTCAAACTAATGAAGTGGAGATGATAAAATTTCTAGCCTTAATCCTTTTAATGGGACATATAGAAAAAGACAATGTAAAGGAATATTGGTCAACAGATCCAATGCTGGAGACACCGTTTTTTAGAACTGTGATGCCGAGGGATAGATTTTTTAAATTTACTTCGGTATTTACATTTTGAAGATAATAATAATATTCCAGATAAAACTGCTTTGGATTATGACAGACTTTGGAAACTGAGATATGTGTTTGACTCGTTAAACAATTCATTCCAAAACATATATAATCCATCTGAAAGCTTGCCATAGATGAAGTAATTGTTTCTTTTAAAGGGCGCGTGATATTTAAACAATATATTCCTAAAAAAAAGAAAAAGATTGGGAACCAAGTTGTAAAAAGTAGTTGATAAAAAAGGTTATACCTTCAACATGAAAGTATATTTGGGATGTGATAAAAAAGAATTAAAAGTGATGTAAAAATGACATCTACTCATGCAACAGTGCTGGAATTGGCGGAATGCGTAAAAGACAAGGGGCATAAGTTGTTTATGGACAATTTTTTTCATCACCAGCATTGTTTCAACAATTGTATATAGAATACAAAATAAATTCATGTGGCACCATGCGACCCAATAGAAAAATTATCCTAAAAAGTTAGCTTGCCCGAAAATGAAGAAAGGAGATTTATCTGTAAAATTTGGTTGCGGAATGACGGCCATGTGCTGGAAAGACAAAAGAGAGGTTTTCATGCTAAGTAACATGCATGACCCAGACATGAGTACATCAACTTTGTGCAATGACAGATGCGAAAAACCCGGTTTAGTGACAAGCTACAATACTAATATGGGTTTCGTAGATCTAAGTGATCGTATGGCCAATAGTTATACATTTGGACGCAAAACATTGAAATGGACCAAAAAGCTTTTCTTTCACTTATTAGACTTAACAGTATTGAATGCATTTATATTGTATAAAATTAAAACGGGAAATAATATATGCCACAAAATATTTCGACTAAATTTAATCCGACAACTACTTCAAAACGAAAATATTGAAACAGTTATTACCAGTCCAGAACGAAATGCGAGAAATAATAGGCCTGAAAATAAGCATTGGCCTGAATGTAAAAAAGTTCAAAGACGTTGTGCCATGTGCAAGTCGAAAGGTATGACGAGACGCACATCCGTCTCTTGTAAATTATGTAACGTAGGATTATGTGTAAATTGTTTTGAAGAATACCATACGAACTAATATATTGAATTGAAATAGGCTGTTAAATTGTAGTTCATTTCCGGTTTATGCAATTTTTTACGTGTATTTTACATCTGTATATATTTAATATGTATTATATCCAAGTACAAAATCATAATTGTATAGTTACAAAACGCATTTAAAATGCTTAAAAATTTTAAGAGATCATTGATTTTAAAATACACTAATTAAGGTCATAATAGTGCATTATACTTTCAAAGATTCTTTTTTCTTCGATTAGATAATCTTTTATTACTTTGAGTAGCTTTGATAAGCATAAAACCTTTAACAAAATCTGTGGAAACATGACATTAGTACTCCTTTATTATATTAGTTTTAATATTAATATATATATATATATATATATATATATATATATTCATTCTATTTTTTAATAGTAAATTCTGTAATTTTTCTATTTGTATTACAAACAAATATTAAACCAAGAATAAGATTTATGTTGATGTTAAAATCATGTTTTAATGGATTTTATGTAAAACTTTAACAGTATTTTATTTCAAAATAAGTCTTAAATTTTTAAACGTGCTCCTTGATATTTTATCATTTTAAGTTATAATTTATGTTAATGATTTAAGAAGAAATACATATATTACATAAATTGTTACTGAGAAAAGTGCTATATGTTTAATTAGTCATTTTTACCACATAAACCGTTTCAATATTTTTATTTTCTTTTAGATTCATATTAAACAAGATAATTGCAAATGTTCATAATACAAAATAAAAAAAAATTGCTAATGCATATAAAGCCATATATATGCTAGATTTTAAATTACTTCATTTTCTCAATTTTATTAATTGTTACGCTTATAAAATTCCTTAAAAATACATTTGTAGAGAATATAGAACATTTCGCTTTAAGTTTTTGCTGAAAATTTGTATATAATTACATAATTTATTTGTTGAACAGAAACGTATTTGAACTATTAACTTATGTAGTGCTTAATGAAAAGTAATTTTGTGACTTTATATGAGCCCTTATATTCTAAACATTGTTGTATTGTGCTACTTAAATTTAGGAAGAATATGTCAATTGTATTGGAACTTTTCTTATTATATATTGAACATTTCTAATTTCTTTTTGCAAAACTGAGTAGATTAACTTCATAATAAATAAGTTATCTAATAATTTACCTTCTTTATAAATAATTCGAAACTAATAAATATATCTTTTGAAACGGCATTTAACTAACTTCTGTTTGAAAATTATTTGCTTCATTTCTTTTAAGTATTAAATAATTGTCAAATCTTTTTATATTTAATACTCTTTATAAAAAAAACCAGAAAATCTTTTTTTAATCCTGTTAAAATAACAGAAAACTAGAAAAAAAATTAAAAAATAATAATTGAATAAAATAAGGCTTGGAATATATATATATATATATATATATATATATATATATATATATATATATATATATATATATATATATATATATATATATATATATATATATATAGTATACTATGACTACTTGAATAAGTACTGAATTTATTAGGACTAATTAAAGGGAGGGAGGAATTTTCTACTAAATGATGTTATCAGTGGAGAGAAAACCCAGTTCGGAATACTTCCCAGTACTGAATCAACTTTTTTAGAACGTCAGCTGTGAGAGAAAGGTAAAAGAATTACCTAAGAGAAGAAAGCTAGAACAAAATGCCGGTTGTAAATCGAGATGTTTGAAGCAAAATTCTTCTTTTGAAAAAAAAAAAAAATACAGAAAATTAAAACTGTTGACGAAGATCTGTAACCCAACTGGAGAGGCGTAGAAATGATTCTGTAATAATTTTGACTGTTGATCGAAAGGTTTGACTAATACAATTAATTACACTAAAGATAGTAATATTAAAGAAAATCAAGGCTATAGATTTTTCTATTTCCTTAATATTAAAAATTTTATGATTACCTGGGATGGATAGAGGTAGTAAAAATTTCTTGGAATTCATTTCATTTTGAAAAGGAATAAATGCAGAGTGTGGTAGGGGGAGTAGAGCATAGTTATTCAAACTCATAAAAAAACAATAGAATTGTCATCACCACAGATCTGAAATTTGAAGGAGTCTTCAATTCTATTCAATCCTTTAGAGAGTACTCTATCAATTGCAGTGTTTCTGCAGGGGAGAATGAATAGATAGGATTCTGCAGGAGATAGTGATCAAATCGTTAAATGCCAAATAATAACAGATGAAGCACTAAAAAAATTCAGCTGTAGTAAAGCTCAATAAGTTGCACAGTAGTCAATAAGTTCAAGCTGATCAATCACTTAAAAAACGGCTGATACCTGTGGAGGCCTTTTACACGTTTTGAGTGTAAATTATTGGGAGAGGGGATTGATCTTACATTGATTTTCAAATGTAATGGTTTTTATTGCTATGTTAATAAAGAATATTCGATTATTATGAATATTTCGATTTATTTTGGACTGGGGTTAATTTTTTTTTTTTTTCTGAGCTGCACATTTGGAAACTATTGTATTACCATACGTCCTGAAAAGGAATATTGTGTTCAGAATTAGAAAGACGCGTGCATTATATTTCTTAAAATATTTTTGAACTTTATTTTTATCACACAGAGATCAGAGCATTTATCTTAGAATTTCAGAAATGTTATACTAACTGATACATCAAAAGAATTATAATTTATTGCAGCTTAAAAATGAGAAACTAATAAGTTTTACTTCTATCCATAAAACTAATAAAATAACCTTTTTATGTGAAAGATGAAAAAGTAAGAGAGAAATAAATGTGTTGTAATTAGTCATAAAAGAACAATTAAATACGAATAAGAATAGTTTATTCCTTACATAAATAAGTCTACCAAGATACATGAATGATTTGCTCCTTACTGACTTATAATATACTTATGATTTACTGTCATAATTTTGTCTTATGTCAACTAATTGTTTGCGTTTTACTAATCAAGAATTTTTCTAAAAATTCAAAGGATTTAATACTTTCTGCTAACGAAAGCAGTATATTACAGTTGGAAAAAATATAAATTTTACATTTATTCATTTGTGTATTTAAAGGATTTATTTTTAAGAACATGCAAATAAATCGATAGTTTATTAATGTCTCATTCAGAGGAAACATGAGGGATATTGCAATGAGACGGACCTCATTATTTGAATAACAATCAAGTAACGAGGATAATATACGACCTGGAACCCAGTCGATTATGACGACAATGAAAGTACTTTAAGCCTTTAGAAAGTTAACGTGTATTAGAGCCCTGCTAGGTGATAGAATCCTCAATTGTGATCACTCGGCTACCACAGCTGTAAAAACATGTGGAATCTACAATGTGATACTGTTTAACAAGTGACATTTATTTATGGTTTTGAGATATAGTATTAAGTTAACGCCACATTCCTGCCATTTAACACATTTACCTGTCATTTTTAATCGATTATCATAATTTTCAGCAAACATAGAAACAATTAGATCAAAGATGAACATTATCATATAATTTTAAAACTTGAAAAATGCTTGGTGCAAAAATCTAAACTTAATCGTAAGATTCAATAATTATTATGAAATCTAATGCATCAAAACAGAATGAATTATCGAAGCAATATAAAAAAATGACATTTATCAATGTTTTTATTCTTTTAAGAAAGAAAGTTTACAGAAATTCTTAACAGAGTGTTATATAAATAACTAATTAATTCTCAGAGAAACAATTATAAATTGATTAACCACAATATTGCTTAGTTGAATATTTACATGTCTATTGATACACAGATGTTCAATAGTTATAAAATCTTTTAAACCCACATATAATTAATGTAATTTTGTTATTTGTTAAAGAAATATGTATGTGTCTCAAAGCAAATATTTTCCATTACAAATAGAGAGCTTTAGAGTACTGTATGATTATAAAATAGCCCATTATCGATTTGAGATTTTACATTATGACATAGAGAGACAGACTAAAATTTTGCTTTTTCTTTCCATTTTTTTAATTCATTGTATGTATCTAAATGTTCAAAATAATCATATTATTTTTTATTTTTCAAAATTAATTAATTTAAGAGTTAACACGATAATTTGAGTCTGTATGTGTACGAAATTACTGCGTTTAACAGAATAAAAGTAAATCTACAGCATTTTCAACATTTTAAAACATTTACTGAAAATCAAAATATAAATAAATTTTACCTAGATAAATTCATTTCAATTTGCTTTAGGTTATTATACCTTTGACTGAAATGAAATAAGCGTTTCCTTTTTTTGTGCAATAGTTTATTTTATGATTAGTGTTTTATATAAAAATCAATGTTTTATACTATTTCATTCAATGCCTTTAATAATACTGAAAAAGAAATCTTGGTGGAATGTGGTTTAAATTCATAGGAAATGTCTCCTTTAAAAGGAAAAGTAATTTTTTGAACTGAAATCAGTAGTAATTATCACACGCGATTTCCAAACACAAGTTTCTCTTAAGAAAAGGAGAATGGGAACTTTCAAACTTAGAAAGTTCTACAGTATTGGATAATTTTTTTACAAAAAAAATTTTCCAATCCAAAATATCTGAAAAAATAATTGTAATCATATCGTAGTCTAACAGATAGTTATATTTAAATTAAAATAATATGTTCGTTCTCTTTTTTTCCGCCTATTTATTCGTGAGTCACGCATTTTACGTACAAAGAAAGGAGTGTTCGGGGGCGCTCTAAGGTTATTGAACGTTTGAAACTCTGAATACAGAATCAGAGGGTTCTTGTAAATGAATATGGAAAGCAAGTCGTAAAATATTTTACATCGACAAAAAATGCTTCTCCCCCTTGATCATTGTTGATTCTTCAGTTTTTGGTCATTGTTGATTATCATACGCCTATTTGGTGTAAGAAAACCTAGAATGGCACATCTGCCTTCTTGTAATCCTTCCAATTTGGTTTCAAATAGCCGGAAAACTATTCTTCTTATTGCCGTAATAAATCTTTGGAAAGGGCATTCCCTTTTTTGTTAAATTGTCGGACATAGGATAAATAGAAATTATGCCGACAAAGCGTTCCAGAAAGGTCCTCTTCTACTTACCCGGTCACTTTAGGGGAATGCTCAAACGAAGCGGGGAGGGGTGATATTTAAAACTAGTCTTCGTTTTGAAGAAAGTAAAGAAAAATTGTCACAGTTATCTGTAACTCGATTGAGGAGTCAATGCGTTTAGAAGGAAATGTTTTTGTAATTGTTTTGAATGCTGATTGAATGAGTTGTCTTCGTAGGAATGTTTTGGCTCCACCTTACGCACAAAATGAGTTCATCATCGCACAAAAATCAGAGCAGTAATCTTAGAATTTAGGCAATATGCAATTCTCTTGAAATTTTAAATAAAAAGTGAAGATTATCCAAAGGCTAAGAATAAAACTTTTTGTACAAAAGTTGAAAAAATTAAGAAGCCCCTTTATGTTGTTATTACTCGCAAAAGAAACAATTCAGTACAAAGAAGAAGAATATAATATTTTTATATAAACAAGTTTACCGAGATACATGAAGCTCCTCGGCAAATTAAAATGCGTGTATTCATAGTATTTTGTCTTTGATACCAACTTATTTTTTATACTTTATTATCAAGTATTCTAAAATTCAAAAGCATTTCCTCTTTTCTACAAATGAAAACAATTTATTACTGTTGAAAAAAATATAATTTTAAATTTCTTATGTGTATTTAAAGAATTTATTTTTAGAAACACGTAGGTAAAAATTGATAAATTAATAATATTTCATTTATGAGTTCTATTAGGAACACAGTAATAAGACGGACCTCGTAATTTAAATGACAGTCAATTAACGAGAACGATAACCGAACTAGAGTTGCCACTTCTAATTTCCCCACCACGACAACGTAAGTATTTTGACTTAATGCGTATCAGCCCTGTTACATGATGGAACCCTTAATCGTGATTATTTTTCAATAAAAAACATGAAGGGACTACAATGTGGCACTATTTAACATGTGCCAACATTTATAGGCTTAGAATATTCACATTTTATAGCATAATGCGAAACACCTACCTGCTGTTCATCCCATTTATTCGCCACAGTAAATGTTTTATCATAACTTTCAGTATATATAGGAAGAATTAGATCAAAGGAAAATATAATTTTAATTTTTGAAAAATACTTGTAAATAAAATTTATACTTATTCTAAGGATTCTTTAAGTATTATGAATTCTAATGTATCAAAACAGAATGTATTAAGAGTACCATGTATTCTTCAAATATATTCTAAAAGAGAAAAACAATTATAAAATCATTAACAATGCAGTTTTCTAAAAATCAGTTGATTTTTGACGATGTCTATTGGAATACATATGTTGCAAATACGTACAACAACTTTTAAACAAAACTCATGTTTCACGTAATTTTCTTCTTTATTGAAGCCGTATGCAAGTGTCTCAAAGTAGATATTTTTATTTAAAAAAAGATAGAGCTTCAAAGTGTTAAACTATTTAAGAATAATTCTTTAACGATCTAAGAAAATCTAAATAATTTTACATTATGACATAAAGCAAGCACACGTTCTCCATTTTATTTTATTTTATTGATTATACATTATTATAATTAATTAAACATTACATTATTTTTGACACCTGCGTAAATCAAGTTTGTGTAACAAATTCCTGCATTTAATAGAATGAAAAATGAATTTATAATAATTTACATATTTTAATGCATTTACTGAAAATCAAAATATAAATAAGTTTACTTAACAAAATTTAATTAATATTTTACCTAAGTTTATTGTACCTTTAACTAAAATGAAATAAGTACTTCTATTTTTACGCAATGCTTTATATTATCAGCACTGTTTTATATAATAATAAATTTTGTATGCTATTTCACTCAATGCTTTTAAAAATATTGAAGATGAAATCTAGGTGGAATGCAGCTTAAATTATAAGGAAATGTCTCCTTTTTTAAAAAATAAATAATTTTTTCTAGATTTCTTGAACTGAAATCATACTGTTACACCGTATTCTAAGAAAACATGTTTCCCTAAGAAAGGGAAATCTTCGCATTTAGGGACTTTCTAAAACGCGGACATCCCCACTTCACAGCAGGAGATTTAAGTTATCTTGCTTCTTTTGTCCGCCTGTGTACGGTAGCATCAATCAGTGAGAAAAATGGGGGAAGGCAGCGTGTCTAAAAGTGCCGTCCTGTGGAAAATTTTCGACTGAAAACCGCCGTCTCCAAAAGGTTAATGAAAAACTTATGAGGAGTTGATAAACTCTACAGAGTATCCCCCAGAGGAGTATGCGAACGATAAATACATACAGAATACAATTACTGAAATACAACAAATGGTACATAAAACAATATACAAACATTATATACATGGGAAATGGATAATACAATTTGTAAGGGTTGAAAATATACATAATGTTAAAATAAATATGAATGAAAATATCATGGTCTACACAATACAATAATAAAAAAAAAAAAAACCAATGATTTGCGCAAAATACTTAACAAGAATTTGAAAATATGTACATTTAGAAATTGCATTTTATATGAAATGACAGTAGCATTATAGGTTTCAATAGTAATATGCATATGAAATCAAGGTATATGTTGCAGATTATTCACATGTAGAATTATTTAACTATGCATATTAAAATGTACTCACTAATTCAACTTTACAATAACAATTGAAATATTACATTATTTCAGCAGCAAGATAAATTCTTGGGGTTGTGAAAGTTAAGAATCAAAAGTTAATCCTAATGTAAACAAACAATTGGGATTCTTACTAAGACCAGAATTAATAACTTGACAGTTTATTATTTAAAATATAAGCAATCAAAATGTACTCAATCACTAGTAATAGACTCATAGAAGGCATAGGAATTAATGGATATTTACAAATACTGGCTGAACACAGGCAATTTCTATATTGTTGACAACACTGAAATACACAAAATGTACACAATATTTCTGACAAGTATTTTAAAGAAGTTGAAAATAACTTGAATTTTCAAGAGTTAACTTCTCGCACACTTACATACAAGGCATAACATTGTTAATACAGAATTATTAGCAGTAAGTATTAGTAGTATCAGTAATAAAGTAATTAATAAATAAAATTTTGTATATATATACACGTATAACACTAGTTTAGAATATAAAATTTTCCACTATCAATCACAATGAAAAATAAATCTATTTAATATACAATGTTGAATTTCCTTTTGTTTAACACAAGATTTGATACATAAAGTACATTTTCTTTTTAAAGTTTGAAAGAAAGAAAATAATTAGACAAATATTATTATTGATATACCATTTATCAAAAGGTATTTGTAATATTAATTCATATGTGCTATTAATTGTAGTAGTCTGAACTTATATAGTTTTAGTTTTGTAAACACAGAAATAAACAATTGAATAAAATATATATACATACTAAAATGCTTGAAAATACACAATTCACCAATTAATATCTGAAATATAATTATCTTAAGTGTTTGAAATTTATACAAAAGGCAATTTACTGTAAATGTAAATAAAAAAATTACATACATATTATGTTATATACTGTTCCAGATCTTTGGGAAATCTGACATGTCTTCCACTTCTAGTCATGTTTACAGTTTTCTCATTTGGTTGAGGTTCAGCTTTATTTATGTGAGAAATGTCTTTTGAATGATGATCAGTTTCATCTGTTTGTTGCTTTGATATTCCAGTAAGAGGAATATCATCGGTGTCATCCCAGACATAAGCTGGTTTTACACGATCAATGGAAACTGTCTTCCTTTTTCCATTTATGAGGATGGTGAACACTTTGTCTGTTCGACGGATTACTTTATGAGGTCCTGTATAATTTTGCGAGAGTGGTGGCTGGACACTATCAATTCTTAAGAAAACATGTGAACAGCTCTTTAATTTAGTTGGCACAAACATAGAGCTATTTGAATGAGCAGATCTAGGTGTCGGGGTTGTAATGCTCTCATTTTCTCACGTAAAAATGATACATAAGTTTGGTTGCAGGTAGTAGTAATCTTGTCTGTGGAGAAAAGATCAGATGGCAATCTGAGAGTAGTTCCATAGACAAGTTCTGCACTAAGTAGCATTGATGTCTTTCTTCACAGCAGAACGCATGCCGAGAAGTACAATTGGAATGATTTCGCTCCACTTTGAATTCTCATGTGCTTTGATGGCACT
Source organism: Trichonephila clavipes (assembly GCA_019973935.1). Classification (NCBI taxonomy): domain Eukaryota; kingdom Metazoa; phylum Arthropoda; class Arachnida; order Araneae; family Nephilidae; genus Trichonephila; species Trichonephila clavipes. Next base: position 544,855 of record BMAU01020446.1, read on the forward strand.
TTTGAGATGGCGATGCAGTCTTTCAACAAGACCATTGGCTTTTGGATGATAGGCACAGCATCGTATTCTATTTGTGCCGAGAATATTACTCAGCTCTCTGAAAAGGCTTGATTCAAAGTTTGTACCTTGGTCTGTTGTTATAATAGCCGGACAACCAAAACGTGATATCCAAACAGATAACAATGCTCGACATACTGTTTCCGCAGTCATATCAGCAGTTGGGATTACTTCCATCCATCTCGTAAAGCGGTCAACTACTGTCAGGCAGTAACTTTGACCATTGGAAGGTGGAAAGGGACCAATGAAATCAACGTGAATTTGGGAAAATCTGGCATCAGGTAAAGCAAATGTACCGATTGGTGCTTTAGTGTGCCTATAGATCTTGGATCTTTGGCAAGGATGACAAGAGTTAACCCATGTTTTAATATCACGCCTAATATTTGGCCATACAAAACGTTGAGTTGCTAATTTGGTAGAGGCAGCAATTCCAGGATGTGAAAGACCATGGAGATGTTGGAAAACAATTTTGCGATAATCCTTGGGAATGAAAGGTCGAAAAACGTTGGTGGAAACATCACAAGTAAGAGTAATATCTTCCAAAGGAAAATATTGTTGCTTAAGTGTTAAAGATGTTGAATTGGTTTCCAGGAGTTGTTTAAGTTCCTCATCTACCAATTGGGCTGCAGCAATGTCCTTGTAATCGAGACAACTTGCTTGGGAAATGGAATCAATTTCGATACGAGATAATGCATCTGCTACCAAATTCTGAGTGTTCCAGGAACATGTTGTATGTTTGTTGAGAACTGGGAGATAAAATCCAGGTGTCTAAGTTGACGTGGACTACATTTGTCAGCTTTCTGTTGAAAGGCATAAATGAGAGGTTTCTGATCAGTGTAAATCACAAACTCTCTTCCTTCCAACATGTGCCGAAACCTTTTGACCATTGTGTATATGGCCAGGAGTTCTCGGTCGTAAGTAGACCAGTTCTTTTGGGATGCAGATAATTTCATGGATAAGAAAGCAAGTGGTTGCCAGACATTGTCATGAAATTGTGCTAATGCACCACCGACAGCAAAACCTGAAGCATCAACCCAAATGCTAAGAGGTGCATTTGGCATGGGGTGATGTAACAGAGTAGCATGTGCTAGGGCTTGCTTCACCAGTTCAAAAGCTGTAGTAGCTTCGTCCGTCCATTCTAGCGCTTCTTCAGGCTTGATTTTGACCTTTCGCTGTGGACGTTTTTATTTCTGATGCCTTTTAAAAATTTTACTAAAGGTGCAAGGATATGGGCAGCCTGTCTAATGAAACGTCTGTAGTAATTCAGCATTCCAAGAAAACGACGCAATTGAGTGATGGTGGTTGGCTTAGGAAATTTGAAGATTGCTTCTACTCTATCCTCTAAAGGCTTAATTCCAGAACTGCAAACTTGAAAACCAAGGAAATTTAAGGTGGGTACTCCAAAAGTACATTTAGAAGGGTTTATAGAGAGTCCATATTGATCCAACCGTTGAAAAAGCAACCGAAGATGTTGGATATGCTCGGCTTCAGATGATGATGCAACTAAAATGTCATCAATAAAAGCATAAACAAAATTTAATCCCCTTAAAACCTCATCAACAAAGCGTTGAAAAGTAGAGGCAGCATTACAAAGGCCGAATTGCATTCGAGTGCTCTCATACAATCCGAATGGGGTTATTATTGCAGTTTTATGTATATCCTCTTCATTTATAGGAATTTGATGATAGGCTTTAACTAAATCTATGTGTGAAAAAATATTTTTGCCATGCAGCTCTGAAGTGAAATCTAAAATGTTTGGAATAGAATATTTATCTTTTTAGTTTGGGCGATAGTCACCCACTGGCCTCCAATCATTAGAATCTTTTTTAGGTACTATGTGAAGAGGTGATGCGTAATTACTTTTAGATGGTCTAACATGACCTAAATTCAACATGTGCTGGAATTCAGATTTGGCAATTTTTAAACGATCGGGAGCTAAACGTCTTGCCTTAGCAAAAACAGGTGGACCAGATGTCTCGATAAAATGCTTAATATTATGCTTAACCTCTTGTGAGAAAGAAGGCGGTTTGACAATTTCTGGGAATTCTCTCAAAACATCATGAAAAATGCTTTCACCAGAAACGAGTTTAATGGAATGCACTTCAGGAGAAACGAATTTACAATTTGTACTAATTTTAGTTGCATTATCGATTAATTTTCTATTGCGAAGGTCAGGTGAAATATTAAAATTGTACAAAAAATCAGCTCCAATGATTGGTACAGAAACAGAAGCTATTAAGAAAGGCCATCTAAATACCCTTCGCAGATTTAAATCGAGGGTTAAAAGTCTCTTACCGTAAACGTTGATAGGAGATGTATTAGCGGCTGACAGTTGCTGAATACTGTTGCCTTTCCTTTTCTCGGAAAGTGAAGCTGGGAGAACGCTGACGTCAGATCCGGTATCGATGAGGAAAGCGGTGTTGGATGATTTGTCTTTAATGAAAAGGCGACGTGAAATATGTGGCTGCGAGAAGTTAGTCGCATTTACTCCTCGCTGGATTCGTTTTTTCTTTATAGCTGCATGGTGGAATGCATTTCTTAGCTCGTTCTTGAAACTTTTTGTGATACCAACAACAAGATTCCTGGAACGTGAAAATGATCGATTTCGGGAACGATTTCGTGGGCGAGAATTATTTCTTCGTTCTGGAGTTCTTCTTTCTTTCATTGTAAGATCGTCTATCCTTTTATGCAGTCTCTCGATTTCTTGGAGGATACGATTTTCGCTGGATGAAGCGATGGCGTTTGTCGAAAGTGAAACGGTGGGAGTACTCACTTCGAGGATTCTGTCGGCGATTTCTGCGGCTTTCTCGACGGTTATTGGCGTGATGGATGCCAAGATAGTTTGCACTGCGGTCGGTAGCTGCTGAAGAAAAGTTCCAACATAAGCTCCTTTGGAACGTTGTGCGAAGCTGCACGCCTATTCATTGTCCTGAGGAGTTCTGAAGGCTTCCTGTCTCCTAGCTCTTCGCCGGTTAACAGCTTCCGAATTTCTTGTTGGGAAGACTCGCCGGTTCGCTGGATCAGTTGAGCTTTAATGGAGCCGTAAGGATCCGTTTCATCAGGATAAATATCCGTTAATACACGTGACCATTGGACGCTGAGGTGCATGAACAGATGTCCCGAGATTTGGTGGTCTGTCTGAAGAGAGACCTTCAGTGTTTAAGACCCGAAGCAAGCTTGGTACTCATTTATCGACCCAATGTAGCGGGGATGAAAGGCATAGTCGACCTTGCGCAGCCCTTTAATAGAACCCCAGACCTGTGGTGTGGAAGCACTATACACTACCACTCAATCCTATTCGGTGAAAAATAAAATTTAATGTTAGAATCTTATAAAAATCCCTAATGAATGAGGGAGTCCAAACTTTTTTTTTCATGTAAACTGTTTAGACGCAAATGGTTAATTATGAACATTTCACAAGTTGCATAAATTAAAATAAACCTTTATAGTTTACATAAATTTTTAAGGGTACAAAAGGTGTATTTTGGCTGTACGAATTAATTTAAAAAGGAATACGGTTACGAAAAAGTAGTACAAATCTATCTAAAGTAGGGTTGGTTACCTTAGATACTGTCAAACACAACAATGTATTGGAAGCAAATTCCACAATTCGTTGTTATAAAAATGTATGGAAAATTACAAGATTTATTTTTGCATTTGTAATTTATATATATATAATTTTTCCTGTGAGCTTTAAAAGCTAGAGCGGCATCCATCAAAACCGCGGTTCTCTCTCTGTTTTTCCAGATCGCCCCTGTCTAAGCCGGCTCTGTCATAGTAAGTGAAAATGCCGAATTTTGTTTGTCAAGATCATTTTATAGGAGACTGCATTTTTCATGTATTTTAGATGGTCGATTTATATTTTCTACATCAATATCTTAATGTCTGAATTTAAAATTACATAAAATTCTTGACATTCGCATTAATGACCATGATAATTTTTATTAGTATATGAATGTGTCATCAAACGATTACATGACTAATATTAACCCATTATTTTAACCATTTAATTAATATTAAGTATAACATAACGCACACAAATTTTCTAAACTTTAAAATAAATATTTCGAAAACTACTTTAGATATACTCAAAATTTTTTATTCCTACGCTTTAGCTTCTCAGTTTTTCTTCTCTATGTAAGAATTTATTGTAATTGTATATTCATCAATTTTTTAGTATATTTTTTGCTCTTAGCATGTGGTTTTCAACTGAATTGTATGAAATCTTCGAAATATATTAAATGAATGATTGAATATTAACGTCGCACTGTTCAGCTACACGAGGGCTTTTGGCGGCGGACCACGTAATTTTGAACCATGGTCAAGTGACGTAGACGACACCTGAGCTGGCACCCCCCTCTCCTAACTACCACACTACACCAATGGGAGGACGTGTCAGCTCTCGACAGATTTAACGTGCATCGCTGCCTTACACGGTGGGTCTTTAGTGGTACTGGGCTCGAACTCGTGACAAAGCAAGCCACGTTCCGATACCTATACCACTCGGCTACCGCGGCCGAAATATATTAAAAGATACCAAAGAAGCTATATAATAAAATTTGAAATTTTTATTATATAGCTTTATTTTTATTACTCAAACAATTGCTAAAACTTATGGTAAATAATTTTTAACTGCGCGATGCATTTTTTTTTTCGAAATTTCAAATGGAATTTCTAACATAAAATTTCTAGCTATATAAGATCAAGATTTCAAAAAAAATCCAGATTTTAATTACTTATTCAGTTAGCCTTTAAAAAAGATGAATGTTGAGGTATTTTGTATAAATAGATATTTTTGAACAATATATAATTCGAATGTTTTTCAATAGCTCGAATTTAAAATTGATTTTTATGTTTATTTATATCCATAAATGTCTACTGTAAGTGTTTCCGTATATTTTTGATTACCATTTATTCAAACATTCAAGTTATAAAAAAAAATGTGTGAAAATCTTCACTCATGTTGTCTTTGATGTAAACTGAAATTCAAGCACTTAAAATTCAAATATAATTCGGTGTATTTTAACAATATATAACCAGGCACACACACACACTGTACTTAACTTCCCTGAACAAATAAGCTTTGAAATCTAAAAAAAAACTAATAAATCTTAATTAGTTTTTTTTTCGTTACTATTTTTATCAAAGTGTAAGAAAATGTTTAAAATGAATTGATGAAGTTTAAATTTATTCATTTTTAGTGGTTGGAAAATTGAAAAGGTTCCAAATTTTAAAGAGTTTGGTGTTTTATTAATTTTTTCGGTACTTATAATAAAATAATCGTGATAAAAAACCGAAAGCTTTGATTAAAATAAGAAAAATGAAGCGAAAGAATATACTTAAAAAAAGATAATTTGTCTAACTATATAAAATAGCAGATTGCACTGACACGCCCCAACTTGTTACAGTTTCAAATTAATATGAAACCAAAAGGGAATTGTAACATATTTTACTTTATGTGTTGGGACTTTTACAAAACTTTAAAAAAACGAGGTAACAAATTAACACTTCCTGGGGTCTAAAGAAATATCCCCTCGATTTTTTACGATTGCCCCAGGGTCAAAACACGGGGTTCCCTGCGAGCCATAAAACTCCTGCTGTGTTGCTTCCTCCGTCTCTCATTATCTTTCAAGATGTTAAACCTTAAAAGGGGGAAAGGATTTCAGAAAAGTGCGGCTAATCCGCTTTTGAAAAAGTTACTTGAAGGCAGAAAAATCCGTTCAGTCCATTTTCGAAGCATCTTTACACTGACGGAATTTTCCGTGCTATCCTGTTAGAGGGTTAAATTATCTTTAAAATGATATAAAATAATTTGCATTTTATGGAGCGTAAAAGTTTCTATGCGCATACAAACTTAAAAAAAACATTACAATTTAAAAAAAAAAAAAAAAAAAAAAAAAAACACTTAAATTCTCATTTATATTTACACAAAAGTAGATTATTAATTTCTCATGTTAACACTTTAAATTACTCACACAATATTTTATAATAAAGCAGCAAAGGGCTAAGTGAAAGCTGAACTCATGCAACTCATCCAGTTAATCCTGATTGGAGATTGAGCTTCCCTGCGGGAAGCAGGTTCTCCTATTAATCCATCAACTATAATTTTACAATTTAAAAAAGTGTCCACAATTTTGACCATCGCTGTAATTTGACTATTTGTATCTTATTTCTTTAAGCACATGTTTAGCTTGTAAAAAAGTTTGTTTCTTGAGGCCTGTATATATAGAATATTAGTTAATAGGAAAGTTTTAGATAAATGTAGATAATTATCTTTTGGTAAAAGTGTATATTTTTTCATCGTTTTTTTTTTAAATCTCAGTGGTTCATTCTTCAAAATTGTCTACTTAACCAGTAACTATTGGTTTTTTCATGATTTAATTAATTTTCTATTTTGCACAATTTCGTAAAATAACTTAAATCCTGAAAACTCAGTATTATGCATGTAAAGATAATTATGGATATGAGTATTTGATTCACACATATATATTTAAACTATGAAGAAAATTATTTATTTTACTACTTCATGAATTGCATATTTTATAATAGTATGGCTTACCAATGAGGACATTGAACATACTATATGAAACATTATTAAAATCAGACATTTGAAATATAATCCTGTAGTTTTTGTTCGATTTATCAATAACACAGAAAATTCTTAATTTTTTTTCCTTTGTACTTATATGCTATTTGCTGACAAACCTGTTCCTTACACGGGTGTAAATTTATATATATAAATAACGTGATGCATGGATTTGCTCATTGGTTCCCATTACTCCAGTATTTAGAGGTGGAAAGTAACAATTTTCTATAAAATATAATATTATATTTATTCAAGCTTGCCTACCTATATTTTAAATTTAGATGAATATTTTATTTCACTGTAAAGCAGTTATTTGATGAAAATGAATGTTATGTTTACAATGCATTGCATATAAATACTTCATATATATATATATATAATACAATATTATGAAGCATTTCAAGGTATTTGAAAGTGTTTCTAAAAAATAACATTCCCCATCCTTGACTGTCTGATTTACTTAGTAACTATCCTTTAAAAATATTTGGATTCTTTTTTTTTAGAAATAACTTTTTAAAGTAATAAAAAATATTATTTCACTATTAAACTAAAGAAATTAATCGTATTAATATATACCAGGTGTATGCAAATGAAATGAAACGATTGTTTAAAAAAAACACAATAAATTTGCGAAAGCTGTTAATATTTCTTTATTCGAAATAATACCCATCGCTAACTACACATTTTCCCCATCTTTTTGGCAATTTGTGAATACCACGTCAAAAAAAATGATCGTTCTTTTGAGGCCAGCCAGTCATCAAGCCAAGATTTGACGTTATTGTAAGAAGTGAAATGCTGGTCAGCCAATACGTGTCCCAATGATACAAATAGGTGGTAATCGGAAGGAGGCATCTGCGCTAAGGGGTCGCAGACGAGTGCCTTAACGATGTCATTGGTTGGTTTAGCACGGTGGCTAGGAGCATTGTCATCAAGGAAATTCACTTTCTGCTGCCGTTTCTTGTATAGCTCGCGTTTTTCGAGTATAGAATCGTTCAAATTAAGTAATTGTTGCTTGTAGCGATCAGTATTAACGGTTTCGCTATGTTTGAGAAGCTCATAATAGATTGGTTCCTCCTGATCCCAGAAAATGCACATCATTGTCTGGCGGCAAAAGCGATTCGGTCTTGCGGTCGATATGGACGGCTGTCTGGGGTTAACATATGATTGATTACGCTTGAGATTCTCAAAATAAATCCATTTTTAATCGCCAGTCACAATGCGATGGAGATATGACTTGCGTTTGTAGCGGGCACAAGCAACATTTCGCACACGAGTTTTCGGTTTTTCTGTAGACGGTCCGTTAGATCGCGTGATACCCATCTATCGACTTTATTATCTTGCTTATTGCTTTGAGACGACGGGAAACAGTGCTCTGATCAACATTCAATTGTTCTGCAAGATGTTCTTGCGCGTTTGGCCATCATATTCTTCGAGTAATGCTTGCAATTCAGCATCTCCAAATTTTTTTGCTGGTCTGCCACGCTCCTCTTTTCTCACATCGAAATCACCATTTTGAAACTTTTTAAACCACCTGTAAACTAACTTATTGCGCACGGCTTAGAGCTTTGCCACCATATGCTTCTACAATAATTTGATGTAATTCGGCAGCATTTTTCTACTGATGGTAACAAAAAATTAATGCTGTCCGCAAATCATGGTCGAAAGGCATAAAATTTGCCATTTTCAACACTGTAAAAAAATACAATGCACGCTGAAACTCGTCCAAATGTAAACTAAACATGAGTATCAAAGGTCAAACTATAAAAAAATCACGTGTAACAGTTTCGTATTGTTTACATATATGCGTGGTGGCATCTGTTAGCAATCGTCTCATTTGATATGCATACACCTGTTAATTTTTAGGAAATATTCAATGTAATGTGATTATCTGTTAAGAGTTATTGAATTACATATAAAATGTATAATCAGGCCTAATAATTAAATAAATAATTCTAATGAGTTTTCTCTACATGTATTAACTGTTATAATACTTTTCTCTAAGTTGCAGTTACTGTAACAAGTGCTGAGATTTCTTTCAGCATATCGAAATTAGTAAAGAGATACCTTCGATCATTCATGTGTACATAACGCTTAAATGCCCTTGCTATAATAAACATCGAAAAAGAAATTGCGAAAAATAGTAATTTTTCTACAAAAAAACACGCACTAAATAATCATGTGTTTGTAATTGTAATTGTTAGTACACTGTTTTGCAGAACTCAATGGTTTTCTGTTGGAATTTGCATCTTTATGGGTAACAAAATATAATACATGAGTATACAACACTTGGATCATACATTAATATTATTAATGTATGAACAATATTAAAAATTTCTACATTACAAAGTCAAGATTTTTTTTTAGTTTTCTTTATATGAAGTGCTTATAAAAGTATTTAAAATTATTATACAATACTAAGGGTATGTTTCATCAGAAAAGGTACAATATTTTTGTGTACATCTTGTGTACATTATGACATCTTCTTTTGTCAAAACACATGTAGTTTTTGTTCTAGTGAATGGAAAATAAAAAGTTTGGTATTTTTAATTAAGCTAATAAGATGGTCTATAAAATAAAATCATAAAAATTGTCAATCTATGAAAAAAAATCATGATTTTACGGTAGTCGGATACCTTAAACTTCAGCAAAGAGAGAGTTACAGTCGATGGTAGTTGGTTTCTATCTGAAGTTTAATTATTAGAGTCTTAATAATGGAAGTCATTGAAATTTGAAAAAAAGGATTCTGCGTCTAACAGAACAAGGTATCTCGTCAAGTCAAGACGAGTACTATTACATCGGATCTCAGCGATTGATAAGTGATCCATTTATTTGTAACATATATTTAGATTAGTGTAATTAAGTTGCCCGCTGACCTTGGTTTAAACAACCCTTCTGATTGTAAATCTATTGTAAAATATAGTTGCTCATTTTATTATAATGTATGTACTATTGTCTAGTAATAATTTATATGCTTATTATATTTTATTTATTGTAATGTAGTAATAAAATATACTATATAGTTTTCTTAAAATTGGAGTTATAATACTAATGATGATTTTTTGAAAATCACTCTTTATAATTTACTGATATACAATTTAATCCATTCCTTCTTAAGGTACCCGACTACGTTTGGAACCATGGTTTTGCAAAATCGCATAATGGATAATATTTATGATATTTAGTGTCACTTAGACTAGAAAAAGTATATAAAATTGTTTTAAGAATATTATTACAATGCAAATTATTTAAATACAATATTTCGACAAAAAATGAACTTAGAATGACCAATTTTCAAAATATTCTCCTTTTGTGAAAAATGCTTCTATCGTAATAATATTTTGCCTGTATATAGCTCAGAGCTCTCTACAGAGGCTCAACTAGAATTCTTGAAATATATAACTTAGGAGTGGGTTTATCCATATTTTCTGACAACAGATGGGAACAATTTTAAGAAAAAACCGCCGATAACTATTTCAATTGTTGGTAACTCTGGAAATAATGTTAATTTTTCAAAAATTCTAGTTCAGACTCTCTGGAGAAAAGTCTTTACTTTATATAAGCAAAATATTGTTGTTTTAGAAGCATTTTTTATAAAAGGAGAACATTTTGAAAAACGATTAGTCTAAGGTAATGTTTTGCCAAAATATTGCATTTAAATATTTTTTTGTCAAGATATCCTTAAAACAATTTTATACATGTATTCTAATCTAACTCACACTAAATATCATAAAAATTATCCATTTTTGCCCTTTTTTAAATCACGTTTCCGAACGTAGTCGGATACCTTAAGTAGGAGTGGCATTAAATTTGTTTCGGGAATAGTCAGTACCTAATGATTTCTTCCAGCGTTTCTGGTGGATAAAACATTATTCTCTTCTTACATAAAAAGAAAACCTTGATGGAACTGCCCACACATTCTTGTCAATGTCGATCTAGAACTGAAGATATCTTGTTACTCTGCTTTAAGGGATCTCTTTATAGATGTAGGCTAAAGGCTTTTTGGTTTTTGTCGTACTTTTATCATTATCCTTACAAGACATATTTAGAACAGTTAATGATCGATGGAGTTCAAGTATAAAAAACATTTTAGTCTTGATGAGTTTTTGTAACAAACGTATCATGTTGCTATTAAAAACAATTATATATATAATGCTTATTTCTTTACTGCAGAACTAAAAGGGGGAAATGAATTGAGTATATATCTTGAATAAAACTGGAGCATAATATTTCTTGAATCTGAATGCTGCACTCTCATTTATTACAAAATTCAGTAGTTAAATAGCGGAAACTGCTTATTGCGATTTTGGAAATTAAGGGAAGAAATTGAAACTTGAAAGAAAAATAATGGTCATAATATAAGTGAACTTTAGCATGATCGATGGCTTTTATATTTATATTTTCTAACAGATATAACAATGAAACTTAATGAGCTAAACCAGGAGTTACAAGGTGAAAACCAATTGATTACTGATTGTTATCAAAATATAAAAGCATCTGCAGCAGAGTTTCAGCTTTAGGAAAATCCATTGCGGTCAAACAATTTGATTCATTTTCCACTGATAAATGACTATAAAAGTGGCCATAAAACTACTTCAAAGGTTCTACGTAAATCAGAAAATTATTTGCAGAATTCAGAGCACCAGATTCTCCTACATACAAAAGTTTAGCGAAATGTTTTCAATATAATTAGGTGCATTTAATGTAGAGGTAAATTTATCGTCTCTAAATTTACAAATGAAGCTAATAGAATGATAATCGAGCCCCGCGCTAAAAGGCCTATAAGAAGGGAATGAGATTGAATATTAGCAAAAATATATCCTCGAAAATAAATTTCCAAATCGAAAATGATTAGCTATGCACATTATATCATCATTTGGAACAGCTTATTACTACAAGTAATTTATTTAATTAATAAAATGAGTAAAAATTGCAATATGTTATCAAAAATAATTATTCTTGTTCAATTTGGGGAAGAGCGGAGCCAATAGACTTATGATAACTAAAATATGACACATATACTTGTGATTTCAAAGTATTTCATCGTTGGGTGGATACCCTGAGTACCCAGCTCTTTCGAGCTACAACCTCATATTAGTAGGTATTTTAGTGACTGTACATGATTCACTTTTGCCCTTTGTTAAGTTTAAATAATTTAAAAATAAAATAAAAAATACTGGGGATTTTGGGAAAATAAAAATTTAAAATATTAAAAAAAACATTAAAATTGAGAAAAAAGCTTCAATGTCGGCACAAAGCACCTAAAATAATGTTAAATTTTCGATCTTGGGTAGTCGGGGCTAAACGGACCAATGAGAATGCAGCTAGGATCCTGAAAAAGTAGTTGAAAATAAAACAAAAACAGATGTTTTAAAAGCTATTAAAATATACTATCAAGAATAAAAATAGTAGAGAAACATTTAAAAAGAAAAGATCAGTCGGAATAATTTTCCGATGAAAATTAAAGAATAAAAAGTAAAAATTGAAAAGCGGAAGTACCTGGGAATCGAACCCGATGCAAAGAATTGGGAGCGAATGACTTTGAACACTATACAACGGAGGACTCGTGGAAAAAAAGGTGAAATAAGCATTTAAGATGGAGGAAGCGAGATTTTAGAGAAGCAAAATAATTACATAAAGAGGGGGTCTGAGAGAATATTTCTAGGTCTGTTGAAATTTTGACCGGGGAAATATGTTTCAATATCCAAGATCGAGAGATTACTAGAATTATCAATATTTTGAAAGAAGTTTGCTGCAATCTTTTTAATCAACTGTCTAATTTACAGAATTTTACTTGCGGTCCCGAGGTCAATTTCAAAGTATTTAAAAACCGTTGAAAAATAGCGTCAATAACAGTACTACTGTTGGCAGTCGAAACATTCTAATTTGTGTTCATTACGAGCTTGAGTTCACCATTCATAAAAGCTATGAGCGGCTCAGTTTTTGGCAAACTGAAGTTAAAATTAAAAAACACTACTCAAAATCAGGGGAAGTGAGTGATAATTTGTTTAAAAGAGCAGAACCATACCTTCGTTGTATGGTAAAGGTACATAATGCAGATAGTCTTTGATTTTGTTTTAACTGTTTGATTCGAAAAAATGTATACGACCACCGAAATCACTGTTTTTCCATTTTCAAATAAGCATTCTGCCGCACTTATGTCCCCCAATATCATGACTAACGGATTTAGAGTCAAGTGCTAAAGTGTCTGATGGCTACTAGAGTTGGACCCTGATTGGAGGGTAGCGAAAAGACAGCCACGAATTCTAATTGGTCAAATCAAGTAGCGCGCGCTTACGCCACATCCTGTTACACACAACCGTCCCCTTTCACGAAATCACTTCCGACAAATATCCAGCAACCCAAAGGAAATATGTTACACATCAAAATTATAAGCATATGCAAATAAGAAATTTTTCTATGAGACATATTTATTAAGTTTACGTCTTGCATGCTATTTTCTAAAATAGTAGCTTTAATTACTAGCTATAAGTTGATTAGTAAAGTTAAATGTATTCTAATTACACTGTAGCTACTTTTATATAAACAGAATAATAACTTACATATTTTAATAAATAAAAAAAAATACAATTTTTAAAAATATTTAAAAAATTGCAATGTTTTAGAAAAACATAATTTGGAACACAAAAGATATATAATATTAAAATTAGGTTGGGCTTAAAGAGTATGATTCATTTTATAATTCTATAAAGTTTTATACATCAGAGGCTGCTATTTTAGAAAATAGCGTGCGTAACGCAAAAAATACTTAATATTTATCATAGAATTTTCTGATGATTATGATTTTTTAAAATTATTATTATATTTTAAACATTTTATACTTTTCTGAAGTACCATTCTTTTATAAATAATGTGCAAAAGATTCGAATCATTTAATTTAAATTTAAAAGAATTATACCTGATTGAAAATTGTTTATATTTTCAGACCTCTAGAAACATTTAACACACCTGAGACCCCATAAACCATTGAAACTATTTTCAAAAGAATTCTACACACAAATAATTTGTTTCGTAATGATATATTTAATTTCAATACATAATTAGCTAAAGCCTCTCTTTCAAGTATAAATCCTTTCTTCATGTATATATTCTCACTGTTACACTAAAGATAAAATAGATAATATCATGAAAGGTATCATGAAGATTTTTTTAACTACTGTAAATCGACTGTTCGAAATATAGTTTATGTTGTATTACCTAATTATATCGCATTAAATGTTATCCTCATAAAATATACCTTGACTCATAAAAAATTAATTTTTCATCACGTTAAGCAACTTGACAGAAACATGGAGTACATATTCAAAAAAATATTCCAATTTACAATTAAATTATCATAAAATACGCTGGAATAAAACGATATGATTATAACATAGTTCTGTTTTCAGAAATCGATTTTGAGTTTTTGATATTTGTAAAATCTCCAAATCAGGACCTTTAAAATGATATACCATACAAAGTCATTATATGAAATAGAAGTATTTTAAAATGATTTTTAAAAATTAATCAACTGATTTACCATACCTATTTTGACTGATAGAAATGTAAACATTGTCTTTTTAAAACTTAGAAAAAGTTGCAAAATTTCGGTTAATTTTTATTTTTTAATACCCAAATTAACTTTAGATAATTGTTTAACTGCAACTGTTAGATTCGCTAAAATCCTTTGGAGGCAATTTAAGATTTTCATGTGGGTTTTAGTAATTGTTCTACTTAAAATGTAGTCATTTTTTACTTTATAGTGAATATAGCACTTTATAGTGAAAATTCAATTTTCTCAAAACTGATGCTTTTAAAACTGTATTCATGTTTTTCTCAGAATATAATGTATGAATGTAATGAATTTCCCCCTCATGTTACTTATATGTAACTATATATATTTATGTGAGTTTTTTGGTGATTTTCCCACAGAATATTTGACTGGAGTCCATATATCGTGACAAAAAATGTCAATTTTTTAAAAAATTCATAGTGATATTTTTATGTTACATGTTTTTGAGAAAATTAAACAATATATTTTAAATATTTCACTTAATTACAAATATTAATGTTTATTTATTGTTCAGACAAGTTTTTCAGATTTAATAATTCAAAAGTTTTTCAATAATAGGTCACTAACAACAACTCAGATGTGTAATGCTTTTTGTCGTTGCGAGAAGTTTGTTACATGCATAAAAATACACCAATTTCATATTTAAAAACATAAAAACGGTTTTATTTTTGACTTCTTTAGAAATCCTTTGCACAGTTTAGAGAAAATTTTGAATTTTGAAACTTTTAGAATCTGTGTTTGCATGGAAACATACAAATCCATAATTAAATTTTTCTAACGTCGTAAAATCACGTATTCCCAAATCATGACTTTACATACTGATACATGTTTACGTTATATGTATGATATTATAAGGTCAAATTTGATATTTATAATGCAATGAAGTTAAAAAATTTTCACAGATTGTTGCATAATTTGTGAAAATTGATGCAAAATGCTAAAAAAAAATCTCGTTGAATAAAAACTAAAAATTAGTGTATATGTATTTTCTGAACATTTTAAGGATTTTTTGTTTTATATTTTATGTTTAAAAAATAAAGAATATATTGATGTTTAATAAAATAGGGCAAATAAATGTTGTGATTCATTATTTTTGTAATTAAGTGCCGTTTCACACTTAAAATGCAATTATCTCTAAATGATTGTTTTCAAAGTCCATGTAGCTTTTTCATAGAAAATAATGAATGAAACTACTTGCAATTTTTACTGCACATAAATAATTTGTAACTATATATAATGGAGCCACTTTCTTGGAGATGTTCCTAAAATATTTTACTCAGAAGCAGTTATCGTAAAAAAAATGACAATTTTTACAAATTTCAAAGCGATACTTTTACGATGATTTTTTTTTAAAAAAGTAAAGAATACATTTGAAACATGTTACCATTATTTAAATAAAAAAGCATAATTATTATACAGCCAAAATTTGAAGTTTTTATATTTAACAATTTCTGAGAAACAGGTTCCTAAAATGGCTCAATTTAAAATTGTCGGTATAGGGCCTACTGACTAACCTTAACACACATGTTTTTAAAAAGATAAAGATATGTACTGCTATATATACAGTTATAAATTTAACGATGTATTGAATTACAGATATATTAATAATAATACTGAAACCCTTAAAAAATTAAAGTAATTATGATTTAAAAATGTCATAAATTTCCACAAATTTATAAATTCTTATTGACTTGGTATGAACAAAAAACTATATTAAATTAAACGATAATCTGTGAAACAGATTAAAGATATACTTGGAGATGGAACTGCTAGCAATAGTTAAGCTAACTGAATTTTTATTTACTTTATCATGGTAAAATTTTTCATTTTATTATTGATATATATATATATATATATATATATATATATATATATATATGTCATGATTTTGGAGACAGAATCAGATTAAAAGTTAGAAAAAAAGTGTCTTTATTCAATCAATTCTACATCTGTTCTGATCGAGAGCAGGGAGGAAAAAGCACGCCATGGTGGTGGTTTCAAGTGGATAACACTTGAAAAACATATGGTAAGTATCGCTGCTTTGAAGATGGTGCTTGCAAGTTAATGCTGACATATGTTGACTATTAAATCTAACGATCTGGAATTAGACATGTTTATTGGCTAGGCCATATGTTCGGAAGAAACAAATGGGTGATTAGTTTGATACTTGAATATGGGAGCTGAGACAGATGAGTCAAGTGCTAGATAGGGAATTTAATTTTTAATCTAATTTAATTATCCTTACATATATATATATATATATATATATATATATATATATATATATATATATATATATATATATATATATATATACATCCATCAATCACATTCGAAAAACACATAGCCAGTAGGAAAATCACACAATGAAGAACACATGAGCATGCGAGATTAAAAATTATAAATTTTAAAATGATTGTACTGCAGTATCATAAACATTGCTGACTTAGGACAGCTAATTTATAAAATAATTTATATAAACGTAGGATTAAACATGTTTTTCGGCCAGCCAACCTTCACCCTTTATATAAATAATCAAACAAGCAAACTGAGCAAAAACCTTTTGAAAGTAATGGATAGCAATGTCTCTCGTTTTCAGTTTTTCCCTTAGTGTTTACTTTTCAAGAAATTTATTAATTTTTAGGATATTACTTTGAGCGGTGAATATATTTTTAAAAAAATATCAGTAGGGATACATAATATTGGTTTGAGATCCCACTTCCGTTTAACAATCGCGCGTTCATTAGAAATCTTTCATTAATTTAAGGCACAAAAACGAAGTAATTAGATCAGTGCTTCTCAAAGTTTCTATATTCGCGACCCAATATTCAATCATAATTTTAGTCGTGTCCCCCTCAAACAATAACGATGTATTGAATTCAATAATATACTTTGATGATAAAACTACGATACGATTTTATTCTCTTAAGTGCCACCGGAGTATATGGACATTTCTGTTAACCAAAGCGTCAATTTCCCGAGACGTACATATACGTCTTTCCAAAGTGCAAAGTTCCTGTGCACTGCTTTCCATAAAATTATTTTAAAGTCTTTAGAATATGCAATAAAAGGACCTTATGTGAATGTTTGCAAAGGATTTACTTATTTCAGGTTTTTTGCTGCTTTATTTCTCCCCCCTTCCTCACACTCAATACGTCACAGACGCACGCCTACGTGAAAAATGGTTGACATTGGGAAGCGAATCACGTAACTTTTAATAGGCAGTTAAGGGATATTTTTTTATTATAAACCGTACAGAAATTATCAAGATGAGTGTTGATTTTTGTACGTGGTTTTATATTTGACATATTCCCATGGGGTCAATGGTAATTATTATACTTGTTCTTAAACTTAGTATTGTTAAATTAATTATAAAAAATATTGTGTAGCACTGATAGATTTATAAGTATAATATATCGGTGTAAATTCATATTTTATTTTTTATTATGTCAGAATGTATTTTATTTACTTTCAGTAACTTAATAATTTTTTAAATAATTATTTGTTTGGACTTTTCAATATGCTCGCTCCCCCATCGTAGAGTTGTCACACCCCTCAAGGGCGGCGGGTCCCGCAGTTAGAGAAACACTGAATTATAAATCATTTTCAGTGACGATAAAAGTTCAATTTAAATGCTCCCAGATGGTGTTCGTTCACATTCACATGCCATTGGAAAAGAAAAGGATATATCTTTCGTGAGATTCCTCGTTTATAAAAATAGTGGGAACAAATATTATATTTAACCAACCACCCCATCTTGTATATTTTTAGCGTCAAGTCATTTTCTTCCAAACATCATATTTACTGGTTGCATAACTTCAGGGTAGGGTAAATAAAAATGGCCTGGTTGAGTGAATATATTTAGACGTAAATGGGACCCGCATACCAAGCTGTTTACTGAGATAATGAATAGCTTGGACATTGATATTTCTCTTTTTTTCTGATGCAGAATGGTTTCTCTTGATGGATTATATATATTCTCAGAATGGCAGGTCTTGAGCAGCGGATAACCTGCGTATTTTCCACCATACACCACTGAATGATCAGAAGGTTGGTGTTTTGTGTGCATTTTTTGTATTCAAGTCGCATTATTGCTCTCTTCTTGTTTCATCAGTGTATAAATATGGAGCGTTACATTTCCAACATTTTGAATCAATTTAGGGCAGCATAAACTAAGAAGTAAAATACCTACAATTACTTCCAATAGAATGATGCAAGTGCCGAATCATCTATGCGAAGTATGGATGGCATTTACCTAATCTTAACTCCTGATAGAGCTGTTGGAGGTAGTCTATTTGGTCCCATCCCCAGCTGACCACCCCCATCTTCTGGTGTATTAGCAGGCGATTACTTTTTGTGTAAACTCCTCAAGTCTAAGGTACATTGAAACAATCTTCGTAGTCCTCAGGAACTGCTGTAGAACATTTCTGATGAAATTGCAGCAGTACAGCTACGATTTGCCTTTTGTTATTTGCATACCAGGGGATGAACAGTGGTCATATTCAACATCTTCCATCTACATGTTAATAACTATCTCCTTTACTTTGTCGTGTTTTCTTTGTTACTTGGAGCTCTGTTCTCCAGGTCAGTTTTATTTGCCTCCCCCAGTATAAAGATTGATGGTTTTATGTAACAAACAGAATGGCTTATTCTTTAAATATTCCAGTAATAAATTAATTAAGCTGCGTATTTAATATTTAATCTATTTAAGAAATAAGAGCATATAATAGATGAGCATAAAATAAATAAAAAAATGAGATAGCTCTTTTAAAATCTCATAAGAAAACTTTGTTTTTGCAATAAGAGTTTTGTTTTTTGTAGTTCAGAACGTTTTAATAATCATTATCGCATAACTTTAAGGTAATCACACCCAGAAAACAATAGGCTATTAAGAAAAATGTATGAAGCTAAAAATAATTTTAAAAATTGTAAGTGCACTTTTAAAGAAAATCAACAACTAAACTAATTTAAATCTTTAAGTTTAAAATAATGAAATAAATTTATATTATAAAAATAAGTATTCATAGAAAAATTCAGATTAAGTATTCTTGAAATTTAAACACCATACGTAAAGTCGTATATTAATTAATAAGCATAGTTAACTAATTGGTAAAACAAGTGAAGTAATTCTTCTTGAAATATGAACATAATTTGATGTCATTGAAGATACAGCATGGAAATCTCAGTTTTTCTCAACAGAATAATAAGCACCTTTTTTGGGGTAGCATTTGGCAAGAGATTGGCGGTTGGGTTTCCGCGATATCTAAGAAAAAAAAGTGTTTGATAATTTATTTAACTATTTTAATTAAGTTAATTAAATATTTAATAGCTTAACTTATTTCTTTTTCAGCTATTAATATTTATGAAAGTTTTATCCATAAAAGAGAGCTAATTATTTTTTTATAACGTCTGCAAACTTTTGACTAAGTAGGAAAAAAAGAGCCATTAACTTCCTTAAAAATTTTAATAGATGTGAAGGAAAACGGTGAAGAACCTTTTATTTTAGTATACAAGTGTGCCTTAGTCCATTGATTTAATATTTAAAAATTTTAATCTAAATGTACGTCAACAACGTCAAAGCACATGTCACCATTCTTATATTGTATACAAAACGTCCCGTATGTATTTCAAAATGCATATGAATATCCATCCATCACAGCTGGTGTTACGAAAAAAATTTGCCATCTATAAAGCAAAAATATTCTCGTATTTCTCGAATAAATTTATGAAGGATTCGGGTTATGCTATTTTTTCTGTTTTTATACCAATTACTTGAAGTATTCAGATTTTATTTTTACTTTAAAATTTGTCATTTGTTTCATATTTTTTCAGTTGCATGAATAATACTAAATCATTTTCATCGCTATGTTATTTATTAAATCGTAAAATATATTACCGATACATAAATAGTTTGTTATAAATGAATATCAATCGGATAATGTCTAGAATTCCTTTCCTTTTAAAATATTCCTTAGAAAATATAAAACAGAGTTAGTTCAAAGCAAAATTAAATTATTTTTAGGGAAATAGAAATGTGTATGTTTGCGTCTAAGAATTTTAGTCTAATTACTTTCTGAATCTATAAACGCCTTAAAAGTTTGAAATAACATCATTGGGGATTTTAGTAATTTTAGTTATTACAGAAACTGCAATGGAAGAAAATATCAGCCACACATGTAATTGGATTCTTCAGAACTTTTCCAATAAAATCCTCTTAATGACTGCCTCATTAGGGGGACAATTGAAACAAATATCCTTACGAATAATCCCCGTTCTTAAGAATCCTTATGAATATTAATGAAGTTCGTTATTTATATTTTCCTTTTAACTTCGCTTGCAATTTAGTTGCAATATATGTATAAAGTTAGCAATTAAGTTACCCTTATAGTAAATTTGGAATGACCGGTCCACAAGTGCAAGTTTGAGAATAAATGAATATTCTTCTTTCATAAATTTTCTGCTTATATTAACTCTACAGTCTATGTATGTTGCATCTTTTCTTTTACAAATTAATTTATATTAGCAGAAATATCATCTAATTTTTAAGAAATTTCAAAGCAGCAATTAGTCGCAATTTTTAGCGATGCCACTGAACCCGCCGTGTAGAGGGGTCGCTACAAGCTAAATTTTTCGAGGCTCAGACGTTCTCCCATTAATGTGGTGGTTCAGCTGAGAGAGGGGCTACCAGTTCAGGTTGTTGTTTTACCATGTTTTAGAATTACGAGATCCGTTGGCAATAGCGTCCATACAGTTTTATAGTGTGACATTAATATAAGACTTAATCACTCCAAGGCAATTGATTAAGCTCTTCATAATGCAGAGATTGGCTTAAATTTGACCATCGATATATATATATTTAATGATACAATTCAGTCACGTTCTTCTTTTTTAGAGAAGTTTGGCTTAATTTTTTTTTTTGAAAAAAAAACTGTTCGTTTCTGACCGGCTGAACATCGAGAAAGGTAAGTTTGGCATTGTGTTAAGGTGTGTATGGCAAAAAAAGAAAGAAAAAATCTTGTTTGACCATCAGAAAGGTAAACAGTATAATCCTGGTGGTCTTAACATATCAGTTTTAAAATTTGTTAACACATATTAGGGTATACGCAAAAGCACATAAATAGATAATTTCCACGATATTTAGTGTCACTTAGATTAGAATATATGCATAAAATTGTTTTAAGGACATTTTGACTAAAAATTTATTTAAATATAATATTTTGGCAAAAAATTAACTGAGAATAATCTTTTTTCCCCCAAATGTTCTCCTTTTGCGAAAAATGCTTCTATTATAATAATATGTTACCTGTATATAGCTCAGACTTTTCTACAGAGGCTTAACTAGAATTTTTTAAGTAAATAACTTAGAAGTGAGATTATTCATATTTTACGACAACAGAGGGGAGCAATTTTAAGAAAAAAAGGCTAATAATTATTTAAATTATTGGTAACTCTGAAAATAATATATGAATTTTTCAAAAAGTCTAGTTGAGGCTCTGTAGAGAGATCTGATCTATATACAAGTAAAATATTATTATATTAGAACGAAGTTTTACAAAAAGATAACATTTGAAAAAAAAAAAGATTATTCCAAGTTAATTTTTGCCAAAATATTATATTTAAATAAATTATTTTTGTCAAAATGTTCTTAAAACAATTTTATGCTTGTGAGTAACACTAATAATCATAAAAATTATCCATTTATGCACTTTTTTAAAATCACGGTTCCGCACGTAGCCGGATACCTTAAGTTAAAAACATTAAAGCATTTTTCTCATTTCGTGTTTTTCAGACATGCACGCATTACGCTTAAAAAATATGCATTTGTTTACTTTCAGTTAGTTAATAATTTTTAAAATAATTTTTTTCGACTTTTCAAGAGGCCCACGCTCCTTTTGAAGGTTTATGACGCCCCCTTGGGAGGCACGCCCCATAGTTTGAGAAACACTGCCTTAGTGAGTCGTATAACACAACAATCAAAACTACTAAGTCTTTCACCCGGGTAAAATGTAGCACGTTCATAGAAAATATTTTAGAACAAAATGGGTCATGGAGGAAAATCAGTCACCCCAATCACCTTAGGATTGTAAAAAAATGTTTGCAACTCCCAAAAAAGACAGAGCGGTGTGGCAAATACATTTTGATTCCCGTGAAGGCTGTCTTGTAGGACGATATTAACAAGGTCATTAGAGAGAAACAAGTAAACAGTTTTCCCAGAACCAAGATTTCGTGAGCTTGGTGTGAGTGAATCTGTGTCCCACGTGACTGCTCCCGGGTAAAAAAAGAACCAAAGTGAAAATCGAATACTCTCGAGTGAGTGGGCCAAGGGAACTATTTAAAAGACCTGATCGCGTGTTAAGTGCAGCAGTTGCAGTTATTTATTTGATTTATGGTGGCATTGAAACAAATTTCAAAGGAAATGAAATTTTTGGATAGAACAATTTGAATACATCTCTAAGTTCTTTTGTGTGCAGAGTTATAGAAACTATTATTTTCGAACAAAAATAGTTTTAGATGGAAATGTCCCTCTTGTAACGTCGTGTATAGTAGCTAACCATCAATAAATTGTTACAGCCTAATATACAAATAAAATCATTGTTTATTTGCTAAATAATTTGTTAATGAAGCAATAGAATTCAGTTCATATATCATGCCGGTGCAGTCAGTCTATATTCTATTCTCAACGCCACCGTCGCTCGTCGTCTTTCCACTCCAATCTCGGGCTAAACCCTTTTCTTTAGCGCTCTCTTCCCGTCCGTTCCAACCAGGGCTCTCCTTTCATGCTTTCTCCATCCAGGACAGAGCTTTTCCCTTTTCTCCATCCAAGCCCGGGCTCCTCTCTCCCTCGTCTCTTTTTTCGTCTCCTCAAAAAAGAACCCTTTTAAACACCAGGGGTGTGTTCACAACACGCCTCTCGTCCCTTCTTATTGGCAGGTCACAAAAGTCTCTCTTGACCTCCCTCGTCCTATTTGCGCCTAACACACCAAAACACACCCGGGCCGTCTGGCCCAAGGCGTCATAATTCCTTGTCCAACTCCTGGACACACTTGTCCATCACGCCACCTTTTTCTATTATCCCCTTCTCTCAACACCAGAAAAGACATGATTCTTTTAAGACAGGCTTCGCCTATTGTCAATGGGGCACCGGCTCTCCTTTACCATTATGGCGACCCGTCTGGCTGTCGTCACTCCCCGAGTTCAGACAATAAACAATGGCCCCATGGCCACGTGCACTGGTTTTTTTTGCAGGTGGTGGATCTTAAAAATTCAGGGACAATCAATGGGACAACAATTGAAGACGTCGTACTTGTTACTTAACAGCTGGTGAAACTATAAAACTTATCGTGAATCGAAAGATGGGGATTCACAACAATCGACGATGTCACACTCTGTTCTTAGGACATAACCAGATGATTAATCTCGGCAAAAATTCAGACAAGGTTCCATAAATAATTTTTTACTTAAAATGAATTCTGCAAAATAGCATGATTTTTTATGTAAAAAAAAACCCGTGGAAATTTGAATCATCGCAAGAAAATTTTTTTGAAAATTGAAATCTTTCGTAGCTGGGGAAAAATTTTGAAGCGTGTTTTATTTATTACGTAATTTAAATAACAAATGATAAATCACAAAGTTATGGTATGCAAATGTAACAATATTACCGAGTTTGAAGAAAAACTGGCCTTATGCGAAGTTATTTTATAAAGTTAGGAAAATTAATTTTGCGTAAAGTAAAAGTGATTTCGATAAAGCAAGCCACACACACACAAACATGATTTTAATGAAAAATATAAATCTTATAATAGAGCGAAAACAAAGTATGACGGGAAGTTTATTTTTAGAAATCATTTCCCCTTCCTACTACATTTGATTGTATTAAAATACAAATTGGGTGATCCTAAACCACTGTGCCGCGGCACTTCTGCATGCCACCATTTTCAAAAAATTTCTAATTACACTCTTAGAAAAAATATAAACTCCGCAACTTCATCATCCGCGGCCATTTAAAAAAAATAACTAAAAGTATCCATGGTATATTTACTTATACTTCATTCAATAGATGGACATAAAAAAATTGAGTATATAATCCATTTGTGATATTGGATGCATCTGTGGAAGAATTCACGCTGAATAAAGAAGAAAAACTAATTTCGCTCTGTGTAATAATCGAGATTTAATTTCAAAACACGTTTAGAATAGTCAATTAATTCATTTTGGGTCAAAATTAGATGTGATTATCTCATAATAGCTAAACACACTTTAAAAATATTTTTATGCTTTTATATATCCTATTTGCGTGAATTTCAATTTTCAGTATTAACAAATATAAAAAAATTAAAAAAGAGAGATTGAGACTTTTAAATGCAGATGACGAAATGAAAGTGACATTATCATTTTTACGACTACGTAAATATGAATGAAATTATCAAAAATAATCGATTTCAAATTTGATATTCAATGTATTATTTTAATTAATCTGTAACTAATTACTCACTTAACCTTTTTTCGTCTTTGTCGTACATATTGTTTTAGCATAAAAGTAGTTATCATGAATCATTTTGCATAGTGCATTGTAGATAAGTAAAATTCGTTTAACTTAATTTTATTGCTACTATGCCGCCAAATTTAAAAATTGTCGAAAGTGTAACCACAACAAAACTATTAGTTGGGAATCACTGTGCTGCTCATTTGCATATCCAGGCATCCTTTTTTTTTCATGTGAATTTAACGTTTGTTCATCTCCTCCCTGATGTTCAGTAGTGTAGGAATGGAGTTGTGAAATCAATTGTGAGTTCTTAATTTGTAAAAATGAGTAATGTAACCTTATTAAATTAAAATGTCGTTATTTTAGAACATCTTCATTTAGTTTTATATAAAGACACTAGCACTATAGACTTATATGCAAAAGTATTATAAAAAATACACGTAGTTGAATATTCATGTTCCTTTCAAGTTATTGCAATGCTCTTTTTGATTTAACTCCTTAAGAATCAATTTTTATATAAATCATCCTGTATGGAAATGTTATGAGGAGTAAAAGTGGTTCAAGCGTTCACAATAATTCGTTATGCTGTGTTTATGGTATGCGTTAAGTTACATTCGGAAGGAAGAATGACTACTTTTTCGTCTTTTTTATAATTGCGGTCACTCTTTTCTTATCGAAATCAGCCAAAAAATAATTACAGATTTGGAAAAAAAAGCTTATTTCACCAGGATACGATACAATCCTTTTTAGAAAATAACGAAAACTTACCTTTTTTACCATTTTCTTAAATGAGTCAATATCGATGCGTTTTCATGCAAAAAGAGTTTTTCATTCATTCTATACGGATTTCTTTCCATTGTAGTGTATCAGAATTCTGTACTAAAAAAATTCATACTTTGTTCTTTTAGAACCAGTAAAAATATTAAATGTCGATTTTTTTTTACAATTTTTCAAAACATACTTAAAATTTTAACTAAACAATTCACAACCGCGTTATTTATAAAAATAATCTCACGAGTTTTTTTTTTTTCCAGTTTGCAAATGTAGTTAACCGTGTTTTGTTGAAAGATTGACAACATTGCTTTAAAAATTAAGGATTTAAAAAATAGTTTGTATGTGTACTTATTTACGCACGCAAGAAGTGACACTCTTTGGCGTAAAAAGATTAAAATCTTTCTAAAAACTTGAGCCGGTTAAGCTGGACCAAGGACAAAAGGTGGTTACAAGCAGAGTTGAAAGATACTAATCTTAAGTCAATCGGATCAGCCAAACCCGAGATACTCACGATTTAAATAAATTTAAACACCACCGCACACGGGCAATAGGACCAAAAGCATGGGGTTTTCAGCAGACTGTGTCTGGAAAGGAGGCGAACCGAATGTGACACCTGTGACCTCATATTGAATGTCTCGATTGGAAGGATCGTTCCTGTGAAAATTAAGGCATCCGACTGAAGAGCCCCTGAGTTATGGTCATTTAAAATAATTAAAACATTTAAGGCAATTAAATAAAATAGAAGCAGGGCACCAGCAACTCGAAAATGTGCCTACTTGTTAGGAAACAAGAGGAATCCATTCGAACCGTAGTAGTTGCAAATGGGGCAGTACTAGCTCGAGAAAGGAAAAAAACTAACTCCCCGGGAGGGAACAACTGTGACGTAAATAGTCACATACATCCCAACGATATACAGAGTAGTAGGTAATTCCAAAGTTTCATCCTTCTATCTCTGTAATATCGTGACGTCATCAAAAGATTTAACCCCATAAAAATAACATGGGGATTCTAATTTTAGTGATAACGCCCCCTAGGCACACTATCAACACACGAATTATAACAGATGAAAGAGCTGAACGAGGAAAACCTATGATCCAAGCTTCATTAACGAAGCTCAAATATCCTCGGAGCTATGCGGGTTTAAAAATATTTAAAACTTTAAAATAATTAAAAAATGCTAAACATGGGTGAAGAAATTGGGCCCTGAAAAAGTTAATCCAGGATGCTCATAGAGAGAATAATCGAATCCAGCCGGTGCGGTCCACGAATGTGGAATAGGATTCGAGTTATTATGGAGAAGCCTTGTAGAGGGAGCACCGGAGAGCACAAATTTCATGTAAACCTCGCGCTAATACAAAAACATGGCCGACATCCAAAAATCAAGTCCCATAGGATTAACATGGGATCATGATCTTTAGCTCTCACCCCATGCCTACACAATGGGAATGAAGTAAATGACTGGATGGGTCTTGACGAGTGGAGAAATTGGTTCAAATCTCGTCCGAGACAAGAATAGGATCCAAGGTATTGTGAATTGAAACAAACTTAAAAAGAATAAAACAATTAAAAACTATGGAAGGAATAGCCATTCGAACATGAAATTATTACAATTGGAAGAGCAGATAGAGAGGGATCGAATGAGCCAGGTCCGAATGAACTGTCAGGCTTGGATGCCCAGATATTGGCAAAAAAGCTGTAGAGGGGAGAAATGAATACCCCGGGTAGGGAATACGTCCCAACATATATGGTTTATAACAATAGTTATTACGATCTCCCAATTATCAGTCTCCTAACACCAGAAAAGTGGCATAGTTAAAATATTGTCACAAACTGAAAAGCTATGTGCGGCCGAATGGTTAGTGTACTGCTCTATCATGCAGATGGCTCGGGTTCGAGCCTCCCAGATACTTGTTTGTTAACTTTATTTAGGACTTTCTTTGATTATTGGTATTGTATATGGACATTTGAAAATTATGTAAATTGCAATTATATTAATCTTCCCTTGTGGTCATTCTAGAACTCTCCACTAGGTGTGGATATAAAAAGAACCTCAGTTGGATAAGTCTTCAGTTGTGGTGCTGCCCGTGTAAGATACTTCGACAAAAAAAACAAATCTTGTATTCGGTAACATAGCCTTGTTCCTTTCTACGTGATCATATTAGACAAAGGTGTGCACGCGCATCGGTGCCGTGATGGTGTGTGTCACACCCGTGACGGTGTGCGCACTTATCGTGATTATTTACACTCATCATTTTGTCCAAACGCGCAATAAGAAGTATAGCTTTAAAAAATTTAGAACTTAAAAAAAATTTAAAAATATTAATATGGGTGAAGAAATGGGCATTGATCACGAGAAAATATATCTTGAATTCTCATAGGGAGAACAATCGAATCCAACTGGGGCGGTCGACTACAGTGCCATAGGATTCGAGTTATTACTGGGGAAGCCCTGTAGGGGGGATATCACGGAAGTTGGAGAATTCTACGCAAAGTTTGCGCTAATAGGAAAATATGGCCGACCTCCAAAAATCAAGTCCCAATCTCAATTCTTTAGGGGGGCAGGCTGAAACTTGTTCAGTCCCCATAGTTCAGTCTCCATTAATATGGGAGCATAATCTTTAGTTCTCACCCCTTGCCTGCACAATGGGAATGAAGTAAATGACTGGATGGGTCTTGACGATTGAAACAGTTGGTTCAAATCTCAACTTCGAGACTCGAAAAGGAGTCAAGATATTGTGAATTTAAACAAATTAAAAAAGTTTAAAACAATTAAAAACTATGGAAGAAATAGCTCTATGAGCAAATGAAATTATAATAACTGGAACAGCAGATAGAGAGAGGGATCAAATGTGGTGCGAATGGACTGTCAGGCTCGGGTGCTGAGATATTGGCTAAAAAGCTGTAGTGGGGGGAATGCACCGAGGGGTGCATCCCGAAAGATATGTAATTGCAATAGGTATTACGATCCCATAAATATCAGGCCCTTAGCACCAAAAAAGTGTTATCTACACTAATAAAATCTATAGGTAAACATCGTATATAAAGGGTGTTTTTTTAGAGGTATAGAACTTTAAATTGGAATAAAACAAGGATATGTTATTCGATTGAGACATTAATTTTTTTATTCGAAATATAATCTTGTGGCATTACATTTTAAATATGATTTCTGGCATAGGACTTCCCCGGCAGGCTCGGATGTAGTCCAATCTGGAAGTCCAATTTTCGATGACTTTTTCCCACATTTGTGGCCGTATATCGGCAATAACACGGTGAATGTTGTCTTGAAAATAGTCAAGTGATTGTGGTTCATCCGCATAGACCAATGACTTAACATAACCCCACAGAAAATAGTTTAGCGGTGTTAAATCACAAGATTTTGGAGGCCAATTCACAGGTCCAAAACGTGAAATTAGGCGGTCACCAAACGTGTCTTTCAATAAATCGATTGTGGCACGCCGAGCTGTGTGACATGTTGCGCCGTCTTGTTTGAACCACAACCCCTGGACATCATGATTGTTCAATTTAGGAATGAAAAAGTTAGTATTCACGGCTCTATACCGATCACCATTGACTGTAACGTTGTGGCCTTCATCGTTTTTGAAGAAGTACGGACCAATGATTCCACCAGCCCATAAAGCGCACCAGTCAGTTTTTGTGGATGTAACGGTGTTTCGACCTACAGTTGTGGATTAGCTTCACTCCAAATGCGGCAGTTTTGTTTGTTGACGTAGCCATTCAACCAGAAGTGCGCTTCATCGCTAAGCAAAATTCGCTTACGAAAATCGGGAACAACGGCAATCTCGTTTTGGGCCCATTCGACGAATCTACGCCTTGCTTGATGATCGTTTTGATGAATTGCCAAACCAAACTGAGAATAAATCACTTGACAGCTGTTAAATCGGTCGCCATCTAGGAAAGTAATTTCAACTTAAACTTCTATAGCTGGAAAAAAAAACACTCTTTACATACCATAAAATCCGGCGCAAAACGCGCACTTTTAACACAAAAAATAAGATTGAAATTTAAGAGTGCACGTTATACGCCGGGTATAACAAGGAAAGTTTAAAAAAATGAAAAAAATAAGATGAGCATAGAAAAAATGTAATAGTATTATATGGATCGGATTACCGATTTTTTATTGGGTTTTTCGGAAAGTAATTTCGTTTTTTTGTGTGGAAATGAAAGACATTTTCGTATAATAAACAAATACTTTATTAAATTATAGATTGGTCATTCAAGTACAACATCTTTTGTCACCTTTCTGGTAGTAGCATAATTCCACGCTCATAAAATTTTTGGTCTTTGCTGGCAAAAAACTGATCGAGGTGGTTTTTGACCTCCTCATTTTAGGTGAAGCTTTTACCGTCTAAAAAATTTTGGAGTGATCGGAACAAATAATAATCTGATGTTTCCAGGTATGGAGAATATGGTGGCTGTGGCATTGTATCCGTTTCAAGCTATAAAAGCTTTTGGCGAGTGACCAAACTTGTGTGAGGTCTCGCGTTGTCTTGGTGAAACACTAAACCTTTCCTGTTGATTAGTTCTGAACTTTTTCTGTTGAAGTGGATTATTCAGTTTGTCCAGCTGATGGCAGTAGACTTCCGAATTAATCGTTGTTATATACGGTAAAAGCTTAAAAAAACGATTCCTTTAAAATCCCACCAAATAGACAGCATCAACTTTTTTGGTGAATATTGGCTTTGGAAATGGTTTGAGCCGGTTTATCATTTTTGCTCCATGACCCTTTTCGTCCCCAATGATGAAGCCCTTTAAAAAACGGATCATTTTCGTGACGTTTGAGAAGCGAATCATAGACGCCAATGCAGCGACACAGATTTCTCTCTGTGAAAACATGGGGAACCCATACATCGAGCTTCGAGGATAATCCCAGGCCTTTCAAGTGGTCATAAACTTTTGAATTTGATAAATTTAACCTCAATCCGATCTCACGTGTTGTTATTCGCCGGTTCGATTCAATTAATGCCTTTGTCGCGTCTTTATCAGCTTTAACCGGCCTTCCCGAACGTGTGCATCTTCGACATCAAAATTGTCGAATCGGAATTTAGCAACGCTGTTCTGACACTGGCGTACTGTCAACACACCTTCTCCATACACATCGGTCAATTTCTTTCTGGCTTGAATAGCATTTTTACCCTTTCTGTAGTAAAACAGTAACATATGTCGAAAACACTGCTTATCGCTCTCCATATTTAAAGGGTACCAACCAAAAACTGCTGCGTAGAATTAGTTGGAATTTTTCACACACAAGACTTGCTATATGAGCTCTCAAAGCATATAAAAATAATACGGCTTAAATGTGAAGTTGGGTGCAAAAAATACAATTAAATCCTCTTTTTTGTCGTGTCCATGGACAATCAGATAATGTCGTGAGCTCTCTGAACCGCCTTCGCAAGTCGTGGCGCATCAGCGCTGTAAAGAACCTCGCGTAGCTCCGAAGCCAGTGGCACCATTCCGAGCCGTATAATATGCGGAGTAAGGGCCGGACATTCTAGGATATGGTCTGGCGTTAGTTGGGCCCTCGGTGCAGTTCTTGCAGGGGATGTAAGTTCTAGTTTTGTCTGATGAGATCTTCATTCCTTTTAAAATGACTCGTCCTTAGTCTTGCAATTATGAATGTAAGATTTCTAGAGCAATCAAAATCGACAATGAGAAGTTTTTTGTAGCGATGAGGCAGAAGTCTGTTATTTGCGACCGCATTTACATCAGCAAGCGTAATGGTGGGACAAAGTTGGTCATCATTTCTGCCCTCTTTGGCCAGGGAGTCATTTCCCTCAATGCTTACGTGAGCAGGAATACATTGCAATAGGCATGATTTCCCCCTGCAATGCAAACTTTCAAGTAGGAAATTGATAGCAAAGGTCATGTTCGTATCTCCTTTAATGATTGCTTCTAAGGCCGCTCTTGAGTCGGAGAAAATAGCCAATCCTTCAGTTGTGCCCGAGAGCTCCAGATGGGTCGAATACAGGATGAATGCCTCCTTAATTGCCAGAAGTTCACTGGTAAAATTAGACGCTATTAACCCAGTGTTAATTTTGTGCATTTTCTTTCTTTATTTGGAAGTTGGAAGGGAATGCCAGCTCCTGCCTTGTTGAGAGAAATGTCAGATGCACCGTCTGTATAGGCAACCGCAAAATTCTCCTGAGATATTTTCTCTATCGTTTCAAGGCCCTTCTGTTTGAGAATTTTTGCATCTTCTTTCTTTGAGCAAGGACTCAGGAGATTAAGAGTAATTTTTGTCTCTTTCTGGGGAAAGGAGGCTCTTGCATAAAGTTAAAAATTGAATGTTCCAAATCTATTTGGATTCTAATATCCTCATCAAGTTGTAGCTTTGATGATCTTTTAAGTCTCTTCGTATATGTCCATTCATTGAATACTCTGGTGGAGATATGATCTTCCTTGTAACATCGTAATTTGTTGGTGACCTTAACAGTGGCAAGGTTTCGCCTACATTCGAGAGGAGGGAGACCACACTCTTTTTCAGCTTTTTCGTTGTTAGTTGAGGAAACTACACCAATAATAATTTTAGATGCGCGATGTTGAATTGAATCCAATTTCTGTTTAGAGGATATGGATGCCGGGGCCCAGATTGGAGCAGCATATTCAAGTACGGGTCTAATGATAGAGGAGTATGCATTTTTTAAGGTTCTTGGTCTTGATCCTCAAGTAGTTCCACAGAGTTTTCTAAGAATGTTCAATTTTCTGAGTGCTTTGATAGTAGTTTGCTCAATATGCTTTGTAAAACGAAGTTCAGAATTTAGGGTTATGCCGAGATAGGTAGAAAATTTTCTGCCTCTGAGAAAATCATTGATCCAGAGCAATGCATTACCTTTTATACCAGAGCTATGGATAATGTTAACTAGTTTTTGTCGCCAAACTGGGTCGAAAGCTGATGATAGGTCTAGGAATACTGCAACAGTTTTCTCATGAGGCTTTTCTTGAAAACCATTCATTATTGTTTGGCTTAGGTAAAACAGTTGGTCAACAGTATTATGATCGGCAGTATAGGCTGTCTGATAGAAATGAAGAAAGTTGTGTTCCGTGAGGAATTTTATAAGGCGGCTGTGGACAATTCGCTGCATTAGCTTACAGAGTACACAAGTCAAGATGGGTCTGTAGCTCTTGCAGCTGATAGCATCCTTTCCTGGCTTTAGGATAGGAATGATGGCTGAGCTCTTCCAAATTTTGGGTAATTTACCACTGCGCCAATAGGTAATAAAAATGTTGAGCAAGTACTTTTTTGCGATTTCTCCAAAGTGCACAATCATATGACCATAGGTAACATCAGGTCCTGGATATTTCTTTGGATTTAAGCGTCGAATAGTGTATTCCAGTTCTTCAATGGTGAAATCAGATGTGAAGACATCCTCGGCGCAATGATTCTTGTTATGCTTAATAATTGACTTATACTTTTTGTACTGTTATCTGTCTTCTTCCGCAAAAAGATTAGCCTGTGTTGTGACTTCGTACCGTTTTGCAAGCATATTTGCTGCTTCTTTATTTGTTCTTGCATTTACTCTATCGATTGAGATTTTCGTTTGACTGAGGTGTATTGGGAATTAATATGTATGAACTATTGAGGACCTTTAACAAATTACAGTATTGCGATGTTCCTTTTCTGGGGTCCAATTTGCTACATAGTTCAGCTCACTTTTTTTTTTTTACTCTCCAAAATTAGTTCTTCCACTCTATGGCTGACCTCAATAAAATTTCGTTTGAATTCTTCGCTGTTATTCCTTTGAAACTCTTGACCAATGGAATCTCCTTCCTGAATTAGATCTTTGATATTGTGATGTGACTGTGGGATTGGGTATCGGATCTAGGCTTGCCTTGTCGAGTTCAGGCCCAGTACCACTATAGACCCACCGTGTAGGGCAGCGATGCACGTTAAATCTGTCGAGAGCTGAAATGTCCTCCCGTTGGTGTGGTGTGGTAGTTAGGACAGGGGGTGCCAGCTCAGGTGTCGTCCACGTCACTTGACCATGGTTCAAAATTACGTGGTCCGTCGCCAAAAGCCCTCGAACAGTGCGACGTTAATATTCAATCAATCAATAAATCAATCAATTGATATTGTGATCTTTCCCAAACGGGATCCAGTTGTTTCTTCGTTTCCCTCTAGGGATATGGTTTTTAGCTGCTTTTTGAATGCAGCTGGTGAAAAAGATGGAGTAGTTTTTCTGCATCATTGTGCTTCGGCAAGTCAGAACAAAGGTTCTCAATTCTTGCGTGAAACCGTCCCAGTTCGCTTTGCGGAAATTCCACTATCGCTTTTCTTGCGTGGTGGGCTCCTGAACAATCGAGAGGTCAGTGAGAACTGAAAAGTGATCGCTAATAGCGGCATCAAGAACTTTCCAGTGAGCATTATTTGCAGAGCATTTATAGCAGAAATGTCAAGAGCCGACGCTGTGCCATTTGTTTTTGATACGTAAGTGTTTTCTTCTGTGTTGAGAATAGTCAAGTTTAGATCATCTGCAAGGTCTTCCAATTGGTCCCCCTTGGAATCAAGAATTTTTAGCCCCATGAAGGGCTCCTTGCATTAAAGTCTCCCAAAATCATTTTGGTATCGGCCCATGTAGAGGCTAGATACTGAAGAATATTTGTATCAATGGGTGAATTGTCAGGATGATACACATTCACCAGCGTAATAGTATGATTGGGTAGCAGGATGTTAATTGCTTGTGCCTCAGTGCTTCTACTGGTGTTTGAGAAGTTGGGAGGATTTCTATATATTTAATTTCAGGTGTTTTTACCAAAAAAGCAATTCCTCCTCCTTCTCCAGAGGCTCTATCTTTCCTAATAGTAGTATATCCCTTAACGTTGAAGTGTAATTTAGAGTTTAACCTTGTTTCCTGCAAACAAGCCACATGTTATTTTCATTGAGAATATCTGAAAGTTCGGCACATTTTTCTGAGTGCGGTTGATGTTAAGTTGTAGAAAGTTCATTGTCCTCGTAGCATATTTTCCAACGGAACCCCGGACTGAAGGTTTCGTCGCGTCGGTTACCCCGGACGCGGTAGCATTAAGACTAGGAATCAATATTGCACTGTCCATGAAAGATGGGGTTACCAGAGCCTCCAGGAGGTTGGACTTCTACCTGTTGCTCCACGGAAGGTATTTTATATTTCCCTTCTACCACCAGTGGAAACCACTGAAGGCGTTCCCCTATCCGCCACCTGGGACGCACTCTCTAGGGGTTACAGGTTCCCCCGAGAGAATTAAATCCTCTGTCGGGAAAAAACGAAATTACTTTCCGAACAATCCAATAAAATAAATAACATTTCTCATGAACTTAAAATATTGTATTTCTAAAAGTATATTAGTTTTTTCATATTCTGGAGACATCTCGAATAAATGACTTCAATACATAACAAAAATACAATTCAGGTTCATTTCCTAAAAATGGAGGTGAGCGTTATGCGGCGAATATGCCTAAATAAAAAAAATGCAGCTTGAAATTATGGGCGCGCGTTTTACACCGGTGCGCTTTATGCGCCATATTTTACGGTATATCTTCTCACGAACCGCACGATGCAGAAACTCGCAAAAGGTACCAAAGGGTCCGAAATGATCCGAGGAATCCGTTTTGACTATTTATATATTCTGATATTCCAATTAGTTAAAAATATATTCATTAAAAACATAAAATGCATAATCAGTGCCATTCCCACCCCAGGGGCAAAGTTAAAACTCTCCGACCTTTTTTTTTTTTTCCAAACATTTTTAAAAGACATTATTTTTGGGACTCAACAGAAAAATAATTACTGAATCGGAAAGATCATTTACTTCGCTACGATACGTTATAATTTATTTTTCAAAATAATTATATTTTCTATTCCTTACGATTTTTTTTCCAAAATGAGTAAATTTTTATTGAAGTGATATCTAAATCGTTCCGCTTGCATTTCTTTCTCATTAATGAAATGATATTTTACACTAAACAAGTTCATGCTTTTTTCTTTTAGAATCAATCATTTTAAAAGATAAATGTCAAAAACTTTTTTTTTTACGATTTTCAAAAAAATACTCAAAATTTTATTTAAATACTTAATAACTTCTCTATTTATAAAAATAAATCTCATGAAACTATTTTCCGAGTGTAGAACGATATTATCCGTAACTTGTACAAAAATTGAAAAAAATTACTTAAAAATTTCGTTTTTCACTTTTTGCAAAAAATATTTAAGCATTATTTTTGTTACATTTTTGTTTAAAAATTACCGTTGTTTGCAATTGATATATGAAGTTTGAAGGCATTAAATTAAAAATGAAGCCAGAAGAAAATTAAAACTTTAACAAAAAACTCAATTTTAAAACAACCCAGGGTTTGACGGCGAAAATCTGTTTGGCACCAGAAAACTCTTTTCCACTCAACCCGTTACGTTTGATAAATGGTTACACTAGAAAAGATGGTGCGCTTATAATACTGAAAATCACCAGATTTGGCGAAAATGAATATCAAAAACTTTTTTCCTAACGATTTTTGAAAAAATACTCAAAATTTTATTTAAATACTTAATAACACTTCTTTATTTATAAAAATAAACTCATGAAACTTTTTTTTCGTGTGTAGAACGATGTTATCATACACATATTGAAAAAAATTACTTAAGAATTATGGATTTTTTTTTAAAAATTGGTTTTTTTATTTTTTCCTCTTTTTGCGAGAAAAATTTAAGAATTATTTTTGTTAAAAAATTACTGTTGTTTGCAATCGATATATAAAGTTTGAAGGCATTAACTTAAAAATGAAACCCGAGAAAAAATTAAAACTTTAACAAATAAAGCATTTTTACAATACGAATAACTCTTCCTTTTATTTTGAAAGTCTGATCACTGCGTTTACTCGATGATTTTGCCGCGCGATTGCTTAAAGCCTTTTATTACTAACTGTTGGAGCCGGGTTCGAAACAACATCATCGCTTAATTTTTATGATTTTTTTTTAAAAAATCTTGCAAATTTTATTTGGGCCTTTAAAAACTTCGGCAGCAATTTTTGAATTGGAAAGATAATTTATTTCGTCATAATACGATTTTTTTTTATTTACGAAACAACGTTACTTTATATAATTTAAAATAATGAATTAATATCGATGAGTTTATTTGAAGATGATTTTTAAAAAACTCATACTTTGAGCTTTTATAGATACTGATTTAAAAATATAATGCCGAAAACTTTTTTATACGAATTTTTAAAAAAGAACTAAAATTTTAATACTTAGTAACTCCTTATAAAATTCAACGTTTTTTTATAACTTCTTCATTGATAAAAATAATTGTATGTAACTTTTATCTGTGTATCGAACATTTCCAAAAATGGTCACAATTTTAATTCAACGTTTAACACAGTTGTGGAATTTTGTAATTATAATTTTTTTTTGTTTTAACATACAACTATTTTTGTATTGTATATTTTCGTTTCCGGGGTCTAAAAAGTTAAAAAATGAGTAAGTAAATATTAAAGACTCACTGCTCCCTTACTCGAAAGCTCTGATAGCGAGAGGGCTGTGGTAGCCCTGTGGTCAAGGTGTCGGATCGTGGCAGGCATGTCATGAGCTCGAGCCCAGTACCACTAAAGACCCGCCGAGTAGGGCTGCGAAACACGTTAATCATGCATTCCTTTTTAAAAAGAGTATTAGAAGTACTGATTTTGTGAAGGAAAGGGAAAATACATTTAAAAAAAGTAAACAAAGCCCGTGCAACGCAGGACCATGCAGCTAGAATTAAAATATTAGCCAACAGCGTGCGCATGCATCGGTGTTGTGACGGTGTGCGCGCGCAACGTAAAAAAATTTCCCTAATCATTTTTCCCTAACGCGCAATAAGAAGTAAAATATCAAGACATGTGTTTTTCATCTAATACCCTTTTTACAAGAAATTATTTGTGCAAATTTATTCCTTACTTTTTTTTAAATTTACCGTTATTTATCTATTTGTTAAATTTGGAAAGTATATTTTTAAAAACCAAACCCTCAAAAAAAAATTAATACTTTAAAAGAAATGCAAAAACAATATGTTTACTAGCGTTAGCTTAATTGACGTCAAAAACCGGTTTACGAGCCAAGGGACACTTCATGTCTTAGCTCTTTTGACAAAGAATTTGACTATAACAATTGAAAATCCTTAGATTTAGTCGGATGTGAAGCTAATAGAGCAAAAGAAAAAACTGCCAGAGGGAAGCTTCATAAACTCAGCACGATTGACACCAGAGGGTTACCATACTAAATTAGTTTCGTTGTAGGTAAAATCTATACGATAACGGCAAAGCCAATTGGTTGTAGGTAAATCATCACTCGTTGAATTGGATGATTAAAATATACTTCTTTCGGCTGGGCTCCTATTTCCAAACGGATTAGGTTTAAAGCACGAAGAAAAGTGGTTGTTTATGCAAATGCAAAATAAATTGGTAGAGAAATAGTTCCTATCAGCCATAGATCTGCAACAGTTCCTCTCAACCGATTTAGATAGATTCCTGCTAAAAGCGATTCATTTCGCGTTCCGTTGTCAAAATCCATCATACAACTACCGAGTGCTACATTCCCTGTTTTCCAAATATTTATAAAAATTTGATACTTGAATCATTCCCTTTCTTATATTTTGGCACTTGTTCGATGAGCATGATTATTTAACTCACCTCATGTTAAGCATAAATAAATTATTTGATTAAGATCAAGCCTCTTTATTTTTTTGGCCACACATATTTCATTATAGTTGACCAACAAGAAAATATTTAGCGACAATATAATTCATATACATTTATATATATATATATATATATATATATATATATATATATATATATATATATATAATGAATATAATATTAAATTAGTTTTAAATAGTTAATTAACTCAGAGATACAACAGCCCATGATGGTCAAGGCCTATTGTGCCCGACTCAGTATATGTCACCTTGGACTCTGAGGTGCAAGAGCAGACGCCAAACCCTTAGTGTTCAGTTCCCATGCAAGATTGATATGTATTTATCTACCTACTGAAGCAACAAAAGACTCAGTCAACCTTGTTCATCCCGGGGTTTGAACATTGGACTCGTTTTGTGCAAGCGCGATGCACTAACCGCTCAGCCACAGGGCTTCAAATACGAGTAATTAATTTAAAAAGTTTCAAATTTTTAATACATAAAATATGGTGACGCCTATTAAACCAAATCACATCTGAATGGTTTTTAATATACAAATTAACTATTCGTGTGTGATTACGTCAGATGTCATATTGCTCTAGAAAGATACTTATTACACGGACCATGGACAAGTGAGTCGACATCTTTATGTGCTTCGATTTCAAAACAAAAGCAGATTCCACTGAAAGCACAACCGTGTTTGGTTGTGCTCTTCACAGGTTTGTGAACCCTGCTCTCTTTTCAAACTGTATTTTATCTTTTTTTAAAAAAATAATTAAATATTGTAAATAATGTGATCCATAATTTTCTTCCTTTTAATAAATCAATTTTCTATTTAAATTGGTTACAATGTATTATTTTGTGTTTTGTTTAAAATTCACTTTATCCATAGGCATGGGCCTATATATATACATATAGAATTTTGCAGCTTCCGTCCACACCAGATGGCTCAGGAATGATTCTATCACATTCAATGTAACCAGGATTCTAGAAGATATGTTCGAGACTGAGCGTGAAATGATGCAGATAAAAGCGGACATTTTCGATGTCATTTAATTGACTAACGTTAAGAGCAGCAACCACCCTCTTCATTCTTCACTTCCTCTTTTTTCCTTAAATTTTTATCCCGCCACCTTTTTAACTTATTAAGTTTTTTTTAAATATGAACTGTGCCTTCGTGCAACTAGGATAAGTTGGGAACACTCATTTTTAACATTCAGGTTGTTTCAAGTGTCCGTTTAAATTTAGTAGGAAATAAGCTATTAAACAAATTGAAAATTGAAAAAAGGTGGAAGTGTTGAATCATGTCTCCAAACATGAGCATGCGTACGCAGAAGGTGATGTGTGTATTTAACCAGTATATACCAGTATAAATCTCGGAAGACCACTTCTGCTGTCACCAGTGCACGAACTGACTTACTAGTGGTACTATGAATTGTTTTAGGAATCAAGAGTTAGTGGATAGGCATCTTGCATATTAGGCAACAGATGAAAGCGGTCAACGACCTAGGCAAGTTTACGAAAACCAATACCCTAACATAAGGATACCACAGTATCAAATGTTTGCCCGTGTGCATCGTAATCTTTGCGAAAGTGATTCACTGCGCAGCAACACGCCCCATAAAAGAGAAAGATAACTGGCGAGAGTTGTTATAAGTCTTACAGTCCTACAGTCATTTGATGGCAATCCGAGTAACAATACATGAGCTTTTGCTTGTAAACTAGGGGTCTGTGAGTCAACAGTGTGGAGGATACTGTTCAAGCAGGGTGTGCATTATTTACCATCTGCAAAGAGTGCATTTACTGCAGTCTAACGATTATCTGAAGTATGTAGAATAAACGTAGTGGTTCATGCAGAAAGGGATCCTAGTTTTCTAGCTTCTGTTCTTTTACCGATGACTCGTCATTAATTCATGAAAGTATGTTCAATCCATGTGTGTGCTTAAGACAATTCGCATAGTACGAAAAGTGACGCAGCGTAACATCATTTTGCCTTAAATGTATGGGTTCGAATCATTGGTGAACATTATTGAGGGAATATGTGTTACTGTTCGGATTGGTTGGCAAAAAACACGTAAACTTTCTTGAAACAGTGTTACTGACTTTTCTAGGCGCTGTTCCTACTCAAATCTGCCAAGATATGGGGTTTCAGTGGGGCTGCGGTAGGATAGTGGTCAAGGTAACGAACTCGTAGTCGCCATGTCATGAGTCAGAGCCTAGTGCCGCTGATGTCTACAGTGTAGGGGAGAGAAACACGTTAAATCTGTCAAGAGTTTAAATGTCCTCCCATTGATGTGGGGTGGTAGTTAGGATACGGGGTACCAGCTCAGCTCTATTCCTAATCACTTGACCACGTTCAAAGCTACGAGGTCCGTTGCAAAAAGTTTTCGAGTATCTAAATAGTGCGATGTTAATATTCACCCACTTACTCATGTGGTTTCAGCTTAATCCGCGATCACTCGCGCAGTGTGTTCTGTACACCCCTTTAACAAGAAAAGCTTTCTAAGATTCCAAAAGGAATGTGCATAACCGCGACTTTTTCTGTAGATGCACATTTTAGTTCACTGAACCTCCAGGCCAGATACAATCACTGTTACTTGGACGATTGGAACGCAACGACCTTCAAAAATTTATCTGGGGTGCTGAGAACTCCCTGCGAGCACTTGAGCATACGAATACAGTCAGCTCTGAATGTTTGGAAAATGATTAAAACACTTTTTTCTGTGCTTTCTACTATCCTTATCATTAATTATATAGTGTGTTTGTTCCTGGTGTATACAATTTACTTGTGGTTTATGGAAAAATATAAAATTATGCATTTTAAGGTGATAATTATTTATGTTTAGTTTAAATTAATGTTAGCCCTATTTGTATGCAATAAATTTAATAATTTTATTTGTGCAATACAAAAAAAATCGTACTTTATAAATATGTATCATAATTGAGAGAGAGACTTAAATTGTTCATAATATTTAAATGCAAGTGTTAAAGTTTGGAGTGTTCTCTACACCCCGCGAGTAACCACGGTAGCAAAAACAGGCGCGAATGACCCCGGGTTAAGGCGGCTCCAGCACAAAGCACAATTGTTGTGCGTAATTACATGAACTCAAATTCCGTAGCTCTATGGATCGGCAAAGATGGACTTATCACTTGACCATCCACACCACCGCATTTATCATCGGATTATATTTCTGGGGGAGGGGGATATAAAACTCCATGTGTACAAGTCCCACAGAAATAATGTAATGGACATCGTAGCATGAATAGTGGACACCGAAAGCGTTGTCCGTGATATGCCAGTCACTTTTGAAAATATTCGGTGGACCTACGCTGTGAATCCTGTGTTCGTATAAATAGATGCGATTTTGAGCACCTACTATGAACCTGTAGAATATCTAGTTGGAGTAAAAATAATATTAGTTACCTCTTAAATGTACTCTCTCTCCCTCTGTTTCATTGCGTTCACATTACTTGGAATTTTTTCATGTAGAGGACATTTGCGGAAATACTTTCCTATTCAAAATCGGTTTCGTAATATATTCCCTACCTTCCTACGAAATTTGAAAAAAAAAATGAATCCCCTGCATATATAAATAAACAAAATCAGTCTCTATGATTGGGATAAAAATCAATTAACCAATTGACGAGGAATTACAGTAATGTACTGCATGAGGGAACATTGGATGTAGTAAATACTATCACGAAGTATAGAATATTCTCAAAATGTCACGTTCCATGAATTAATATTTAATTTAAAACCTTAACATTACTATTCATTTGATAGTTTATTTATGCTTGTAATTCATAGAACAATCTTAACAACCTTTACCATAACAATTGTATGATTTTGAAACGTATTTCTAATCAGTTATTCAAAATTCATCCCCCAAAGTAAAAGAAAAAGAAAAAAAATGACTGTGGACTTCGTTGCAGTTACACAATCATCGTTAATCCAATTATAACTTAAAAATAATAGTATGGTTCTGTTTTAAATGCAGTTACCTAGATAAATGATACTGATAATAGTTTTCGAAAGAGTCAAATTGAAAGTTTAAATTAAGTACATAACTATATAATACTATAAAACAGGTTTGCTCATTATCTTCACATTGACACCTTATATTTCGAGTAACCTGATTTCGGCAATTTGCTTTTTAGGGATAGTTTTCTTCAAGGTGATCTGATTAGTACACAGATTTTAGACAATAACCATGTATTGTAATTTACATTAAAATGTTCTTTAGAGGTATTCGACCATTTACGACAACTTTTTTAAAAACAAATAAAGAAATGAGGATTTTTTTGTGTGTGGTTTTACATTTATTTAGTACATTT
This sequence comes from Trichonephila clavipes, assembly GCA_019973935.1. Lineage (NCBI taxonomy): Eukaryota > Metazoa > Arthropoda > Arachnida > Araneae > Nephilidae > Trichonephila > Trichonephila clavipes. The sequence goes on from BMAU01020446.1 coordinate 587,314, forward strand.
TAAGGAAAATACGCTAAATTTGAGAAGAGAAAAATAAATTATTTTTACTAAAATGGAAAAAAAATGGTTAAAATTTATAAAAAAAAATACATAAAAGATAACCATTCTGCACAAAACGTTTATAAACAAACTTTAAATTTTTAAATTTTGATGTGTTGCTTTGCTATTTATACTTCAAATGACCTTCAGAATAAGATATTTTTTTTATTTTTTACAAATACTAGAGCACTTTATCTTAGTTATTATATGCTTTAAAAAATATGCTGATATTCACATTAAGAACTGTAAATTTTGTAATAAAGCAGTGATGGATAAATCTGAAGGTTAAGACACTTCTACTATTATACAGAGCACACACAAAACATGTCAGTTAATTATTTTCAAAACTTTTTGAACAGTCACTGTCCCTGTGTGAGCTTTTTGAAAAAAATACATTTCGAGAAAAACGCATTTTAAAGTGGTTCTGCTTTTTCCAAAAAAACACATTTCAAGTAAAACGCATTTTAAAGTAGAGGCATCTGCTTTTACTAAAAAATCTATAGTTTTAGTTCTAGTGAATGAAAAATAATAAACTTGGTATTTCTATAAAGCTTAGAAGATGACCTACAAAATAAAGATATGAAAAATATATCAATTTTTGTTAAAATCCAATATTTTTAGGGTACTCGGAGACCTTAATGTTATTTCAAGTGAAATATACATATAATATTGTTTTAAAAATATCACTAATGGCAAGCAACTTTTTAAATACATTTTTTGTCTAAAATAAAACAAAAAGAGAATGACATATTTTCAAACATTTTTCCTTTCTTTAAAAACGCTTCTGTAATAATTATATTTTGCTTATACATAGCTCGGACTTCTATAATGAGGTTGTGCACTAGGTTTTTTTAATAGTATTTACAAGTGATTGTATTCATACTTTAATATATCAGAGTGTTGAGACATTTAAACAAAATAAAACCCGTTTCCATTCTTATTGATCGTAAATCTGAAAAAAAAAAAAATTGGAATTTTTCGAAACTTTATTTTAGTTAGTGTAAAAACAATATGCATACCAAATTGTTTTTACAAAAGCAGTTTCCATGAAAGTAAAATGTTTAGAAATTGTAATTTTTTTCTAATTCCATTTGTAAAAATTTACTTTAAATGTTTGTTATTATAATAATATTCTTAAAACAACTTTATATGCATATTTTAATTCATTTAACACTAAATATCAAAGAATTATTCATTAATATGCTTTTCACGGTTGCGAACTTAATCACAATAAATTTATTTTGATTTGTCTTCAATCTGCACAGTAAAATAACTAGATAAACTTTATACCATCCTTCGTTTTTAATCAAATTAAATGAACTTGAAAAATTAAGCAAGTATTCAGCAACTTTAAAATCTAAAAACAACGATCAAATCCCGTTTAACGGAGTAATAAAGCAGGCATTTCATGGAAAACTGCGGGCAAACACACTACGATATTCGGCAAAATGAAAATATCAAAAATAAATACTTAATGCAATGAATATTTTTGAACATTCCAAAAAAATTTATTTTACAATAAGTTTATATTAATATTGCCGTAACAAATATGTAACATTTCCTTTTTTTTTTTTATTTCATTAGCATTTTGTGGATGTTTTTGGTAAAGATGCACTTACGCCAATTGGAGATTAAGTAACTCCATTACTTAATTTTAATAATATTATCTGAAAAGTCCCTTTTCATAAAAAGTCCCTCTCAAAGTCTTCCCTTTTAATTTGTAAGCAAAACCTACGACTTATTTTCTTAACGCTTTAAAAGCTTTTATTTTAATTAATTAAGCTCATTTCATTCTTTCATTAATTTTTAAAAAACTCTCTCTCTCTCTAATTAAGTTTGAAACTTAATAATATTTTCCTAGTATAAACACAATATAAACAAAAAATTGTTATTGAGAGTTAATGATGATTTAAAAATTATTTTATTAAGCTTTTTTTAATACAAAGGACATCTCAGATGTTTTGAAAAAAAATGATGGAGTTTTTTGTAGATTTCAAGGGACAGGAAATCCATCTTTTTAAGAAGCTAGCATCTTGCAGCTTAACTTAGCCCCCTTCATTAAAAACGTAAGCATTTTAGGTATAATTAGAGATGTTGTATATATATACGGGATTTTCCACGGAGGCTATACTCTAAAGGGCGCTGGCAAACTAACAAGATGAGTTATATAGTTAGAGAGCGAGGACTCGACACGCAGGTCCGAGATCTACCACTGCTAAAATATATTGAGCAACCGGGAATTGGCCGTGTAGGAACCAGCTGTCAGTTAATAGAAAAAAAGAGACACGTAGGTCACTCACATCACATAAACTTCTTAAACCATCGTAAACTATGTGAATAACATTGTTGCGATTGTGAACTGTTGTGCTAAACCTGAACTAGGAATTTAGCACTATTATATCATTGCTAAGAATGAGAAGTATTTTACCGTGACTGGACGTCGCTGGGCATACAGCTCGCGAAGCGATCCTTAGTAGTGATGTTTCATGGGGAAGTAGCAAGCCTTGGTGGGGAGAGAACAACCTAATTGGTCACTTGTACGAGAAAAGAGGGTGTGGCTAGGAGGAACTTGGAGACGAAGTCAGGTTGTAAAAAAGTTCCTCCTAGAGTGGCTGATAGACTGCCTTGTGATTGGAAGAGGGGGGTGAGTGAAATGGCTCAGGATTAGCTGCCCTGAAGTTATTAAGAGAATGCCAGTCTGGGGGTAGTTAAACATCGAGAATTAAGATTAAAATAAGTAATTAATTAAGAATTTTAAATTCAACAAGTCATTTGCAAACAGGTCAAATGGAAGAAATTAATATAAAGGCGGATTGTAGGAGTCAAGGAGTATTATCCTTGGCCTTTTTGTATTGTCATGAGTAGTATTTTTTAAATGTTATTTATTATTTCTCCATGTGTTTGTGTAATAGTGTGTATTTATGAAACAAATGTTCATTATTAGACGTTAGTTTTAGTAAGAACCAGTGACAGACATAATTAAAGTACCACTATAAATATGCTCAAGCCCCCACCTCATTTATATATATATATATATATATATATATATATATATATATATATATATATATATATATATATATATATATATATATATATATATATATATATATATATATATATATATATATATATATAGTCTTATTCTCTACAAACAAGAGATAACATCCAACAATCACATTCAAAAAACACATAGACAGTAGGAAAATCACACAATGAAGGACACATGATTAACCCAAATTAAAAGTTATAAGATGGATGCTGCAGTATTATAAACATTGCTGACTTAGGGCAGCTAAAATATAAATAATTTATATAAAAGTGAGGTTGAACAAGTTTCGGGGCCAGTCAACCTTCCCCCTTAATGTAAATAATACTGAGCAAAAACCTATTGAAAGTAATGGATAGGAATATCTAAATCCATTACAAGATAAAGTAACTTACCTAAAAATTGCACTAAAAAATGCAGAGTTCGCCCTTAATCTGAGTGCAATAAATAATTTATTTCCAGATTCTGGACCCTAATGCAGATTTAAATCATGTGAATGACTGAAATGTGTAGTACTTAATAAAGTGTAAAAAGAATGGAAATCAAATTAATAAGAGAGATTATACCATAACTTAAGTAATACTGCAGTTTATATGAATAAAATAATAATAAGCAATTTTATCTGATATTAGAATATGGAGGTAACTATAACTATGAAATACGAATGCTTTATATGCACAATATGGTTAAAAATTGATCTACCTATTTTTTATTGTATTTAAAAGCTTTTTTAATAGTAATATTTTGTATTGGGAAATATGACATGTGTTTATTAAAAATGCCATAAAAATTAATATTATCATATGATTTATTCATATATAAAAGTGTACTATATTCTATTTGATAATCTTTATTTACATTAACTTTTATATTATGTTTATGTTTCAAAAATTTGTGAATGTCCTTTATAATATGCAAAGCATGGCAATCTTTAATTTTATGTGAAATTAGTACAGCTACTGTAATACATATAATTCAGTCTTACTGAGTCCAAACATAAAATATTTTATGTGTTTATGTTAAAATTGTTATCAAGGTTATTACAAGTATCTATAATACTATCTGTAAGGACTTTTGTGTCTCTACTTAATCTTTTAGTTCTAGCCTCTCTAGTTTTTCTTTTATTATATATTATATTAATCCCATTATTGTAATAATGATCTTGAGAATTTTGTTTAATTGAATTTAGAATATTTTTTCCTTGGTACAATACATTTAGTCTATAGGGATAAACTGCATTGTAATATTTAATATAGTAATTTTCCAACCATAACATTTCTTTAATACTAGGAACAACTTTAATAATACTGAGTGAAACGTGTTATATATATAGCCTAATTCTCTACAAACAAGAGATAAACATCCATCAATAACATTCGAAAAATACATAGACAGTAGGAAAATCCCACAATGAATGACTCTTGAGCAACCGAGATTAATAATTATAAAATAGATGCTGCAGTGTATTATAAACATTGCTGACTTAGGACAGCCAATATATATAACAATTTATATAAAAGAGGGGTTGAACATGTATATATATATATATATATATATATATGTGTGTGTCTGTCTGTGTGTCTGTCTGTCTGTGTGTTTATGAGTATGCTTGTGTGTTTGAATATATAGGTAAATGTAATCCCAAAGCCTAAAATTCGCATAGGTGTTCCCACGGGGAGCAGAGTCACCCCACGCTCACAAAATCTGTGACAAACCTATACGGAACTTTCTCACTAACATTCTGAGACGTCTTTTTTAGGGAAAAATTCAAATCCCCTACCTATTTCCAATCATCTCCAAAAAGAGGACAGGATTCCTTGTTATGCAGATTAGATAAAGTATTTAAGTCAAACGGAATAATAAAGTAAAAAGCAGTAGGAGAGAGATATTGAAGCAGAAAGGTAGAATAGTGAACTTAGAGATTTATTATTGAAGATTTCTAGGTGGATAAATTAATCTCAGGAAGAGTTGAGATTCAGTGTGGTAAATATTGATTTATATTTAAAGTCTCATTAAAGCTTTATATTAGGAGTGAGATTAAAGTTAAATGTTCAATAGGAATATTATTGAACATAATTCTGGGATCTCTTATCGTGGTAATCTCTGCGTGATCGATATTCTAATTGTTAATTAATTGGATCATTAAATATTTAAGTTAATTTAAAGGAATGTCCCTTTTAAACCTCATATAACTATTTCGATATATTTGTTATTAAAAATCTTTGATTCTATTTGGGAAAGATAACCAAATAAAGAAAGTTATTTATAAAAATTGCTACTGGCTCTTATCTGACTCCAAATTATTCTCGTTCTCAAAGTGCGATCCAAAGGGATCTTCACAAATCTTTAATTTTAGGAAAAATGTTATTTTTTTATTAATGGCTTTAACAGTATCCTCCTATATGAGATTCTTCATGGGGAAAAAATGTAGTTTTCCTCTCTATGGAAGTGTCAAACTTTCTTTTTTTTACAATCTTAGGGTACTTGGGGTATTTAAGTTCCCCAAGCGTACACTTTTCTTCAAAAGTATTTTTTATGAAACACAACATTCCCCCACCCCTCTTATTAATTACAAAGTTGTTTTAATTGATTTGTTGTACAATTCCTAATTGTTTGACCTAAATGAACAGATAATAAAAAAGCGAAATGGTCATATATGATCTCTATTGGATGAAGTTGAAACTGATCAAGCAAGGAAGGAGCCTGATGAAATAAGGCATATTAAACATGTTAGCGAAAATAAATTTGAGAAAAAAAGATGAACATGAAACGCTTAAGTCGGAAAGCAAATTTTCAAAACGTTACCTATAGAACTCCATCAAGAAAGATAAAAAACCACAAGACACACTGCGCCCTTCCAAAAAGACACAAGCAAGAAAATATTCAGCATGCTAGTTGTCGATCATAAAAAGACAATAAAATTACAATAACTTGAACAAATAATGGCTATTTTGCCTAAAATTAATATTCCTCTAGTATTAGCCAAAAGCGCCCGTGATTTGTATCCTTTAATATAGTTTGACCTTTTAGCTCAGTTCAATTCGATTTTTTTTTTTGCAAATTATCAATCAAGCATTGAAAAGTTCTTAAAAATAGGTAAGTATCATTTCTCTTTATTAAATTATTCACTAGAATAATAGTTTTGATCATGTTCAATTAAAAAAAAATTAGAAAAAAAAGAGATTGGGGTGACTCCCTTACACTGCGCTTCCAGTAACGTTAATATGGAGTGCTTAACTAAAGATTATTAGTGTGAAACTTAACGTCGATTGCTTAGAGTAAAACTTAACTAATATTTATTTTTTCGTATTCTTATAGGTTTAAAACTTTTGATTATATTTTAATAATTTTACTTTTTTTAAGCCGTATTCTTTTAAAAATAACGTGTAAAATAATCGAATTACTTAATTTTAACCTCAAATAATTGCATATAATCGTAACTTGTTCATGGCTTCAGCTCTCGAGACAAAATTAACTCCCTTGAAACCTCTTATGTTCTTTGTACTCACGTTAGGATGGATTTCCGTTTTATGGATAAAGATTATTAATACTTATGCTGAAAAAAGTAAGACAACATTTAATGTTCCCATAGGCAGTTTTTTCAAAAAAAAAAGATTTTATTTTAGTTAGATGATTTTCAAATCGAGAAATAAATATAGTTTTCTTCAATAAAAATAACCAAAAGCGAAGATTTTTGTAATGTTAGTACTGAGTATTGAATAATACAATGCACACTGAAAAACTCGTTGAATAGTTCCAGCTGTTACTCCTTACACCATCGAATCAATGATTTATGATACACTGTAACTCCCACAAAGGATTTATTTTTTTTTTTATAAATTCAAAACTAAAGAAGCTGTTAAATGTACCTCACGTGTTTATTTTTCTAACTAATAAATACATGCTTGCCTAAATTGCGGTCCAAATGTAAATTATAAAAATATTTAAATTTACACATTTTTTGTTAAAAAAGTAAATGTCCATATATATAACCCATTCGTTGACACTTATTTTGAAATAAAAATTTTATTAAGAACATTTTATATAGTATGCCAGGAGAATTTACGTTTCGAACTATTTTTGTATGCACTCGACGGTGAATTTATGTATTCAATACTTTCAAATTTTCAAATGGAATGCATTGAAATGCAGAGGGGCATACAACTGAACGAAACATTTAGGAATGTTTCTCTTCTTGAGTTTTATAAAGATTACCTATCCAGCGATGAATATACAAATTTTCACAATCATGTTTCATTAATGTCTCCAGCTTGTGGCAGTACATATATTTGCGAACGATTATTTTCAAGAATGAAGCATCCATAATCAAAAGTAGGACAAAGATCTCTGGCAAAAAACTTGAAAATGCATTAAGAATTACAACCTCGTCTTTTGGACATTATACTGATTTGGTTGTTCAGCAACATCAATTTCATCCATCTCATTAATTAGAATTTTTTTCCATCTACATGAAAAACCAAACTAAATGAAACTAAGCTTTTACAAATTTATTCCTTTATCTACCGCATTATGATTTACTTCAGGGTTTTTTTTCATGCAATATTTTTTTTTATCACTGCATTGAAACTTAAGGGATATGCATAAAAACAATAATAAACGTTGGGAAATTTAATCCTTTAGTACAAATTTATTATTTAAATATACTCAACTGTAAAAATAATTATATACACTGTTCACTTAAAATAAATAATCAAATTGTTTTCTAAGGTCTTCATTAAGATATGAAAATATAAGACACTTAAATATCGACATTAACTATTTTTTCGGGACAAAAATGATAACCTTTGCAATCCACTGAAAACAAAATTTTTGCTATAAAACTATTCGTCTTTCCCACTAAAATCCTCAACTTAGAACCCGTGCTGCCATGTATCATGGAAGAGTGTATTTCAAAGAATATTTCGGCTAAGTATCATCAGATAATTCATAAAAATGGTTATTATATGTAATTTTAAATTGAGTGGTACTTATAAGTACCATCGATAGATGAAGAGTTAAAATAAAATGTACCTCTACATATCTAATTAAAATTTTAAAAAAAAACGTATAGTAAAAAGAAATTAATTTATTTTAATATAATTTTTATTTAAATTTGTTAAAAAAATATCGTATCTGTGGCCCAGCAAATTTATTTTATTGCAATTGGTCCTGAAGTGGTCGTGTTTAAGACACCCATGAATTAGTAGGTGTCCACTCATCACATAAATAGTAAAATGTTATAAAATATCTCTTGTTAAAATATCTAAAATATCTCTATCAACAGTTTGTCTGAATTCTAACAAAAAAAAACTTAAATGCTTAAAGTTTATTTTCCTTCTTGCAGAGCTTAACATAACAATTATGTTTAGTTTCCTATTTTTTCCCTCCGTCTATATACCAAAAACATCTTTACCTCTTAAGTAGAGTTTTGTGTTTTGAAAAAAAAAATAAACTTCTTGGTCCATCTTTATATTATACGTATTTCAAAATATCTCTCTTACTTTCTTAAGACAATTTTTTAGATCTTTCAAATTTAATATCAATAGCAAACTTTTAAAACATTTTTTTTCAGTGGGTATAAATTAGGAAGCCATAATTAAATCAAAAATAAGTACAATTAAAAAATGCATACATAATCTTGAAGTACTGAATCTCTAAGCGGTCGTGGGTGGAAGACTATTTTTTTAAAAAAGCTGATCTAGAGACGCAGCTCAGCTTAATTATTTTTAAAAACCTTTCAGCTTTTAATTAAAAAAAAAAACTTTTCAGCTTTATTATTTATTATGTTTTTTTTAAAAAAAAAACCCTTTCTTTCCAATATGTTCGTAGATACTTAATGGCTTCTGAAAGTTCCGAAACCATATTAATTACGTGTATCCAAATTCTAATTGTGGAAAGGATAAATAAGAAAAAAAAATAATGCCGTAATTTTCTGTTGAAAAATTTGAAGTAAAATGCAGCTAAAAAAAGTGGTATTAATATGATAATTTTAAATATAAAGGAATTATCTAATGCTAAAAGAGCCATGAATCCTCTTATTTGCTCTTTTACTTATTTATATATATTTATAACTTTTTACTACCTATACATAAACAGAAAGTCTTTCTTCCGAACAAAATGTATTGCGTTAGCAGTTGCATATTCTTTTCAGTTCATTTCGATCAGATGATTACATTAAATAACGATATGTTTCTCCAGTTCTAGTCAACTAAAAATGTATGTTTGAAAAAGAATTAGTGTTTATAGCCAACAACTGTGGCTACACTAACAACTGATTTTGTCATTTTCCAAATGTCACAAGAGGCTGTAATATTAATCATGTGATCTTTGTATAACATGCTATAAGTAAAATAAATTTCATTGTAATATCTCTGATCCTTCTTGGTGTTGCATTTTGCTTGGCCAGCAGTAAACGTATAAGTTAACCCTTTATCTACCGCATTATGATTTAATGCTGTTTTTTTCATGCAGTATTTATTTTGAATCATTACATTGAAAATTAAGGGCTATGCATAAACAAAATAATCAACTTTTTAACTAAAATATTAATTATATACACTGTTTACTTAGAATAAATAGTCAAAATGTTTTCTAAAGTTTTCAGTAACATACAAAAAAATAGATACTTAAATTTTGACATTAACTATTTTTTCGGGACAAAAATGATAATCTTCGAAATCAGCTGAAATCTCTGTCAGCTGAAAACGCAATTTCTGATATAAAACTATTCGCCTTCCCTGCTGAAATATTCATCTTAAAACCCTTCTTGCCATATATCTTGGAAGATTGGATGTAAAAGAATATTCCGATAAGTATCGTCAGAATATTCGAAAAAATGTTTATTCTGTGTAGTTTTAAACTTATTGGTACTTATAAGTACCGTCGTTACATAAAGGGTTAAACTCAAACTAGAGTTTACATAAGTAGTAAATTAAAAAGTAATTACATTTCTAAAATAGCTCCGAATTTGCTAATATATCGCGCAAAAAATTTAGTTTCTGAAGATGATTTCAGAACTTGTTCTTATATATATATATATATATATATATATATATATATATATATATTTGGTTGGGGAAAAATAACTCCATTAAATTTTCGGTAGATGGATGTAGTGTCGATATCTCATGAAGTATCGATCAAACAATTTTAAATTTATGCTCGTTGTCAAGATGACATTTCGCACTAAAAAAATTATTTTGCTTTTTTGTTTGGTCTATTCAGTTGTGAGTTACAGGGTGTTAAAAATGGAAGTCAACAATGAGAAAATTCAGTTCTTTTTCCCTTTTTTTCGTTGATAAAAGCAAAATTCCATGCCATGCTGCTGAAATTGCGAATTTGTTTTATGGTGTTGATACTATAGCAGCTAATTACGTGCAGTTTTGGTTTCGTCAATTCCGCTTAGGTATTTTTGATGTTAAAATTTCAAATCGCACAGGTATGTCCGCTGTCGATAATGCAATAAAATCACAGCAATAATCAAAATTGACCGGCATGCTAGTAGTCATATCATCGCCCAAGAGCTAAAGATCGATCATAAAACATTTTTAAGCCATTGGCGCAAAGTTGAATTCAAAAAGAAGCTCGATGTTTGAATGCCACGCCAATTAACACCATAAAAAATGATGGATCGAAATTCCATCTGCGAAGCCTTGACCAAACGGGATGAAATCGGCCCATTTCTTAAATGGATGGTGACTGAGGATGAAAAGTGGGTCACGTACTACAATATTGTGCGAAAACGATCGTGGTCAAAGTGCGGTGTAGTAGATCAGACGGTGGCCAGACCAGTACTATCGGCCAGGAAGGTTGTACTGTGTATTTGGCGGGACAGGAAAGGAATCATTTATTAAGAGTTACTTCCACATGACCAAACACTACATTCAGATCTCTACTGTCAACAACTGGAACGTTTAAACCTAGTGATTGAAGAGAAATGGCCAGAATTGGTCAACAGAAGATGCGTTGTGTTGCATCAAGACAACGCTAGTCCATACATCTCTGTAGTGACTCGCCAGAACATCTGGGAGCTTGGTTGGGAAGTTTTAATGCATCCACCATATAGTCCGAACACTGGCATCAAGCGATTACCATCTTTTTCTCGTATTGCAAAACTTTCCGAGTGATAAGGAATTGGTATCAAGAGAAGACGGTGAAAATCGATTACTAGAGTTTTCGTTAATAAGGACCAAGGCTTCTATAAAAGATTAATTATGAAGTTACCTTTAAAATGGCAACGAATTATACAACAAAACGGTGCATATTTGATCCAATTCGAACAATAGGAAGCATGTTAAATAAAATCTTGATTTTAATGCACAAAAAAATGGATTTATTTTTCCCCAACCTAATATATATATATATACAGGGTGATTATAAAGAAACTTTGCCAACATCTGCACTTCTAGCGCCTGTTCTATTTAACCGATCAAGATGATGTTTCAAATATAATTCTTTTGAGATATGCGCTCGAGATTCTGTGAATGGCAACAAAGTGGCGCTCGCGGTTACGGTTATAGTGACAGAAACTCGAAATTTTCGAATGGCAACGCCTACGTTTTACCATCGCAAAATGTTCAGCACATGCGAAAACCCTAAATAGCGTTGAAACGGCACCGATATGTCCGAAAACCGACGTGTTATACACATACAAACAGTTCTTCAAGGCACACGGAGGAATAACGCATACGACAGAGACAAGACACTGCTCAATGATGAAAACACATAGAGAAAAAAAACCTGTATTAATTTCAAACATTTTCCACATGAGTGCCATCACAGGCAATTACGCATTGCATGCGGGAGACGGTGGACAATATCGCTGCACGCAACATGGCACGAGGGATGTTTCCAATCTCACGCCGTATAGAATCCTTTAAGTCCGACAATGTTTGAGGATTGCACAGATAAACTGTGGATTTGAGATAGCCCCAAAACCAGAAATCCATAGGCGTCAGATCTGGGGATCGCGCAGGTCACGGAAAAGGATAATAGCGTGAGAAGATGCGATCACCAAAATGCTGATCCAGGAGCCTTTTAACAGACCTCGCTATATGTGGAGGTGCGCCATCTTCCATCCAAACAATGTCATTGAGTGCATTCCGCCGACGCAATTCCGGTAAGACATAATTTTTCAGCATGGCAGCATACCGAGAGCCCGTTACAGAACATGTTGCAGGGCCAGTCGGGGTCGTTTCCTCAAAGAAGAACGGGCCCAGAACAAATGTAGCTGTAATGCCGCACCACACAATCACTTTGGCGTCAAATAATGGTACTGGCGCCACAGCGTGAGGATTCGTCTCTCCCCAGTGCACACAATTCTTTGTGTTAATGCTGCCATTTATGGTGAAATGCGCCTCGTCCGTCCATAGTATGCGAAGTGGCCAGTCGTTATCCGCATCATATCGTAACAAAAATTCATTTGCGAAGTCCAGACGTTGTTGTGGGTCACCCGGCTCCAACATCTGGACGCGCTTGAACCTATAGGGAAACATGTGAAGTACCGAGCGCAAGAGCTTGCGGACCGTTGAGTTCGGAATATCCAACAAGCGCGCTATGCCTCTTGCGGTTTCTGTGTGTCCTGCAGTCACTGTATGGTGCACTTCCATGACAACGTCCTCAGAAACAGTTGGCCGTCCGGAGCGAGGTTTGTTACAGGTGCAGCCTGTACCTTCGAATTTCCGCACTAAATCACGCAGAGCTTGCAGAGTACCTGGGCCGCGTCGTTGTCGATGATTGCGGTGACACACACGCAGCGTTCATCCCATTTTGGTAATAGAGTTTGATCAATTCAGCGCGAACTTTCCCAGGAAAAACCATATCGTCGGCATGTGCGAGTTCCCGAATGACGACTTCGCATACCCGCTTGGTATTTTATAGGTTTCCTACGCTGAATATCTGGCGACCGGCGTTCTGTGATTGGTATCTTGACTCTGTCATATGCAAATTTATTGCGTGTGCCCAGATCGTGTTTTATTGGCCGGTTTTCAGAACTCTTTTTTGTGTTTGCATAACACATCCGTTTGTAGACATATCGGTACCGTTTTAACGCTATTTAGGGTTTTCGCATGTGCTGAACATTTTGCGATGGTAAAATATGGGTGTTGCTATTCGAAAATTTCGAGTTTCTGTCACTATAACTGTAACCGCGAGGGCCACTGTGTTGCCATTCACAGAATCTCGAGCGCATATCTCAAAAGAACTTTATTTGAAATATCATCTTTATCGGTTAAATAGAACGGACGCTTGAAGTGCAGATGTTGGCAAAGTTTTTTTATAATCACCCTATATATATATATATATATATATATATATATATATATATATATATATATATTAGAAAGCTAGTATTTAAGGTAACAACGACTGGAGTCATAATTTTGAAAAATCATATGGATGGATAATTTTTTCTTAAATATTTGGTCTCTGTTGAATTTGAATGTACATGTAAAAATTTCTTAGGAATATTATTACATGAACAAAAAATGCTTAAATGCAATATTTGGTAATGAAATAAAGAATTATAAAATTTGAAAACATTCACTTTTAATGAAAATATTTCTATAATAACAATATGTTGCCTTTATGTAACTCGAACATCTAAGGCATGGTTGAAATAACTTTATTCAAAAATGCTATTTAGGAGTGGATTTATTCATATTTTATTATGCCACAGAGTAAAGAAATTTTAACAAAACTCATCTGTTATTTTTTAACTAAGATTAACACTGAAAATAATGCAAATTTTTCAAAACTTCTAGTTTAACTCCTGTAAAATAATCCCAGCCATAAAGATGTAAAATATTATTAATACAAAAAAAAATTTTTATTTAAAAAATATTTGGAAACTATGTTCACATCCCTGTTCATTTTTTGCTATAAAATTGCATTTAAATTAGGTTTTCTTGTAAATTATTCTTTAAACAGCTAAATTGACACTGTTCAGTGTACGTATGTAAATGTAGAGCACCCTCTAGCACTCAGAGTGTCTAACGAATCTGTGTAACCTCTGACCCCATCGAGAAAGAAGTCAAATTGAGCGAGCTTAGCAACAAAGTAATAAAAACTACAGTCCACTGAGAGACACTTTTTCTTGAGTTTTTACTTGTCACCCAACATTCTGGTCCAGTTTCTACCGGAGAGACCTATGCATTGAAAATACGAGGTATGTTCTGTTGTTTTTTTGACTTTTCGTTGAAAAATCGAACTTTAAACTTTAACAATGTTTAATGGAGCAAAAAAGAAGACTTGAGGCGAATAGCTTCTGAATTAGAGTCGTGTGTGAGTGATAAATTGTTTTAGACTTCATGGGTCTTATAAAAAACTGTGATCGATACAAAAACGATCCTGATTCCGTGCATGACCTAGCAAATTTATTTATCGAAGAAAGGAAGTATGAAGAAAGTCAGCAATTAGAGTTAGAAAAAATAAGAGAAAAGTCTAAGCTGGATTTAGAGATAGCGAGAATACGAGCAAATTATAAAGACAATATTTCTGAAGTTAATTGTAATGATTCCTTTTCTTTAGATTCTTTAATTAAAAGTATCCGCACACTTACAGTGAAAATTCCCGACAAACCTGAGGAATGGAGTTTCTTTTTTTTATCATTAGAACGTGCATTTGCAGCCAAAAGTGTTACTGATAAATTTAAGCCTGAGATTTTGTTAAATTTATTAGAAGAAAAAGTTGCAAATATCATTTTATATATGAAAGATGAGGATCTTAAAAATTATGATAAAATAAAGTCCATAATACTCCAAGAATTTGAGCCAACTCCTCAATCGTGTTTAGAGAACTTTATGAAAGCAACACGGCAAAATTGTGAATCCCATGTCCAGTTTGCGAGTAGATTAACAACAAATTGGGAATACTATTTAAAATTGAGAGATGTTTCAAATTTCGAGGTATTAAAACAATTAATATTTTCAGACAAAATATTTAGTACTTTAGATAAAGAAACCGCATCGCATATTAGTGTCAGACAAGCAGATAAATGGTTTGATCCTTTAACGTTGGGAAAAGAAATTGATTTATTTTATTCATCGCGAGGAAAACCACTGAGTGAGAGTATTAATTATTGTCGCAAAAATCAAAATTCTAAAAATATGTCTAGAGTATTTTTCTCAGATGTCAAGGGTAAAAAATGTGTTTTGTGTCAATCTGATAGTAATTTTTTTAAATAAATGTCCTCAATATAAGCAATTATCAGTAAATAAACGGGTAGAACTTGTTAAAAATAGTTCCTTGTGTTTTAATTGTTTAATTTTGCATAGAGTCAAGTTTTGTAAATCTAAAATTCTTTGCAAATGCTGCCAAAAAAAAGGAAATTCTTCTTTGTGTTTCTCTGGAGAGCCAAATTTTACGAGTGAAAGAGTCATTCAACCTTCTTCATTGGGGGGCAGAAAGAGCCGGAAACAGAGGAATCCTCGATGAGTCAACTTTCAGCGAAGGCGTCTGTGTTCAAACCCATAAATTACATAGGGAAGATTTCGAAAGAGGAGACTTCTTCTCAGGGTGTAGGAAATCTGCTTACTGCAACGAGTTACGTAAGATCGAAATCCGTTTTACTTTCAACCGCGAATTGTTTCATTAGAGATTCCTTTGGAAAAATGCAGGAGGTCAGAGCGCTGTTGGACGGTGGTTCAACAAGCAATTTTATTTCGCAAAAGTGTATGAATATAGATTTTGGGAAATCGAAAATGTTGAACCTTAGACAATACAAAATAAGGAGACGATAATTTGTGAGGAGCATTTTCAAAAAAAATCATACAAGAGATAGTACGGGAAGATATACAGTATCTATGCCATTTAAAAAGGATCCAAATTGTTTAGGCCAGTCAAAATATATTGCGCTTAAAAAATTAAATTCTTTATGGAATAGATTAAATCTTCAGCTTAACTATTTAAAATTATATAGATAATTTTTAAAAGAGTATAAAGAGCTAGGCCATATGCAAGAGGTAGATGAGAAAGAGGAGTGTGGAATGTATTTCATTCCACATCTTGGTGTTTATCGCTCTGATAAAAAAACAAGTAAATTGAGAGTAGTTTTTAATGCATCGAGCGCCACTACAAATGGTTATTCTTTAAACTCTCTACAATACAATGGGGGAATTGCTCAAAAGGGCCTTTTTCAATAATGGTTCGCTTTCGAAAACACATATTTGCATTCATTGCGGATGTGCAAAAAATGCATCGAATGATTTGGATTAATCCAGATCAGCGTAAACTTCAGCGCATTCTGTGAAGAGAGAACATGGATGAACCAATAAAAACGTTTGAGTTGTCTACTGTGACATATGGAACAACGAGTGCACCATTTTTAATGACACGATTACGCTAAAACAATTAGCCCTAGATGAAGCAGAGAATTTTCCATTAGGGTCTTCAGTTGTGATGAGTGACATGTACATTGATGATGTACTTACCGGTGCAGAGACCTTATTAGAAGCAAAAGAACTGAAAAATCAACTGATGAATATCTTCGTTAAAGGAGGTATGATTTTGCATAAGTGGTGCGGAAATAATACGGAATTGATTGAGGTTTCCGAAAATTATAATTAGATAAAAGTCTTGGGTGTTTATTGGAACCCGAAGCATGATTGCTTCTCCTTCAGATTAAAAATAGACTTGCACGAATTAAATACCAAACGCGATGTTTTGTCAACCATCGCCAGGATATATGATCCTCTAGGTCTCTTAGGTCCTGTGGTGGCGAAGGCGAAAATCTTCCTTCAAAAATTATGGATGCTAAAGATTGATTGGACAGATTTGCTTCCAGATACAATCAATAGAGAATGGCGACAATTTGTCGAATCACTTCAGGTAGTAAATGACATCAACATCAATCGATGCATTGTGGTAGAGCAACCGGAAGTGATCGAGCTGCAGGATTCTCCGACGCGACCCAGTCAGCATATGGAGCTGTCGTCTACTGCAAATCCATAACATCAGATAGAAAGATGCTTGTACATCTTATTGCCAGTAAATCCCGAGTTGCGCCTACCAAGCAAACAACGATTCCCAGACTTGAGCTATGTGCCGCTGTGCTGTTAGCAAAATTAGTGCATCGTGTCTAACAAGCTTTAAAATTAAATGTGACTAATACTTTTCTTTGGAGTGACTCCATGATAGTTATGTCATGGATAAGGAAGGAGTCATATCAACTAAAAACCTTTGTGGCTAACAGGATTGCTACAATCCAGGAGATGACTTCCAGTGAACAATGGCGTTATGTGGCAAACAGAGGACAATCCTGCCGACTTCGTTTCCAGAGGAATGGATTCTCTAAAACTGAAAATATGTGAGTTGTAGTGGAATGGTCCTAAATTTCTGATGAGCAACCAGTACCCACAACGACAAATTCCTGTTGCAGTGATCAAAGATCCAGGTGAACTTAAAAACTGTAGTGACTTTTCTAACTTTTTTCTTGATTCTGCTACTAACTCTTTTGTAAATAATTTACTTAACCTTAGTAATGACTATTTTGAAATTATTCGTGTCTTAAGTTTTATTTGTAGATTTGTTTATTTGTAGAGCAAAGAAAGCAAAAGAATTGGTCCTTTAGATTTAGAAGAATTAAAAAAGGCTGAACAGCTTTTATTGAAATTAGTGCAAACGGAAGAGTTTAAAGTAGAGATGAATGGTATTCAAAATTCTTCCATGGTACCTTCCAACAGTCGAGTAAAAATACTCAATCCATTTATTGATAGTGAAGGGATTTTGAGAGTTGGAGGTTCATTGAGAAATAGTGATATTAATTATAACCAGAAATTTTCAATTATTTTACCTTCGAAACATAAATTGACTTATTTAATAGTTGAGTATTTTCATAAAATTGTTTTTAAATAGTGGTCCACAATCCTTGTTATATCAGATCATGCAAAATTTTTGGATATTGAATGGCCGTAATATTTGTAGAAAAGTTGTTCATAATTGTGTAATTTGTTGTAAGGCCAATCCTACTTGCACTGATCAAATAATGGCTGACTTGCCAAAGGATAGAGTTATCAAAAATTATCCATTCAATGTGTCAGGTGTGGACTTTTGTGGCCCCTTTTACATTATGTATAAAGGGCAGAGAAAAAGTGTATATAACAAAATCTATGTTTGTATGTTTATATGTTTTGTTTCTAAAGCTGTGCACTTAGATATTGTGACTGATTTAACCTCTAATGCATTTATTGCTACACTTAAGCGTTTTATATTTAGAAGAGGTAAATGTGCTAAGTTGTATTCTGATAATGCACCAAATTTTGTGGGTGCAAATATAGAACTTAAAAAAATGTTTAACTGATGAGGCACTGAATGTGAACCTGATGAGGCACTTGCAAGTTATATGGCCTCTGAAGGAATACATTGGAAATTCCTCCCCCAGAGCCCAAAATTTTGGAGGTCTCTGGGAGGCAGGCGTTAAATCTTTTAAGTTATATTTAACCCTCTAACCGGATAGCACGGAAAATTCCGTCTGTGTAAAGATGCTTCGAAAATGCACTGCACGGATTTTTCTACCCTCAAGTAACGTTTTCAAAAGCGGATTAGCCGCACTTTTCTGAAATCCTTTTCCCCTTTTAAAGGTTTAACATCTTGAAAGATAATTGGGGACGGTGGAAGCAACACAGCAGGACACTGAGGGGAAGTTTTATGGCTCGTAGGAAACCCCGTGTTTTGACCCTGGGGCAATCGTAAAAAATCGGGGGGAAATTTCTTTAGACCGCAGGAAGTGTTTACTTGTTACTTCGTATTTTAAAAGTTTTGAAAAGTCCCAACGCATAAGTAAAATATGTTACAATTCCCTTTTGGTTTCATATTAATTGGAAACTGTAACAAGTTGGGGCGTGTCAGTGCAATCTGCTATTTTATATAGTTAGACAAATTATCTTTTTTAAAGTATATTCTTTCGCTTCATTTTTCTTATCTTAATCAATGCTTTCAGATTTTGAAACATGATTATTTCATTATAAAATGCCAAAACAATTAATAAAACACCAAACACTTTAAAATTTGAAATATTTCCAACCACTAAAAATGAATAAAATTAAACTTCATCACATCATTTGAAACATTTTCTTACACTTTGATAAAAATAATAACGAAAAAAAACTAATTAAGATTTATTAGTTTTTTTTCTTAGATTTCAAAGCCCAAGTGTTCAGGGAAGTTTAAGTACAGTGCATAGTTAAATATTGTTAAAATACACCGAATTATATTTGAATTTTAAGTGCTTGAACTTCAGTTTACATCAAAGACAACATGAATGAAGATTTTCACACATTTTTTTTATAACTTGAATGTTTGAATAAATGGTAATCAAAAATATACGGAAACATTTACAGTGGACATTTATGCATATAAATAAACATAAATACCAATTTTAAATTCGAGCTATTCAAAAACATTCGAATTATTGTTCAAAAATATCTATTTATACAAAATACCTCAACATTTATCTTTTTTAAAGTCGAACTGAATAAGTAATTAAAATCTGGATTTTTTTTTGAAATCTCGACCGTATAAAGCTAGAAATTTTATGTTAGAAATTCTATTTGAAATTTCGAAAAAAAAAAAGGCATCGCGCAGTTAAAAATTATTTACCATAAGTTTTAGCAATTGTTTGAGTATAATAAAAATTTCAAATTTTATTATATATAGCTTCTTTGGTATCTTTTAATATATTTAGAAGATTTCATACAATTCACTTGAAAACTGCATGCTAAGAGCAAAAAATATACTAAAAAATTGATGAATATACAATTACAATAAATTCTTACATAGAAGCAAAACTGAGAAGCTAAAGCGTAGGAATGAAAAATTTTTAGTATATCTGATATAGTTTTTGAAATATTTATTTTAAAGTTCAGAAAATTTGTGTGCGTTATGTTATACTTAATATTAATTAAATGGTTAAAATAATATGTTAATAATAGTCATGTTATCGTTTGATGACACATTTATATACTAATAAAAATTATCATGGTCATTGATGCGAATGTCAAGAATTTTATGTAATTTTAAATTCAGACATTAAGATATTGATCTAGAAAATATAAAACGACCATCTAAAATACATGAAAAATGCAGTCTGCTATAAAATGACCTTGGCAAACAAAATCCGGCATTTTCACTTACTATGGCAGAGCCAGCTTAGTCAGGGGCGATCTGGAAAAACAGAGAGAAAACCGCGGTTTTGATGGATGCCACTCTAGCTTTTAAAGTTCCCAGGAAAAATTATTTATATATAAATTACAAATGCAAAAATAAATCTTGTAATTTTCCATACATTTTTATAACAACGAAATGTGGAATTAGCTTCTAATGCATTGTTGTGTTTGACAATATGTAAGGTAACCAACCCTACTTTAAATAGATTAGTACTACTTTTTCGTATTCGTATTCCTTTTAAAATTAATTCGTGCAGCCGAAATACCCGTTTTGCACCCTTAAAAATTTATGTAAACTATAACGGTTAATTTTAATTTATGCAACTTGTGAAATGTTCATAATTAACCATTTGCGTCTAAACAGTTTACATGAAAAAAAAAGTTTGGACTTCCCTCATTCATTAGGGATTTATATAAAATTCTAACATTTTTTTTCACCGAATAGGATCGAGTGGTTGTTTATAGTGCTTCCACGCCACAGATCTGGGGTTCTATTAACGGGCTGCGCAAGGTCGACTCTGCCTTTCATCCACGCTACATTGGGTCTATAAATGAGTACCAAGCTTGCTTCGGGTCTTAAACACTGAAGGTCTCTCTTCAGACAGACACCAAATCGGGACATCTGTTCATGCATCTCAGCGTCCAATGGTCACGCATATTATGATGGGCACAGTAGTTCCTGGCCCTCATGGATTGTTGTCCCACTGAGTTTAAGTCTTAAGTTTGAGGATTACCTCACTTTGGGTATACTCCGTCCTTAAACATGTATTTCCACTCATTTGCAATTAAACATTTTTCTTTCAATTACGTTTATTTCAGAAGGAAGTTTGATTTTTCAAATGTATTTGCTTAATAACATGTATATTTGTGTATTATATTAAAAATTTGATCAATCCAAAATTACATGTTTTTAGCTCCTCTAAAAGCTTTTAGGATTTTACAGCTGATCTTACTATCCATATACGTTTTATAGTAGTATATTTAAAAATGATAAAGACATTTTTACGACTGTGTGAGCTTTTATGCCTCGTTAATAAATATAAAAAAATGCATTCAGCTACAGTTTTTAAAATGTACTGAAATAAGTGGAGGAATAGGATACTTACATATTATGAATATTTTTGACTGCAGTAAGATATATTTATATTTCAGTTTCTTTACAATTTGAATAGAAGTTGTGTAAGCCATTTTGCGAAGAGTTTGATATTGAGTATAAACCCATAGGCTGTTTAATATTGTAAAGTGTTTTACTTTGATACCAGCACACATAAAAATAAGGCTCATTTGCAGTTATATGATCAGCTTCAGTGATATTTAAATTTTCAAAAATAGTCTACACGTACGAAAACATTCTTTCACAACCGCACACCACATCTCATATTATATCTTCCCTACAGCAGGAAATATTTGTGTATACTGAAAAATTTAATACAGGATACATTTCCAAGTGTTAAATTTGTTTTTAAAATTTGGTATGAATACATTGTGGAACTGTCGGTTAACTTCACTGAACAAAATTGTTTTAAGTGTACTGTTTTGAAAGACAAAATTAATTAGGGAGAATTTTTCTCACAATAGAATTTGTAATGACTGAATTGTGTGAAAATGTAGTTATCGATGTGTGACATTTTTCTTGTAATAAAAGAAAAAGAAAGATAAGAAATTTAACTTGAGTAGAAAATGGTTAGAAATACTGTCATGCGCATTTGAAGAAGTATATCCCCCATTAAAATTAAAAATTATTGACTGAATGTGTGTTACGTCCATCACAAATGCCGATGTAGAAAAGGAATTTTTATTTAATACAAGAAGTTCGAAAAGGAGAACACTAGGAAGGAAAATTTAAATTTTTTCCGAAAAATATTCAGTTAATATAAAAATATCTTTTATATGATTTTAATTAAAATAAATGAAAAGTATTGAAATCCTTTTTTATGCTATTTTAAATTTAAAATATAACTGAATAGAGAAAGATCGGTTTTATTTCATAAATATAATCATCGTATGTACCATTTATTGTGTTATTGTTTAAAAATGAGATAGGGTCTTTGCTTTTTTTACCTCATTATTTTTTTAAAAAACAGGAAAGTGAGCGTGTTTTCTTACTCTCATATTCAAAAATGAATACAGGATGCTTTTTTCTGGTTCAAATCGCAATACCAATATATATATATATATATATATATTTTTTAATTTTTAAAAAATGACATTAAAATAAAATTTGTTTGAAGAAAATATAATTATTTTTCAACTTCTAACATACTATTTATTCCATTTTTTCTTTTTTTTTCCCTGCATTTTGTTTTAATTTTACTTTGACGGAATATATAGGAGAAAGAAACACCGAATTCCACTACAGTTTCATACAAGATTGCCCAAGGCAACTTAACAGCTAGCTGTAAACGATTGATGTCTTGGTTGTTACTTGACAAAAGAACCGAACTAGGTCATAAAATTGTCCCCGTTCGACCTCCCAAGTTCTAAAAGGGTGAAAGGAAAGAAGTCTGTTACATTTTTAAAGCGATCTTCAAAATAAGAGTTAACGCTTTCGGAATAACTTTTCAGGAGGAAGGTATCCACTTAGAGGGTTAAAGAGAGTAGTAGGTAACATTAGATTAACATATGAAGAGTTTCTGACCGTAATTATCCAAATAGAGGGGATGTTAAATTCTCGTCCTCTTGTCCCATTATCTTCTGACTTAGATGATTTAAATGTATTGAGCCCTTCTCATTTTTTGATAGGTAGATCAATTACATCAATTGTTGAGCCTGATTTAACTAATTTAAATGAAAATAGGTTGGATAATTGGCAGAAAATTACAAAAATAATTCAATTAATTTGGAAAAGATGGAGTGTAGACTATCTAAATAGTTTGCAGCAGAGAAATAAGTGGCATTTCGAGAAAAAGAATGCTCAAATTGGAGTTATGGTAATAATGAAAGAGGATAATTTACCTTCATGTCAATGGTCATTAGGTAGAATCAACAATATTTATCCAGGAAACGATTCTAAAGTAAGAGTAGTGGAAGTCAAAACCACTAGAGGTATATTTCGAAACTGTGCATTCTACCAATTGAAACAGTGTGTGTGAAGAAGCAAATATAGCCCTTTAGATAGTAATGTTTGTGTGTAGAATAGTATCTCTTTAAATTCTGTGTGATTTATCAATTGCTTTATACATTGTCTTCATTTGTATGTTGTTTTGTTTGTATTTTGAAGTATTGTATTTCTGTGTGTTATCTTTATGATTATGTTCTGTGTAAATCTTGCATGTTGAAAAACATTGCAAGGCCGGGTGGCATGTTCAGTGTACGTATGTAAATGTAGAGCGCCCTCTAGCGCTCAGAGTGTCTAACGAATCTGTGTAACCTCTGACTCCATCGAGAAAGGAGTCAAATCGAGCGAGCTGAGCAACAAAGTAATAAAAACTACAGTCCACTGAGAGAGACTTTTTCTTGAGTTTTTACTTGTCACCCAACAGGCACTAAAATTATAATAAATAAATAAATAAAAAATACGGTGTTCTTTTTTTTAAAATCCCGATTTCCAACGTAGTCAGTCACCTTAATGAAAGTGACGTAGAATCATTCAATGTAGCCAATTAGAGAAACAACAAGCGAATTTTGAAAAATAAAATTTTTTCAAAACTTGCCCACTTAATTAAGGGGTTGTAGTATAAATCATCGTAACTTCGGAAAACTTAGAATAGGTAAGTAAAACAGTTTCAATATTAATAGGCCCTGAAAGGAGAATCTGTATCAAACAGTGTATTTTTTTCTGGCTACTGAGGAACTACTTTCCGCAGATTTAAATTACTGGGATTTCCTTCAGTTCTTCGTCTCTACGTACAATGGCTCTTATTTAAAGTACCGAGGTTCAAAGTTACCCACAGCCGAAACCAGTCATCAGAAAAAAGTTGGATTATTTAACCCAGCGTTTCTCAAATGCCAAATCACGTGCCCCTCAGGGGGGGGGCATGACAACTTTACAAGGAGGGCGCGACCATATTTAAAAGTCGATAATAAGAGATTATTTTAAAAAGAATATTAATTTACTGAAATTGAATTAACAACATAATAGGAGTAGAGATGGTCTTGCATTCCTTATTAAGACCATCAATTATAAGTGTATAAATATCAACAGAAAAATAACTGATGGATCTGATCTCGAGATCCAGGGCATTAGGATCATCTGGAGAGGGAAACCACTCTATATTGTTAACATGTACCATCCCCCTGATCTCAAAAGTCTACCAACTGATCTTCAAGATTTCTTCACTGTGGGCACTATCTGCCTAGGAGATTTAAATGCTAATGATGAAATGAATTACTCGACATTATGGATGGCAAGTGCTTTTCTATTCTCAATGATGGCACGGCTACCCATTTTTCATATAGTTATAATACGAAAGAAGCTCTAGATATTTCAATCGCCAGTTCTGATCTCGGGTGCAGTTGTAAATGGACTCTTCTGGAAAACTTGGGTACAGCCCACCTTCCTATTTTAATTGAACTAAAAAAGAGGAAACTAGTGCCCACCAGTAAAAGTAAACAAATAATGGATTTTTAAGAAAGCGGAATGGCAATCCGTCGCAGCGGCTGTTGATAACGGAATTAAGAGCATATTTCTCAAAAATAGTGTTGATTTGAACTGGTACTCTTTTAAAGAAATGATTTTAACGACAGCCAGGAAATATATTCCAAGAGATAAGTAAAATGATAGAAAACCATACTTATCAAGTAAATCACCCCTTCTGCAGTCTCTGCTGGAAGAAAGAAAAAGAAATCTTTGAAAATAGGGACACTGGCAAAACCAATCATGTAAGGATTGAATTATAGAAAATTAATGCAAAAATAAAAACACTTTATGTACAAATTAAACGGGATAAATGGAATAATCTATGTTCAGGTCTTGACTCAAAAACATCTAATGGAAAACTGTGGAAACTTCTCAAAAATATTAACAATGAATAGCCACAAGCAGAACCATGTAATACGATTATGAGTGAAGAAGGAAATTCAGTTGTAAATGACGAGCAAGCTGCTGATCTATTCGGTTTGCACTATCAGAAAATCAGTAAACTTAACTTCTCAGTCGAAGTCAGAAACATAAAAATTATGGCTAGTCGTACTGTCCATGTCTGCCGCAGTGATTCCCCAAAAGAGGAACCTCCATTTTCATTAAAGATTTCAGATTGAATGAAGTGGAGGCTGTGATCGGTGATTCATGTCTAAATAAAACTCCTGGTCTCGATGGTATTCATGGTCAAATGATTAACCATTTTGGCCTGAGGGGAAGGCAGAGATTTCTGGACATCATCAATTGTTCCTGGAACAAAGGTCATCTTCCTCGAGACTGGAGTAGAGCGACCGCCATTCCTATTAAGAAATGCGTTAAAACTGATGGTACCCCCTGAGAGTTATTGACCCATCGCCTTAACCAATATTGCTCGGTTAAGGTGATGGAGTAAATTAATAATAATGGAGAAAATGGTTATGAGAAGACTCACTTTTCATCTGCATTTCCCCAATCTTCTCTCAGAGAAACAGTACGGTTTCAGAGAGGGACATAGTACTACAGATCAGCTTCTCTACTTCTGTCAAAATATTAGAGATGCTCACAATAGGAAACCTACTAAACCTTTCTGGACTTATCCAAAGCTTTTGACAAAGTCTGGAATAATTTTCGTGTTATCAAACTGTATACAATGTTTGGTATTGAAGGAAAAGCCCTTTTGTGGATTTACGATTTCTTAAGAAACAGACTTATCAGAATGAAGTTTAATAATTCCCTCTCCAGGAGCTTTTTGTTCTTCCAAGGAGTGCCTCAGTTTTCAGTACTGAGCCCAACTTTGTTCTCAATCTACGTACCAGGCATTGAGAATGTTATCAAGAGGAAATGTGAGATCAAAGCATTCATGGTTAATATTGTTCATTGGAAGCCCGATTCTGACTGGACGAAACTGGAGATAGACATTAATCTTGTCCTTGAGGACCTTCGGAATTTCGTTCTAGACCACAAACCAACTTTTAACCCTACTAAGTCTATGGTTATCTTCGTTACAACGAATAAAAAAAACTATATAATTTCCATCCTAATTTCTTTAGTATAATCAAATACTGACCGTAGATAAACATCCAAAATATTTGGGTTTCATATTGGACACTGAAATTCTTAGAAACAAACATATTGATAATATTGTATTGAAGGCAAGGAAACAGCTCACCACCTTGAGATATATCTCTGGACGTGAATGGGAAGCAGATGCTGGTACTCTCAGAAACGCGTACATCTCGCTAATTAGGCCCATCAAGGAGTATGGTGCTCCAGTTTAATATAGCGCCTCCGTTTAAAGCTTCAGAAACTTGAAAAGGTCCAGCTCAGCGCTGCTTGGATCATCACTGGTCTAAGAAATACTTGTCCCAGAGATATAGTACTTCACGAGGCGGATCTACAGCCCCTTAGCCTTAGAAGACGTGCATGTCTAACAAAATAATACAACAAACTCAGAAGTCTGGACTCTCGAAATCGTATACTCCAGCTTACTTCAAAGATTGGTGTAATAACCAGAGACTCAGGAGAAACAGTCCCTTTTCAGCCAAATGGTCTCTTTTAACCTTATCGTTGGTGCTGTGGAACCTTATCACCTGTCACAATGTCTTGGCTCAGCGGACGATCTTGACGGTATCTTTTTTCATCCAGAATTACCATTACACGTGAATACACAAACATACCTTCCTGACAATATGAAACAACTAGCTGTATAGAGAATTGAAAATATACCAATTGACGCCGTTAAGGTTTATATGGATGCCAGTAGGGGCTATTATTATCGAACTGGCAGCGGAATTTACATCAAATTGCAATCGCAAGAACATTTCTTAAGGATCCAGAGGAGAAATCCGGACGATTGTGTTCAGTTTTTCGCAGTGAGCTAATTGCCATTGATTAGGCCCTTGGTTCTCTTACATCTCTGCCAAATGGAAAAGAGATTTGGATATTGTCTGATAGTAGAAGTGCAATGCAGCACTCGTCCAATTGGCAAAGTGTGAGAGATAATGTTGGAGAGTCAATAATCACCAAGTTAATACGTCTTTACACATCGCATCAAATTCATCTTCAGTGGATTCTCTATCAAGTAGATCTAGAGGGAAATGAGATCGCGGACATTTTGGTCAAGTCTGGTGCGTGCGAGGTACCAGAGACATCAGCACCCTTCACATTTTGGAGATTGTATCCAGAACTAATCACCAGAATAAGACCACGTGAATTATCCCCCAGAGCACCATTGGTATTAGTGTTCTTGTCCTGGAGGCTCTCTGGGGCACGGTTTTACCAGACAGGATCAAATTCTTCTAGCCCGCTTTCGAAGTGGCCACCTTAAAACAATGAAATTTTCCGAATGATGCAAAAGCTTTGAAATGTCACGATCTGTTTATCTGAGCCGGCCTTGCCTGCTCACATCATCGAATGACAATGGTCCGCCAAGCAGGATTTAGCAGACGATCCCTTGCTGGTGTTGGATTTTTTTTGAAAGTGCACAATGTCGTGGACCTGGTCTAGCACTGCTGACCAATGGGGGAGTGCAACAACAATAAAAAAATATCACATACTACTCTGGGAAACTATTTAAAAATATGATGCACACACATCTAGTTAAGATTCCAAAATGGTACACTTGCTACTTTTCGAACCATAATAATTATTGCAATTTTATTTCAATAAAATGACTAATTTACAAAATACTCCATCTTAAATATGTAACTCAAACTAAGCAATATATTTATAAATAAAACATTTTGGTTTTTCTTTAAAAGGACGGTGGGCCCCATTAAAACTTATTTCTTAAAATGTTAGCTTAATTAGCTGAAATTAGAAAAAAATATTGTAAATGTTTATTATTTTTCCCAATTTATATATATTTCTTAACGAAAAATTTAAAAAGGGATTTTTTTAAATAAATTAATTGAAGTTATACTTCTTATTGCGCGAATAGAAAAAAAGATGAGGGTTAATTTTTACGATGCACGCACACATCGTAACAGACGTGACGCAAAACCGTCATGGATGTGCCGTACATCGTCACGGTATCGTTGCGCGCGCACACCGTTGTCTATAATTGTCACGTAGAAAGGAACAATGTGATGTTACTCAATAAAAGGTTTATTTTGTTGTGTAGTACGTATCTTACACGGGCAGCACCACAACTGAAGACTTATCCAGCTGCAGTACTTTCATATCCACACCTGGCGGAGAGTTCTAGAATCACCACCAGGGAAAGATTAACATAATTTGCAAATGTCCATAATAATTAATGAAAGTCATAATCAAAGTTAAAAAATAAGTACCTGGGAGGCTCGAGCCCGAGCCATCTGCATGATAGAACAGTGCTCTAACCGTTCGGCCGCTTACAGCTTATCAGCTTGTTACAATATTTTAAAATGATACTTTTTTGGTGCTAGGGGACTGACATTTGGGAGATCGTAATAACTATTATTATAAACCATATCTGTTGGGATGCATCCCCTTCCCGATGCATTCTTCCCCTCTACAGCTGTTAAACCAATATATCGGCATCCGAACCAACAAGTCCATTTGGACCTGGCTCATTCGATCCCTCTCTATCTGCTCTTATAGTTATTATAGTTTCATGCTCATAGGGCTGTTTCTCACATAGTTTTTTATTGTTTTAAATTTGTGTAAATTCACAATATCTTTGCTCCTGTTCGAGTCTCGGACTTGAGATTTGAACCAACTGTTCCACTCGTCGAGACCCATCCAGTCATCTACTTTATTCCCTTTGTGTATGTATGGGGAGTGTTTAAGCACTAAAATATCATGCTCCCATGTTAATCCTAAGGGGACTGGAAGGAATTTCACCCCCTAAGTAATTGAACTTGGTACTTGATTTTGGAGGTCCATCATATTTTCGTATTGGCTCTAGATTTACGTGGAATTGGCCCCCTCCTGTGCTACCCTCCTACAAGGATTCCCAGTAATAACTCGAATCCTATGCCATCTTGATCAACCGCACCAACTGGATTCGATTGTTCTCAATAGATATATTTTTTTCTAGACCATCTTCACCTATGTTTAACATTCTTAAATTATTGTAAAGTTTTAATTTTTTTTAATAATCCGCATAGCTCCGAGGATTTTTATCTTCGATAATGAAACTCCCACCAAAGGTTCTCCTCGTTGAGCTTTTCATTTGTTATAATTCGTGTGTAGATCCGGGCCTCGGGGAGCTTTATTACTAAAATTAGAATCTCCATGTTATTCCTATGGGTTTCGATCTCTTGATAACGTTACGATATTTCAAAGATAGAAGGATAAAACTTTTTGATCACCTACTACTCTGTGTATCGTTGGGATGTACGGGACCGTTTAAGTCACAGGCCCTGGGGGAGTTAGTTTCATTTTCCTTTCCCGAGGAAGCGCCGCCCCATTCGCAACTATATATTTCGGGCCGGTTCGAATGGATTCATCTTGCTTCCTCACAACCAGGCCGTGTTTCGAGTTACTGGGTGCCCTGCTTCTGTTCTATTTAAATGTTTTAATCATTTTAAAATTACCTAAACTCGAGGGATCTTCGGACGGATGTCTTAATTTTCTCAGGAATGATTCTTCCGGCCAAGACATTCGATATGAGGTCTCAGGTGTCTTATTCGGTTCACCTCATCTCCAGATACACTCTATCGAAAAACCCCATGTTATTGGTCATGTTGTCCCTGTTGGGGGGGGTCTTTAAATTTATTTAAATCATGATTCTCTCGGGTTTGCCTAGTCTGATTGACTTAAGGTTAGTATCGTTCAACTCTGCTAGTCGCCGCCTTTCTTCTATGACCCAGCTTGCCCTGCTCAAGAATTTAAGAAATATTTTAATTATGTTACGCCAAGGAAGTATAACTTTTTACGTGCGTACATAAGCACACACACACTTTTTTAAAACTGTACTTTGTGCATTAGTTTTAAGACATGTACAGAATTTTGTTTTATATTTATCTAACCAAGATTAAAATTGAGATGTTGAGATGTCCAGCCTATGTTTTTGACAATATTGAAAACTGTACTACTGGTTACCTGCTGATAACGGTATACAGCTTTCTGGATGTTAGTTGAATGAGTCACCTCTATGTGGGTGGTTGGTCAGACTAAAGAGGGTATCTGTCGCCTCCGGTAATAATACACAACACAGCTACGTATTTCTTTCGTTGTGTCTGGTTACCATCTCTTTTCGTCTGCAGATCGAAATACTCGTCGTTATTTACGGTTTATTGTTAGGTCAGCTACTAAAAACTATTTTTCAGCAATGCCTATACTGTGGAATGTCTTACCAGCTCTCTAAAACTCACTTTTGTCAAATCCAAATTCTCAGTTAACACTCCAGAAAGTACACCACTCTTAAGATTTGTCGATCATTCAACATCGTGTAAAGGAATCCTGAGGTTTTCTTGTAGCCCTTATAAACGTAAAATTTCATTTGCAAGAGATCTCTGGAAGTGTTCTTCCATTTTTATTTCTATTGTCACTCAATGCATGCATCCACTGCTTTCCGTGCTTTGACCATAGCTCTTCTTTTTCGTGATATCCCCTTCATGTATTAATTTTCTAATGAGCAGCCCTTTCACTGTAATGGTCGTAAAGAGCCTTTTTCAAGAATTTAATGCTTTTATGTTGAAAAATGAATTTAATGCTTTTATGTTGAAAAATGAATTTAATGCTTTTATGTTGAAAAATGAATTTATTGCTTTTATGTTGAAAAATGAATTTATTGCTTAAGTCAGTGTTTCTCAAATTGTGGGGCGTGCCCCCTGGGGGGCGATAACCTTCCCAGGGGTCACGAGCATATCGAAAATAAAAGATTAAAAAATAATTAATCTACATGAAACATAATACTTTCAGACATAATAAAAAATGCACTTTTACTCTGATATAATTTAAAGGCGCGCGAGATATTACGTCATCAAAAATAAAACTTCATCAATACCTAATTAGCTATCTTTGATTCTATAACCAAATAAAAAAAAACTCTTAATTGATCTTCTGCAATTCCATGATGAGAGATTTTTTATTACGTTTTCTTTTTAAACCTAAATTACTACTCTTTCAGAGGAAAAAAAAAACAAATTACTGAGCAGAATCGAATACATTTAGGAACATAAAAATTCATCACTCTGATTATTTTTAAAATACTGCAAAAATAATAGTTGTAATCTGTTTTGCTGATAATCTGTTTGACCTTCTAAGTTATTCGTACAGTTAGTTATGACCCCTCTCTTATGTGTTTGTTTCTCATTTAGGGAAGTTGTAAGTAATGTATTTCCCTGTTGCGCTTTTTTCCATGCAAAAGAGTTTTATGATGTTTGGAAAACCACGGAGAGCACTTTGAAGGATTACTTGACCAATACTTATTTTTATGAGTATTCTCAAACATATAAATCATAATGAAAAACGTTTTACACAATTTTTTAGCAGTAGCATACATATTATCATAGTGAATACACTTTTAATCCGGAAGGGGTCACGCGGGACACACAGATCACGAAATGGTTAATTCTGGCAAAACTGTTTATTTGTTACCAAAGAATAATTGAAAAGTCCTTGAAAGTAGGTAAGTTTACTTTCTCTTAATTAAATTATTTTGAAGCCTTCTCGCTTTAAATATTAAAAAGAACACTATTATTGTTTTAGTTTTTTTTAAAAAAAATGAATTCGTTCGAAGAGCGTTAACTTCAGACAGTATAATTTTAATCTATCAGTGCTGCAGAAGGTATTTTATAACTAATTTATTAATACTAAAGTAAGAGCAAGTTTAATAAGTATTAGCGACTTCCATGGGCTTCTCTTGCAGAGGAAAGTTTTTCAAAGGATGGTTTACGATTAGAAATTGACACTCTAAGTACATTTTCTATTTTTGCCTGAGATCTATATTTTGTCTTCAAAGCAGCCACCTCATTTTGCAGTCTGTTCAAATTTAAAAATTCGAGAAAGAAAAATAAAATATATATTACTTAAAAGTTGCATATATAAAATTTAATATACTTATCTTATTAAATTGTACGGATTATAATTAAGATCGTTTTGTAGCTTTAGTGTCAAAAAGTGCATTATTATTGCATTCAATACATTATTCTTGTAAAAGATTGCGCGATAAAAATTATGATAGAAAAGTGGGTTGCCAGTATTGAAAGCTTGAGAAGCACTGGTTTAATTTGTGAACGCGCTAATGGGTATAGATAGATATAAATAAACTACTTTAACTTTTACTTCTAGGTGATGCATTTTCCGCAAACGCTTTTTTTAGTGGAGAATTATTCAGTTAACAAAACGCGATTTTGTCAAACATCAATTATTTATGTTTTGCATTTCTGGAAGTCTCGTGATATGCAAGCGAGTCTTCTGTTTTTGATATATAGATTATATGTTATGTCTTTTTAACCACATTATGTGCAGAATTTCACAAAATCTAATCAGAGTGGATGTATACTCAACAGCTAAAACATGCCTAAAATATTTCTTGTATGTCGGTCTTATAGTTCAGGGTGAGGTCGAGGCGTTTTTCTTCTATGTCTCTCTCTCTTTTTCGTTCTATTTCTATATATACGCCCACAAACATATTTGATTGCTGCCATCCTCGTGTTTCATACCTATACTCAAGGACAAATATATTAAATGTTTTCTTTTGTATAACTTGCGCTTTAATAGCAGACAGCAAAAACAACATAAATAAGTTTTTCCCATACTTAGTAAAATCATTTTAAAGTAAAATCATTCAAAAAGTTGTTACATCTAGTTTGGTAAAATAAAAGTAGTTGTAATTAGGAATTCATTATGGAATGTTTTGCATTCTTATTACCCAACAGGGAAATTAAATTGAAACTAGTTTGGGCTGGCAATTTGTCTGGAATAAAATTCCATTATCATTAAGATAATCAATGTTACTTTCACTAGGAAAATCCATTTTAAAGTTATATGAGGCTATTCATGATTCTGAGAAATGTACATTGCAAGAAGTGAATCGAAATAAAAAGAGGAATTAATGAATACGCTTTGTAAGCAAAAGCCAGGACGCGACGAGAATATTTTATTTTAAGAACCAATCTTTATTCCTACTCTGTTCTTATTTTGATATTAGATTTTTAAAATTGAACAAGGAAACATTTTCATACCAAGGCTATGCTTAGGAAAATATTCTTC
The DNA here is from genome assembly GCA_019973935.1 of Trichonephila clavipes. NCBI lineage: Eukaryota > Metazoa > Arthropoda > Arachnida > Araneae > Nephilidae > Trichonephila > Trichonephila clavipes. Next base: position 620,762 of record BMAU01020446.1, read on the forward strand.
ATTGTTTAACCAAATATCTTTCTTTTCCAAGCTGAAAATATCACACAAAGTCATGAGGTTTTTCTCTTAAATTTTAAATGTGTGAAGGGTTCTAAAATAAATAAAAATGTTAACCCATTAAGTAAAGTAAAAATATTGTTTGGAAAATATAAGTATCTCGAAATACAATTAAATAGAAAAAATATTTAAAAAATTAATTAGCAACATATTTAAATATAATCAAATCATTATTAACGGTACGCAAATATACAATGCGGTGTAATAACTTTTTTTTATTTATTACCTTTTCAGTTCATTCATATCTTCCCATCTCTATTTACACATTGAAAAAATGTAAAAATAATTTAGGTACGAAAAACACTTTTTTTTTGCAAATGAGTTTTCCATTATGTTTCATATTTTCTATTATCTATTTTTATCTGTCCATTGCTGTTGTAAGACTTCAATTATTTCAATCCAAAATCTGCTGACGAATTCTGCACCTGAATTACATCTATAAAAGTACAAACCTTTCATATAATATATAAATTTCGGATCATGAGGCAAGGTGTAAAAAGAGTGATCGTGTTTTATCCATCTTTTAGGTGTTAAGAACAATATTATCGTTGTTGTTTGTTTTTTATTCTCGAACTATGACATATGTTAGATCAGCTTCAGAAGGCTGTTGACTATCAAAAAAATATATAATAATAAGGGGATGAGATGTTAAATCCTCCTTGGAAAGTCCGGTTCATCTCAGAATGTGATCCAGTGAAGTTGAAGGGTCACAGTATTCCTAACAAGCGAAGTGAGTAAACACTTTTTTGTTAAATTCCACGTGGACGAAGTATCGAGTAACAGCTATTTAACTTAAAATAAATGCACCAAAAAGTAATATTAACGTATTACACATCCAGATACAAATTATTTACACTATTTTAAGCGTTTATTGCACAAAATTTGTAACAATGTGTTACTTTTGCTGAGCAGGTAGGTGTTTTCTAAAATCGACCCACAAGAATGTTAACGGGGCATCATAAACAATAATAATAATAATAATAAATTCAGCTATTATATCTAAACACTTAAACAATGGTGTTTTTGTTCAGCTGAGCTATGCAAAAAGCTTTTATTTGTTTAATTTACAATTGACGTAAAATTAACTCATTAAAAACTTCTTTATCCTTAAGTCTGTATTGCTAATTTTTTAAATTTACCCGTACGAAGAATGGGTATACCAGCTAGTAGGAGATACATTTGAAGTGGCCACTAGTTAGTCTAGCCATATCAGTCTTGGAGCAACGTTCACATTTGACATCTAGCAGAGAACCAGAGGATCTTCCTGTGCACGTTAAGGTATCTGTGAAAAAATTAATTTTCTAATTTCGCAAATTCTAATATAAGAATAAAGGTATCACTTACCTTATTCTTCCGTTTCTAACGCCCGGGATGAGCTTGACCTAAAAGATTCGATTAAATAGACTCTTAACCAAGAGAATGAGAGTCCTTTTTGATGCAAAAAAGATTTAATGGATAAGGAAAATAGACGACTGATACATTTCACGTTTGAATTACAGACTCTACTTCTACAACTGACAATAGTAAACAAGAAAGAGGAATGCGCTTACAGCGCCACTTTAGTTAAACTACAAGTTCGCGTTAGCTCCGTTCGCGACAGTATCCAACTAGCCCCAAAATCATGATTTTTTTCAAAAATTGACAAATTTCCTTTACGACTTTATTTTATAGACTATCTTATTAGCTTAATAACAATACCTAGTTTTTTATTTTCCCTCCACTAGAACAAAAACTATAAGCGTTTTAGTAAAAGGCTTTACACAATGTGTCAAACTTAAAAAAGTGTTTTACTCAAAATGTGATTGCTCAAAATGTGATCTCGCGCCGTCAAGGATTGCGTAAGAAATGAGAAAAACTTCTGAATATATGAGGCAGAATCCTTTTGTTTAAATATATTATAATTTAATACCAAGTCAGATGGAATAAGTTTTAACAACATGAGGCACAAAATTTTTCCATATATTTCCGAAGATACGCTTAATGAATTTAAACTTCTTATTTGAACATTACCGTTATCAACAAATTTCCGAAAAGAACGAAGGTCATTAGAATTTTTTAAAGGCTGTAATGATAAAATTTTGTTCAGATGCGCTTGAATTAATATTTCCGGATTAGCAAATCTGTTCTTTAATAATTCTACGGCTCCATCATAGGCCTTTGCCGAAATTGGAAAACCTTCAACAGTGTTTAAAGCAGATCCTCCCAAATGCGCCTTCAAATAATTAAAGTTATCGACTTTATTTAAAGATTCATTATTATGTACGGCTGTTTCGAAGCTATTCCAAAAAGTTAACCATTTTGAAGCGTCATCTCCATAGAATCGTGTAATATGATATTTTGTGACTTTAATGCGAATGTTATCAGAGTTCCGAAAATGTTCATCTTGTGATTGTGGTAATGTAGTCTGTAAGGAGGGCGATGTAACACGAGGTTTTGAAAATTCATTAATCTTCTTTTTCGCTCGAAACTGCCAAAGTAACACATTTCTCTATATTTTTCGGCGATTTCAAATTCAGCATCGAATTCTTCGGACTTAAAAAGGGGTTCCATTTGTTGTTCAACTAAGGTTAAAGGCTCAAATTTGATGCATATAATTTCTACCAGTTCGCATAATCTATCAACATTTAAATCAGAGTTCGATAGTTCAGCGTCTAATTCATTAACTACCTTAGTAACAGCTGTTCTCAAAGATATTCGTTTGATTTTTAACAACTCGAATGATTGTGCTTCGGTCATATTTAGTATATTAAAATAATCACAGCTTATACACCAAAACAAGTTAAGATCAATTTAATATTTTCAATAATTCTAATAATTTCAAAAAGTTAACACAGTTCAATGTATCAGTTTCAAATATAAGAGTTCACCAGTTAAAATATTTATTTTTCCTTCCGATTATCAAATATTCAAATAAAATGTAGCATATACATTTAATTATAATCAATATTCAAAAATTAACTTTTTATTTCATTAAATTCTAGTTCAAACTTCTTTGCTTTCAAAATTCTAAAACTATTTCAAGCTCAGATCCCGGCAGGGATGCCATGTGAAAAAAATTAATTTTCTATTTCACAAAATTCTAATGTAAGAATAAAGGTATCACTTACCTTATTCTTCCGTTTCTAACGCCCGGGATGAGCTTGACCTAAAAGATTCGATTAAATAGACTCTTAACCAAGAGAATGAGAGTCCTTTTTGATGCAAAAAAGATTTAATGGATAAGGAAAATAGACGACTGATACATTTCACGTTTGAATTACAGACTCTACTTCTACAACTGACAATAGTAAACAAAAAAGAGGAATGCGCTTACAGCGCCACTTTAGTTAAACTACAAGTTCGCGTTAGCTCCATTCGCGACAGTATCCAACTAGCCCCAAAATCATGATTTTTTTCAAAAATTGACAAATTTTCTTTATGACTTTATTTCATAGACTATCTTATTAGCTTAATAACAATACCTAGTTTTTTATTTTCGCTCCACTAGAATAAAAACTGTAAGCGTTTTAGTAAAAAGCTTTTCACAAGGTGTCAAACTTAAAAAAGTGTTTTATTCAAAATGTGATTTTTTCGAAAAACTCAAACGGGGACAGCGATTGCTCAAAATGTTTTAAAAATAATTGGCTGAAATTTTTTGCTTATATGTTGTGCATAACAGTAGAAGTGTTTTGATCTTCAGATTTATTAATCACTATTTTATTTCAAAATGTGCAGTCCTTTATGTGAATATAGTCAATACTTTTCTAAGCAATTTCGTATAACTAAGATAAAGTGCTCTAGTTTTAGTAAAAATTAAAATATCTCTTATCCTGAAGGTCACTTCAAGCAGGAGTAACAGAGTAACACATCAAATTGAAAAATTGAGAATTTGTTCATAGTCTTTGTACAGAGTGGGCACGGTTTAAGTAATTCTTTGTACATTTTTTCTAGTTTTTTCCCATGTAAATAACAAAAGTTTTTTTTTCTTTTATCAATTTTAGAATTTTTTCCTTAAAATATACTAAATAAATATAAAAATCACAAAAAAACCACATATCTCCATTTTTTCAAAAATAAGTTCTCGCAAGTAGTCGGATACTTTAAGAACGTTATTATGCACGTTAAGAACGTGCAAAGCATATAATTACGATTAACTCAATTATAATTGATGAAGTTCATTTTCATCTTGGTATTTCATTAATAAATGGGATAGTCGTTGTTGGACTGCAGCAGGCATACTAGAAATCCACTAGAGCCAATTTATTCAAAATGGTAGTATTGCGGGATGTCAAATCTTAGGTTGCCCACATTTTTCAAACATAATGGTCATATTATTTAGAAGAGTTCTGAGACTTCCAAGTTTTAGCCAAAAAATCGAACATGATCATTGAGCTGTTAATCACTTGACGTGCCTGATCGATATAACCTAACCTGAACTGACCTAACTGTGCGCAAAAGAAATAATTTAAGTGGAGTCGGAATTTATGCTGCTTTAATTTTCGCGCAGAAATAAAAACAAATCGCCTTCTTCCCTCTTGAGGCTGAATGAAATCTGTCGTTGCGATTTCATAAGTTTATCAGAAAAAAATTTATAGTAAATTCAGATAAATATTATTAAAAAGTATTTTTTCATTTTTCATACATCAAAATTTGGAATGAATATTTTTTATATAAAAACTGAAGTATAAAAAATGTTTTTTTTTAAATTTCAGAAGCAAATTAGTAGAAAGATTTTACAGATTTTACAGCGATGCAAATATAAACAAGTAATATAAAAAAATAAATTAAGTCAATTCCTTCTTATATCAACAAAAGAAAAATTTTATTTTAGCTTTTTTTTTATTAAATAGTTACAATTAATATAAATATGTATATATATCGGACAGAATCACAACATTGTGTTAACTTTTATTAATTACTATTAAGTATCGTATTGTTATCTAACACAATCATGTATATAAAATTTCAGTTCAAATGAATGCATTAAAACGTGAGAAGGAAGCTTAAGTTTTGACACATGTCGCCAGAAGGATCGCTAAATCGCCAAACATGATGCCATTGAGGCTGTATTTGTAATTCTTTAAATAATTAGTTTTAATCAAATAATTTTTATTAATTATAATTAAATTACTTCATTGTCATCCAGAATAATCATGTACATCAAATGTCAGCTTAATTGAGCGCTTTGAATTATATTTTATTAACGATTGAAAATTCCAGGAAGACAAATAAATAAATATTTAGAGAGTGTGAGATAATAAAGAGTGTTTTTTTCCAGGTATAGAAGTTTAAGTTGGCATTACTTTCCAAGATGGCGACCGATTTAACAGCTGTCAAGTGATTTATTCTCAGTTTGGTTTGGCAATTCATCAAAACGATCATCAAGCAAGGCGTAGATTCGTCGAATGGGCCCAAAACGAGATTGCCGTTGTTCCCGATTTTCATAAGCGAATTTTGTTTAGCGATGAAGCGCACTTCTGGTTGAATGGCTACGTCAACAAACAAAACTGCCGCATTTGGAGTGAAGCTAATCCACAAGTGTATGTCGAAACACCGTTACATCCAGAAAAACTGACTGTTTGGTGCGCTTAATGGGCTGGTGGAATCATTGGTCCGTACTTCTTCAAAAACGATAAAGGCCACAGCGTTACAGTCAATGGTGATCGATATAGAGCCATGATTACTAACTTTTTCATTCCTGAATTGAACAATCATGATGTCCGGGAGCTGTGGTTTCAACAAGATGGCGCAACATGTCACACAGCTCGTGCCACAACCGATTTATTGAAATACACGATTGGTGACCGCCTAATTTCACGTTTTGGACCTGTGAATTGGCCTCCAAGATCTTGTGATTTAACACCACTAGTCTATTTTCTGTGGGGCTCATTGGTCTATGTGGATAAGCCACAAACGCTTGACTATTTGGAAGACAACATTCGCCATGTTATAGCTGATATACGGCCACAAATGTTGGAAAAAGTCATCGAAAATTGGACGTCCGGATTGGACTACATCCGAGCCAGCCGTGGCAGTCCTATGCCAGAAATCATATTTAAAATGTAATGCCACAAGATTATCTTTCGAATAAAAAAATTCATTTCAATCGAATAATACATCGTTGTTTTATTGCAATTCAAAGTTCTATACCTCTAAAAAAACACCCTTTAATAGGAATTGAAAAATCGGGCAGGCATAAATCTTCAGGAATTTTGCTACTAATGTGGAACGTCATTTTTGCCAACACCATAAAAATCTTTAAAAAAATGCAGTGATTTGTATGATGCTAGAAGGGATTGCAAAGGAAAATAAAACAGACGTTATATGTGGAATAACTGCAATGTTGTACTATACGCTGCAACTTGCTTCCAAATATATCACACGGAAGAAAAGTTTGAATATGTTTTTTAAATAAACCCTACGATAATTATTTATGTTGAAAAAGTAAAAATAAGCATTTTTATACTGAGAAAAATGTTTCTTTAGAAAAAAAAATCTAAAACGTGATGTACGAAGTAGATTGTAATATTAGGCTTTTATGTGCGATGTGGATCAAAATCCAAAATTAAAATAAAAATCTGGATTTTATCATTTTTTTTAATTGTTTGGACAAAACAAGGTGCTAAAATGTGTTTACTTAAAAAAATGCTCATGTTTTTTACAGTAGGTGTACGTTATGGGGTTAACTTAACTTCTGACGAATACTTTAAATTCTGATAAGCGTGTCAAAACGTAAATATTTCGATTTCTAATGGAGTTACACCAGCGTTTCTCAAACTGTGGGGCGCGTCCCTCTAGAGGGGCGTGATAAACGAACAAAGGGGGCGCGATCTTATTGAAATGACAAAAATAAAACTTTATTTATAAATATTATTAATTTACTGAAAAGGAAACAAAACAAAATACATTCTGACATAATAAAATATAAAAGACATATTTACACTCATATAATACACTTATAAATGTATCAGTACTGCAAACTGTATTTGATAATTAATTTAACAATACAATGTTAAGAATAAGTTTAGCAATTATTATTGACCCAATGGGCTTGTCATATATAAAATTATATGAAATATTTAATACTTGATTGATAAATTGATCGGTTTATAATTAAATTCATGTATTAGATTTACGGCAAAGAACACTACTATTGAATTTCATTTATTGCCATTGTTTGTATGGGGGCGCGAATGAAATTATAACAAAAATTAGTTCGCAAGTATTCAAATTTTGAAAAGTACTAAGCTACACTCTTTCGTTATCTTACCACATGAACTCATCATCAAAAGAACATTTCACATTTTCGATACTGAATAAATATCGCTCAGTCTAATGATCGTGTGAGATAGATAATGGAGCACTTAGCCCTGTTGGGCTGAAATCTCTCTTCTTTCTATGAAGATGGCTGCGATAATTTCTGCATTACGCAGTGTTAGTTAAAATCAATAAAGTTGGAAGGAGCTTGATTTAACTTTTTTTTTGCATTTTATTTAAGTTCTAAAGAACTGTTAAGCAGAAAAGATGGATGAAAATAAAGAGGAGGGTGGATGGGGAAAGCTTATGCAATCCAGATAAAGCAAAAAAATGTTCGTTAAAAAGGATATCATTTCCAGTCCTTGTGAATTTTTTTCAAAACATGTCCCATTAGCATTTCTTTTTGCTATCATGCACAATCCGACATCACAGTTAGGGCACATCCATCTTGTTCTGAGAGGTTTCGCTCTGGTACTGCAATAAGTACATCTTCTGGATTTGCATTCGGTTCGAATGTGGCCAACATTTTTAAGTATGTCCTTTTCAGAAACTGTATGTTTCCTGAATATCAGTTTCACGTGTCCAGAATAAGAATAAGACGCAAACCGTTTTTCAGAAAATTTTTGATGCCCAATTGACACAAGGCCTGTTATTAAATCTAACCGAAAACTTTTCAATTTGTTATAGTAGGGGGTTTTCTCACCGTGCATCAGAGACCAAAATATGTATGAATTGACGATTGTCATATCAAAAAATGAAAAAAATATACGGTGCCACCATTTTTTTGATTTTCTGTCTATTTCGTACATGGATTTGAGTAGGTCAAAATGGTCTATGTATAACCAATATTCTTATTTTAGTCTATATCTGCTTTCTGACATGCTAATTTAATTTTTTCCATCTTTTTCTTTCCGTTCAATTTCACAAGATTTTGTAGCTTCATCTAATGTTGCAAGAATATGTACTATTCTCTTGTCCTTCCACTAGATACAAGCAATGTCATCATTGATAACACTCCAGGCAAAGTCTCTTCGTTTAAATTTTTTGTCCTCTAATAAACGTTTTGGTAAGTTCTTCCTGGACATGTTCATTATACCACATGCTGTGATATTTTGAGTCTCTAGATGTTTTAACAAATCGTAAGAAGTGAAATAATTATTAAAAAAGAGCACGTGGTTTTTGTCTAGTAATTTTTGGCTGAAGATCCTTATAACACTTTCTCCCAGATTGCTTTCAATTTCTTCGATTTTTCCTGTATAAAATTTGAAATTCACATGTAAATCCACTTGAATCACATCTCATCCAAAGCCTCATTTGATGGGTTTCTTTGGCAAATATTGTTTCAAGGATGATCGTCCTTTGAACTTGATCATACTTTCATCAATTGCCTGTTTTTGTCTGGGTTTGAAAACTTTGAAAAACATATCTGATAAGTGATGAAGGAGTGGGAGCCTTTGTACAGTTTATAAGAATTCTTTTCTGATTTCTTGGGCATCAAGTTGTCAACATTCAAATGAATGTTCCCTAAAATCCAAATAAATTTTCTCAGTGGCATCAATCCTGAAACAAAGGCATCGTGTAAAATTTCATTTATTGACCAAAAATCTCTGTAGCTGGGAAATGGTTTTATCCCCATCACTATATTCATAGCTAACAAACATAATATATCCTGTACAGCAACAGGAGTAAACGCATTGCCTTTTTGTGAAGCATATAAATTCGTTTGATATACAATTGTTTCTATAAAACTGATAGAAAATAACGTAAAAAAATTAAAATAGGTGAAGGATCTTGAAGGGATATTATTTCTTCTTTCTTTATTAACACCAAATTATAAAGTAACTTGAGGGCTATTGACGACTGACTTCGTGATTTTCAACCTTGGCCGAGAGACGAGGATCACATTATATTTGAAAACTTCTGTCCTAATTTCCTCTCTACGCTAACGGGAGGACTTAAAGCCATAACAGATTTAAGATGCACCTGTCTCTTTACACGGTGGGTCTTCAGTGTCAATAAGGATTGGACTCATGGCACGCTGGTCAGGAATTCGTGACCATGACAACTAAGCTAATGTGGTCACCTGTATTGTAAGAGCACCATAGCTTTAAGAATTCGGATAGTTTAGCTTCGAAACTTGTATCAGCGCCTATCATCATCTAATGCTGGGTCAACCGCTTTTGTGTTGCTTCTTAATGCTAAGTTTAACTCAAATTATTCTACTGGCATCAGAAAAATAAAGTTTAACTGTTTTTAGTTTTGTATGGAAGTTAATTTTTCCTTCATAAACTTAATTTCTTAGCATTCAAAGAAACGTATTTTGATGCAGATTTTCCTTTTCTCCGTTAGTATGTATTTCCCATTAAATCAAGAAGAGAACGGAGAAAGCATTGGTTTTTACTAACATAACTGTTTCAACAGCGAATCTTGACAGACAGAATTATGTCAGAGACAGACACAAATTTGGTTGTAGGTTCCTTGTTGTCAAAAAAAATTTCTTTACTTTACTAGGCAAATGGAATCCAGGTATTTTGTAGTAGACAACTTTTATTTGGACTTGATAAAGCCACACATCACATAAAACTAAAGATATACAATTAAAAATAAGACTATATATTAACTTTTTTTTCACACACATTTTATCTCAGTCCCAACTTTCGTTAACATTTTCCCGTTTCCTTCCTTTTTCATAAAGTTCTCTTTTTTTATCTGCCGATGGCATCGACACCTAAACAGTTTTAGTAGTAAGTCGAACCTTACATACAGTTATTGACGTCTTCCTGATGTCATTTCTGGACTTGACAGCTGCTGAAAATTTCAATCACTCACTCACCCATACATCTTCATATGCCAAGAGGTACAGCTAATTGATAGATAATGCATTTGAGAAAGATTTATACCTTTAATTTGTGGAATGACTTCAACACCTATAAGCATGTCAGGTTCCGGCCAAAACCTTAATAGTGTGGAATCCAGGGAGTTAATAATGCCGACTTTCAAAGTTTCTTCACAAATTGAATAGCTGCAGCCAATTCGTTTATTTTTTTCTACGCACTTAAATCATTCTTGAAATCAAAACAGTTTATACCAAAGGTGACTTTTTTATAAAAGAACTTGGAAAATGTTATTTTTGTTCTATAAAAAAACATTAGACCAAACTTCGCAGAATTATCTGGGGAAAAATCTACTGATTACAAGGGCAAGGAGAAAAAATAAAAAGTGCGTGAGTTGAGAAACCAAAAAAATATCAAGAAACTTAAAAAAAGGGAAAGACCAAAAAGTACAAGAACATAAGAAAAAACTCTTGAATAGCTATGTTTTATGCTTAGTTTTTCTTAGTTTTTATTTGTAAAATAACATGTAAATACGAATATTTCTTTTTTTTATAAAAATATGCAAACACAAATAATAAAAAGTAAATAAAATAAATAATAAATAAATAATAAATATTATGTATAAACGCAATGAAGTAAAAAGTAAGAACATTCGAACTCTAATTTTTCTATTCCTTCTCTCAGAAGCTTCCACATCTTAAACAACTCCCATAAAACTATTTTTTATTTGGTATTTACGTCGCAATCTGAAGTAACATAATGGCTATTGGCGACAGACATCATAAATTTGTACAGCGGTCAAATTTTGAGGATGAAACCTGATTAGAAGAACCATTTCCTAACTTCCACACAGCGGAAGAAGGAGGGATTTTAGAAACAGCAAATGTTCGTGCATTAGACCTGTTACACTGCGAGTCAAAAGGTGCATCCGGACTCAAACCTGCGACTCAACAATGACGATCACGAATTCGTGACTGTGACAGTTTAACTATTGCTAAGACAAAAGACGACTAATCTTAGACGTGAAAGGGAAGTAAGAAAAAAAAGTAAGATATGCAATATATATATATATATATATATATATATATATATATATATATATATATATATATATAGTAATTTAATATTCAATTCTATTCTATTGATGTTATATTCACCCTCGGGGGTTTTGGGGCCTTTGCATTGGTTTATCTTCTATGCTATTGTGTCAAAAAATTTCTGCTGTAGGGGAAGGTTGAGATCTCACAAAACACTGTTAACCCTGTTTCACTGTCCTAAGCCAGTGACAGCTCGGGAAATCATAATAGATTTTTCCCCTCTAGCTTAATTTCTCTTTTTTGGTTTAAAATTGCTCCATATTATTGGTTCTTTCAGTTTGTTCTTATGGTGATTTATGATTTATTAGTATTACTTTTAATTTATTTACTGCTATATATATATATATACTATATATATATACTATATATACTATATATATACTATATATATATACTATATATATACTATATATATACTATATATATACTATATATATATACTATATACAGGGTGTTTCAGCTAAGATGTTACAAACTTCTAGAGAGGTAGGGGACAACAAGACGACTCGAAGTATATAGGCAATGCTGGGTCGGAAATGCTTTCCTAAGGCTCCACGCGGCGACAAAATTTAGGGTGCAAAACTTCAACTGGTCTTAAAAACGGGGGAAATTGTCGAAACGCTTTGGGTTTTGGTCAAAATTATTGTTATTATTTATTATTTCATTAAAAAATTCTGAGCAATATTGCTGCTAAAACATCGCTAGAGGGCGCCTTAGACTTTGGAACGCTAGGGAAAAAAAAATTTTCAATATTTTTTTTAAGTTTTTTGATGGCTTTCATAAGTTGAAACTTTAACTTGAATTTTGATACCAGATTTGGTATCCTCCGGGGAAAATTGATGTAAAAAATCGAACATTGTTCAGGGCACTTAAAGCACAAACGGTGCTAAAAACGAGCAAAATGTTGGATTTCGTTGCGGTTTGCGCGAAAAGCATTCCCTTGCTGACTAATTTGTTCAAAACAAATTTTGACATTGTTGTCAAATTTAAAACCAAAGGTGCTTCTGACAAGTAAAGAGGCATTTCCGCGACCGACCTTTCCTATGTGATTCCGAGTTATCTAGGTGTACTCTTCCACCAACGAGGTAGAGTACACCTAGACGACTCGGAATAACATAAGAAAGGTGGTCCGGAAATGCCTTCCTGAAGCAGTAAGACCATCGAAAGCCTGATACGTAGCCCAGGAATTGCAAGTGTCGTGGCAGTGAATAAAGCGTGCAGGGTTCTCGGCGAAAATTTTAGCGAGAGAGTGTTAAAGGCAGAATATGCAAATTTCACCCTCGAGAGGTGAATTAGCCGCCAGAGGGACAGAACGATAAGTAGGAGTCCGCTGGAAGGAAGCTTTATTTCCATCGCACACAGACTGGCTGTACGATGGCAGAGTACACGAACGCAGAGAAAGTAGATATGATTTTGGCGTACGGGGCCACAGATTGCAATGGTCGAGCCGCTCAGAGGTTGTACGCCGAAAGGCATCCTGTCAGGCGGACTCCTGCTCATACCATGTTTGCTCGCCTACACCAGCAATTATGTGAAACCGGTTCATTCCAGAAGGCAGCACGTAATCGAGATCGGACGGCACGTACCGAATTGAATGAGGAAATTGTACTAGATATGGTAGAGACCACTCCCATTTTAAGTACACGAGGTATCGCTAATGAAATCGGGATTTCATACAGTAGCGTTTGGAGGATTCTCGATGATAGTGCCCTGCAACCATTTCACTACCAGCGCGTCCAGTCACTAAAAGAATGTGACTTTGCACCACGTCAGGCCTTTTCACAGTGGTACTTGCAGCAACGAATTGCAAATCTCTTTTTGCAGCCTCCGTGTTGTTCACAGATGAGGCGTCTTTTTCGAGAGAGGGTATTTTCAACACCCATAACAGCCACTCGTGGGCAGCAGCGAACCCACATGTAACACGTACTCGGGCTGCACAGGATCGTTTCCTGGTTAACGTATGGGCGGGCATTCTAGGGGATCATCTAATAGGACCCTACATTCTGCCTGATCGCCTGACTGGTCCACCCTACCTGATATTCTTAGAACAAGTTTTGCCATAGTTATTGGACAGCGCACACGTTACCGCTGCGACTCGTACTTCCATGTGGTTCCAGCAAGATGGAGCCCCCGCACATTTCAGTATTTCTGTTCGGAATCACTTGGATGCAACATGTGGTGAACGATAGATTGGCCGTGGAGGTCCAGTGCATTGGCCTCCCCGATCGCCAGACCATTCCTGTCTGATTATTTCTTCTGGGGGCAAATGAAATCCTTGGTGTTCGAAACACCCGTAAACAGCACCGAGGAACTTGTAGTACGCATCAGTGCAGCAGCCGGGGAAATACGAAACACTCCAGAAATGTTATCGAATGTTCGACGCTCCATGAAGCGAAGATGTGAAGCCTGCATCACATGCGGCGGGCGTCAGTTCGAACACCTCCTTTGACAGCAGTTTTTCCTTCTTTTCTTTACTTTTTCTTTTATGATTATGCATAGCAGTTAGTAAACAGCTTTTTTCCTCCTATTTTGAGTCTTTCCTTGTGTTTTACTTCTTGTGATTTGGTACTTGTGTTTTTTACCCTCTTTTACTAAAATTTTTTGCTATAAAATTACTTTTTTGCAACACATGAATCTCATTTAGGAGGAAAAATTGCTAGTAATTATTCGGCTTACACCCAACCACAAAATTATCCAAATGAGTTTCCAAGTTGCAATGTCTGAAAGCGCCCTCTGGTTTTAATTAATGGCTACCAAGTCAAAACTTATTTTGAACAAATTAGTCAGTAACGGAATGCTTTTCGCGCAAACCGCACCGAAATCCAACATTTTGCTCGTTTTTAGCACCGTTTGTGCTTTAAGTGCCCTGAACAATGTTCGATTTTTTTACATCAATTTTCCCCGGAGGATACCAAATCTGGTATCAAAATTCAAGTTAAAGTTTCAACTTATGAAAGCCATCAAAAAACTTAAAAAAATATTGAAAGTTTTTTTCCCTAGCGTTCCAAAGTCTAAGGCGCCCTCTAGCGATGTTTTAGCAGCAATATTGCTCAGAATTTTTTTAATGAAATAATAAATAATAACAATAATTTTGACCAAAACCCAAAGTGTTTCGACAATTTCCCCCGTTTTTAAGACCAGTTGAAGTTTTGCACCCTAAATTTTGTCGGCGCGTGGAGCCTTAGGAAAGCATTTCCGACCCAGCATTGCCTATATACTTCGAGTCGTCTTGTTGTCCCCTACCTCTCCTAGAAGTTTGTAACATCTTAGCTGAAACACCCTGTATATATACTATATATATATACTATATATATACTATATATATATACTATATATATACATATATATATATACTATATATATATATATTAATAAACACAAAAATAAATAAAATATTTTCAAAACTTAATCAATGCCATAATAAGATTTAACCCGATTAGGACCATGATCACATACATGTGATCACGCGTTTCTCCCTCCATGGCCCACGGTATCATATATGTGATTGAACTTTCCCTGTTCGTAGGCCCATGGTGCAATCAGAGTTAGGAACGCTTTTTTATTTTAATTTTTACAAGCGCTAGAACCGTTTTTGTTTTCGAATAATGTTTCAGAAAACTTTGAATTTCAATATGTGTTTTCGGCTCCGTGATTTTTTAATTAGATCAGGGATATTTATGAATATAAACAACTGCACATGTTTAAAATTTTGGAGAAAATAGAACATTTAATGGTTCATTGTCAATTGCCCTTTGGATTTCTGTTTATATTATGAATAAGTTGGTTTGGTTTTCTGATATTTTCTATATTCGTATGCAAATGTATGGGATGTTTGTCAAAACTTTTTTTGAAAGCGTATGTAATTTTTTTTTTATTAAAATGAAAACATTTTCTTTAAAATTCGCAACTGTTTTTTTTTTAAATATATCACAAATTCCTGTACCCTATGTTCTTATATTATCAATGATAATAAATTGTAAGTTTTTGCGTATTTATTTTATATTGCATTTAAAACTTTATATGAAATTTTAATGTAAATTAGGCTTAGCAGGGAAATTCGGCCTGTCCCGTGAGTGTGTATCCTCTCCGAATGTACGGGCCTGGGGAAGTGCTTCTTTCTCCTTCCGCTGGTCCTGTAGCGGTTAACGCAGTGCTTCTCAAACTTTCAATACTGCCACCCCCTTATCAATCACAATTTTTATCGCCCCCGCTTATACATTAATAATGTACTGAATGCAATAATAATGCACTTTTTTTACGCCAAAGTAATAATCTCAATTTTATACCGTACAAATTCAAGACATAAGTATTAAATTTTGTACATGTTGCTTTTAAGCAAAAAAATATTAAGTAACAGGATAATTATTATGTTATTTTTCATTTCTCTAATTTTTAAATTGGAACATATTGCAAAATGCGGTGGCTGCTTAGAAGACAAAATAGTTATCAGCTTTTTTTTAAAAAGAACTCGGTAGGTCAATTTCTAATCATAAGCATTCCTTTGAAAAATTTGCTCTGTAAGATAAGCCCATGGAAATCGCTAATACTTATAAAACTTGTTCTTAATTTAGCATTAATTAATTAGTTATAAAATACTCTGTGCAGCACTGATACATTAAAATTACACCGGCTGAAGTACCCGCTATTTGCACGAGTTCATTTATAAGAAAATAAAACATTATTGATATAATCGCTGAATTTTAAGGAGAGTAAAGCCAAGTGCGCAACAATGTTTACAAAAATGTAAAATTATTTTTTTAAAATCATTGCTCAAATTATAATTAGTTTTAAGCGAACTGTAATTTTAAGCCTCACAGAATTAGCATTTAGAATTGATGTTGAATAATGAACAATAATATAAAATTCCGATGAGAAATAATTGTATTATTTTTAATATTGAAAGTGAAAAGACTTCAACATGTTTTAAACCTGGAGCAGGCACGCACTCGATACTAATGGTCGCGAGTGAGGTTACTGAGCCACCCCAATCTTTTTCTTTTATAATTATTTTTATAGTACACAATAAAAAGCGTAATTCCAGTGAATAATTTAATTAAGAGAAAATATACTCACCTACCTTCAAGAACACAGAAAATATTTCGGAAAAAGTTATCACACCGGAAACTCAGTCAAAACAAGTACCTTAAGATTGCAAAAAAACGTTTGTCACTCCCAAAAAGAGGGAGATATGTGACAAATATATTTTAGTTCACACGTTAAGACTGTCAAACAGGAGGATAGTGTCAGAGCCATTGGTAACAATTAAACAGTTTTGCCAGAATTACCGATTTCGTGCACTCTGTGCTCGGCGTGACAGCTCCGGAATAAAAATGTATTTATTACAATATGGATGCTCAAAAAAATTATGTAAAACGTTTTTCATTATGCTTTTTTATATGTTTGGGAATAACTCATAGAAATAAATCTTGGCCAAGTAATCCTTCAAAGAGCTCTCTGTGCTTTTCCAAAATCATAAAAATATTTTACAAGGAAAAAAATCACAGCAGAAATAGTTTATTTGCAATTTCCCTAAATGAAAAAACAAATACACACACACACATAAGAGCAAGAACGTAGCTAACCGTACAAGAAAGTTCGAAGGTCAAACCGCAGCAACTACATTCTGCTGCCTACAGGTAATGACAATAATATAACAGTGATGAATTTTTTATCTTCCTAAAAATTTTTTCGATTATGGGTCTGGGTTTTGTTTTTTTCTCATTTTGGTTTGAAAAGAAATCGTAATAGAAGTAGAAGCTTTAATTTTTTATGACGTAATATCGCAGATATATAAATTATATAAGTGTAAATGTGTATTTTTTATTATGTCAGAAAGTATTTTGTTTTACTTCATTCCAGTAAATAAATTTTTTTAGTCTTTTTTTATTTTTGATATGCTCGCGCCCCCTTGTACGTTTATCGCTCCCCCAGGGGGCGCGCCCCACAGTTTGAGAAACACTGGGTTAATGGTTAGTAAAAGGGAAATTCTCATAAATTTCAATTAAATAAGTATTTTTTTATGATTGAAACTCTTAGTAAAAGAGCATTATTTTATTTTTTATTTTGAAAATTTCATTGGTTTTTGACATTTCATTTAATAGGCGTTGAATTAGAAACTCGGCACTTAAGTTAGTTGCATTAAACGCACATTTGAAAGCATCCAGTTCGATCGTCATTTTAGATATACATTGCTTAGTCGTTGCTTTTGTCTTGAATTACATTTTTTTCATTTACAGACTAATTTTGGGCATATCAGTTTTATAATCGATGGTTGCCGATTATCAACATGAACACTATAGCATTATATTCTGTTTTTCAAAGGGAAAAGTCCTGCTCAAGCTATGGAAATGATTAATTGTCCTTTGATGTGCAATATGTGAATCATTAAACAATAAAAAAGTGGTTTGCAAGATTTCGTAATAGAAATTTTATTCTTGAAATTTTTATTGAAAAAAAAAGAAATTTTATTTTTGAAATTTTATTGAAAATAGAAATTTTATTTTTGAAATTTTTATTGAAAATAGAAATTTAATTTTTGAAATTTTTATTGAAAATAGAAATTTTATTGTTTTATTTTATTTTACTTCTAGATGTAATAAATTTATATGTAGACGAAGAACTTCAAATTCTACAGAATAAAAATCCATTTCAAACTCAAGAAGAGCATGCAAAACAGTTAGGAGTTACTCAACCAGCTATATAACTTATACTACATCCAATGTGGAAGATACATAAAGAAAGAAAATGCGTTCCTCTAAGCTGATGGAAATAAAACATAAACTAAACACTTAATCTATGCATGGTGTTTTATTTCTCGGAAAAATATAAATCATTTTCTTTTTGAATAAAATTATTACGAGAGCTGGGTACGAGTTAAGTTGATTTTATTTCACAGCCTAATGGTAGAAAAATATGAATTGATTCAGGCCAGCCATTTATTTACACCAGTTTTAAAAACAACAGTAGTGCAAATTTTTTTAAAAAACTAACAAATATTTGTCAAGGCATCATCGGGAACTACGAAATATGGTAATAATTCAATGATCCATTGTGGTGTAATTTAAGCAGTTGATTAAACAGCCTATCTATATTTCAACCCTGATCTATGTCTACCCTGTAAACGGACTTTCGGTAAAAAACAAGTAATATATATATAAAAAAATTAAATCAATTTCTACTTACAAGGAGAGGGCATGACTACGGAAATTCAATTGGGGTCGAGACATTGTGTGATAGTAGTTTTCCTTTAGGATGTTCAACCCTCAATGTAATTAAGCCGAATGGCCAGTCAATTCGGAGAAAATGCCTTCGAAATCCATGCTTAGCTTTTATACAATTAAATTTCAATTTCCCTCATCGACTTCGTAGCTTGATTTATATATCGTCTGCATACTATGCCCGATGTCGGGGTTCTATTCATCGGTCAATATTTTTTTTCATTTCATTTAATTATTTTTAAAATTAAATAAACTTATTTAAGAAAGGTTTATTAAATATTAAATGATATTTTATGTAATTATTTTGTATTTTATAAAGCAAAAAAATACTTTAACCATACAAATATTTACATTAAATGTTATAAATATATTTTTATAGTAATAAATAATATATATAATAAAATATATAATAAATATTAAATGATATTACACATAAAAATTAGTTACAAATATTTTTATAATATGGAACAAAATGTACTATAAATAAAATATTATATATAATGTAAAATAATTTAAAAATTATATTATTATTAAATTAATTATTTTATAATTAATTTAATAATAAATATGTATTTTTATACATTATTAATTTAGTTATTTTAAAATTTTATAAAACATTTAACATGTCATTTTTAAATAAATTTAAATAATTTTAACAAGTTTATTTTTAAATAATTTTTTAAAAAAATTAATAATTATTTCAATAATAAATAATAAATTAATAATACTTTTAATAATAAATTAATAATCATTTCAATCATAAATTAATACTTTCCATAATTAATTAATAAGTTTAATAATAAATTAATAATTTTAATGATTAATTAATAATTTAATAATAAATTAATAATTTAATAATAAATTAATAATTTTAATAATAAATTAATAATTTTAATAATAAATTAATAATTTTAATAATAAATTAAAATATTTAAATTATAAATTAATAATTTTAGTAATAAATTAATAAATTAATAATTTGAATAATAAATTAATAATTTGAATAATAAATGGATAACTTTTAATAATAATTGTTTTTAATAATAATTCGTATAAATTAATTTAATTATTAATTACTTTAATTAATTTAAAAAATTATTTTAAATAATTTTAAATAATAATTATTTTAATTAATGTAATCAATAATTATTTTAAATAAGTTTAGTTATTAATAAATTTAATTAATAATTATTTTAAATAATTTTAATTATTAATAATTATAATTAATAAATTTTTAAATAATTTTATCTATTAATAATTATAATTAATAAATTTTTAAATAATTTTAATTATTATAAAAAAGTTTAATTATTACTAATTTTAATTATTAATAAATTAATAATTTTAATTATTAATAAGTTTAATTATTAATAATTCTAATTATTAATAATTCTAATTATTAATAAGTTTAATTATTAATAATTCTAATTATTAATAATTTTAATTAATAATTATTTTAAATATGTTTATTAATAACGATTTTAAATAATTTAAATAACATATTTATTGAAATGTTTTACTTTATAAAATACAAAATAATTTCACATAACCTCATTTAATATTTTATAAACCTTTAATAAATAAGTTTATTTATTTTTAAAAATAATTAAATCAAATGAATAAAAAAATTGGTCAATCCATGGAACTTTGACCTCACGCATAGAATGCAAACGATATATCAAGCAAGCTGCAAAATTGTTGGAGGAAATTGAAATTTGACTGTATAAAAACTAAGCATGAATTTCGAAGGCTTTTTTCCCCTCTGAATTGACTTGTCATTCGGTGTAATTACATTGATGGTGTGTTGGACACACTAAAGGAGTATTACTACTACACCAAGTCTCGACGCCAAAAGGAATTTCATTAGTTGTGCCCTCTCCTTTTTAGATCAAGAAAGAAAAATTTTATTTAAGCTACTTTTTATTAAATAGGTACAATTGATATAAATATGTATATACATATAACAGAAACACAGCATTTAGTGGTAGTTAATTTTTATTAGTTATCATTAAAGTATCGCATTGTCATCCAAAACAATTGTGTCTATAAAATTTCAGTTTAACTGAATGCTTTAAAACGTGAGAAAAAAAAACTTTTCAAGTTCAGACACAAGTCGCCAAAAATAATGCCAACGTGGATGTTTTTATAATTCTTTAAATAATTAGTTTTAATCAATGTTTTTTTTAAAAAAAAATTTACTTAAATTATCGTATTTTCATCAAAAATAAACCTATATATAAAATTTCAGCTCAATCGAGCACATTAAAATGTATTTTATTAACGATTGAAAATTCCACCAAGATAAATAAATAAATAAATATAGAGATATTGTAAGCTAATAGTAGGAATTGAATGACATAAATATTTTAGAGTAAGTGTTAGAGCTTCGCACTATATATATATAAAGCTACAAGGGGGCGGCTGACCTCATAATTGAGCAATGGTCAAATATAAGGACAACAACTGGGATGGCACATCATCTCCTAAATGAAAAACCATACAAATGGTAGAATGTTTCAGCCTCTACATATTAAACGTGCATCGCCCTCTTCTACATGGCGGGTGTTCAACGGCATTAAACTCAAACACATGGAGTTGATCACTAAGCTCCACCGTGGCCATTTTCAGGTATTATAAATGCTGCTTGGATCATTAGAAATTCGTATTTTAGAAGAGAAAGAGAAAACTTTATAATTTAGTAAACCATTAGAAAACACGTGATTATTTTATTTGACAAAAACCTGAAAATTCTAACTATCTATCCAAAAAATTTATAAGTATTTCTCAAAATCCCAAACCAATCTCAGAAATCTTGTATTTTTTTCTAACTCACCCATCTGCTTTCTTTGCCAAAGCTTCAATCTTTACATTGCTGCTAGTTTCTACTAGTCAATCAAATTTCTTTCTCTTATTTTCGGTCTGACCAACTTACAATTTTTTCTCATTTCCTCACATACTTTTTACTGCACTTGTATTGGCTGGCATAGCTACGGCTACAATTTTGGCCTTTCTCTTAATGCTTTTAATACTGTAATGTGTTTTTTTGATAATAAAATGCAAACTGTACTATGTCAATTAAACTCATGTATTTGAAACTATTATTAACTTATATTAATGCTGTGCGAAGTTAGAAAGAGCTCTGTCATTCTTGTCTAATGTTAGGAATCATAATCCGACAGAGCTACGCGCTCTATAATTCCCAACAACATAGTTAGAGTTAGTGTATACCGTGCAAAGAATTATTTTGTGCCCATGTTGAAGTCAATTTAGTCAATTAATCCATCGATTAATTTAATGTAATCTGATGCATTTATGGAAGAACAATAAATCATGGGTATAAAAAAATTCACATAGGAACAAAACAAAAAGATGCAGTGTAAAATATTTTTAAAAAACTAATAATAATAATTGTTATTATTATAAAATTATTTTATGCTGTATATTTTTGTTTTGTGTCTATGCGAGTTTTCTTCGCTAAGGGTTGGCAAATCGCGGCTCTTTAGACTTCCATCTATATAAATTATTAAAAAAATATCTATATCTTAAAAATATTGTTTTCTTTTTTACTTTATAATTATGTACTGTAGAGACATATCATCATTGCGTCTAAAATTAAACATTTGACTGGCTTAATATTTATATACTAAATTGTTCTTCATTGACAAAGTGTACTGAGAATCAGCAAAAGTAATAAAACTGGTTTTAAGACAATGTCTAATTTATTGGTAAAAATGCCATCGTGAGAAGACATTTCTTAAAGTGATTTGCAGCAACGTTTGTATTAGATACATGGGTTAGGGAGCTCTTTTATATATGAGCAGAAATACTCGTAAGCCCCCAACAGAAATGACACAAACATATGTTAAAATATGCTTAATGGTTGATAAAAAGAAAAGTCGATATGACTTATATGCCGGATCAATCAAAGTCAGTTAAAAATACTAGTGTGAAAATAAATGTATAGTATAAAGTTCTCGTGGTTTTATTCGTAGGAACATTTTTTTCACGACGCTTTGAATTTTAATTCTTAATTTTGGAAGAAATGTTACTTTGTTTAAAGCTTTATTTAAATGTTATAAACGAGAATGTTAAATGGAGTGCAAGTGTTTGAATCGTGACTTATTGGATGCCCTCTTGCAGCACGATGCGGCTCTTTGTTTGTTCTCTACCACAAATTAATTACTTACTTAACTATACAACACTTTATTTACTATGAAAAATACATTTTTCACTGTATAATAATAAATGTTATAGTTATAAGTGTAATTCAAATTATATAAAATAAATTTAGTGTGATTTCTGTTGCAGCACAATAGATGATAAATAACTTATATTAGGATTATAAGATGTTACTTTTAGTAGAATGCAAGCTGAATTGGAGTCTTCTGTAAACGGTTTCTAAGCGAGTTTTTAATATTCATCCATGGAAATAGTAACTCGCAGGCATAGGTAGATGGAAATGTGGTTGTAAAAGCATGATTTAGCTTCTTCAAACAGTTAAATGTGTCTGGAATAGAATTCCATGTTTCCAAAATTTAATCACTGGCATTTTTACTATACATTAATTCTAACTGTTTCCTTGCTTTAATAAATTCTTGAATCCATATTGAACTACACTGGGCATCAATAAGTTGCATTTAAAATTTTTCACTTTTGAGTCAGTTTAATTGAGATAAGTATACTAGTTCATCAAATGAAGTCACATCAAGGTATATAAGAAAATTGAGCATTTCCGATAATTGTTTGAACTAAGAAAATAGAGTGAAAACTTCTTGATTAAAGAATCAATTATGACAATAAGTTCATCAATAACCATGTTTCTTCGTCTAATTTCTCAAGGGCATCTAAAACTTCGATATTTTTTTCCAAGCTTGGGAAGTACTAGTAGTTTCTTGTAATAACATCGTTTATGAAAACACGCAGCTTAGCGACAAAAGTGCGAATGAGATACCTCATGAAGTTTATTCCATAGTCATATTTGCTATTTTAAACTAAAATGCAAATCATTTTGATCAGTGGCGTGCCCGAAGTATTGTGCCACGTGCCATCAATGACACGCTTACAATTGGTCCGTCAACCCTGCCCTATATCATGATATTCTTACCAGAATCTTGCACAGCACGAAATAAGCAAGATGAATTCATGGCTTCACTGTGCTCTCACCAAATTTGATGTGTTCCATTAGTGTAAAATAAAGTGTACCACGATTCATCGGACCACATTACTCGTTTCCAATCCTCAGAAGCCCTGGGTTTCTTTCCTGGCACCACTGCATACGAATTTGTCATTTCAGGAAGAAATGAGTGGTTTTCTTATAGGTACCCACCTACGCAGTCCTATCCTCTGCATTTTCCTGCGCATGGTTAAAGCTGAAATCTTTTGAAAGAGCCTTGGTAGATGATTTGCATCAGTTTAAGCCCAGTAAAATACCTGTTTTGTAGTAAAATTCGTTGCAGACGACGTCGACCCCCCTCTGGAAAAGCGTTCTTGAACCGCAGTTTCGTCTTCTAGAGAAGTGTGCGTTCTGATTCCAACTTTTGAATCACTTTGATATAGCTGCTTTTTAGATCATTGTGAGATTTTATGTCTACGTAAACTAGACCCCTGCTAAACGGGCACCAACAGTAAGCAATTTTTGAAATGCTTACATATCCATCATTTTTCTTTACTTTACTGTGTTCAACGTGAAAAACTCTCTTATACCTTACTTATACTAGCATTCTAAATATTTGTAACACACGTCACATGAAAAAAAATTGAATAATTAATTCCAACCTTGCATTCAAATGCAAACTTCAGAGGTTTCTAATTCATTGGTTAGTGTGTGTACACGCACATTTATATATGTTTCCGGACAAAACCTTCACCTCTGTTTAGCTAAAATTATTCTTTGGAAAGATTTACAAATAATTTTGTCTTATCTGAATTTATTATATGTATTGCAATCTCAGATCTGATATATTGAAAGTAAACTTTTAATCCACTTTTATATCATTTGATCTTTAGAATGTTCAGTAGTTGATATTTTGAATATAAATGTATATAATTGCAGCATTTATGCATTGAACCTATCTATGTGCAAAGAGCATTTAAGGATATATTTTAAGTATACCTCAACCAATTGATTAATTAAGCTTTTTTTTTCTCTAAAGATTTCCAAAAACATTTTAATGTTGCTAATAAATGTATGCATCGATAAATTCAAACATTACTTACGTGTAATTTCATTTTTAGAATAACAAAACTTGCTTTGATCATGAATACCGAGCGTTGAAATATATCAAAGGAGATATATTTGTATTTTCTCGATGTGTTGTACAAAGTAAGTGATTAAGAATTATTTAATTAAGGTTAGTATTCATGTCGCACATGGAATATTTCTATGGCATTCAATTTCCAAAAAATTAAACAGAATTAAGCAATTTTCTGTAGCTACAATGAATTCCCTTTCTCAAGGACCACTAGTTTATCATATAGTTTTAATTTTGAAATTGCTTTTACTTAGTTAAGTAGATAAAATATTTGGAGATGTTTGTTTAAACTTGATTTGTTTGAAAATTTAATAGGAATTTTTTTGTTATTTCAATTTGATTGAAATAACGACTTCCGCGCTGCAAGTGATAAGAGAAAATACTTTAATATTTTGATTTATATCGTTTAAGAACACCATAACAAAGAAGCCTTTATCATTTTTGAAATAAAACAAATAAACACTTGTGCTTTTTTCTATAAATGAAAGTATCCAAACAAATTCGGAGTATTTTGTTTTTTTTAAAAAAAAAAAAATAGCATACTAAAAATATTATAAATGATTTTTCTGGGATCAATATCAAAAAATAGTATAATATTCAACTATATATATATATATATATATATATATATATATATATATATATATATATATATATATATATATTTAAAAACATATCTAAACTTAACAGAAATCATAATTATAGAGTGGAATTTTACCAATATTTTTGAAAATCTTCATAGTCATTAGAGAAAAATGTAAGAAACTTATAACAATGAAAAAAGATATTACTATATAGTACTATTAGATGCATTTATCTAGAAAGTGTTTTACAATTTTTACCGTTTATATAAATTTAAAAGTTTTGGAGCTGATCAACTTAATATTATAAGAAAAGTGACATTATTCATGAGACCATTATTTAAATAGCAAGTCTTAACTCAAACAATACTCTAACAGTAAGGAACATATAGTACATTTTCTAACAAATAATATAACCATCAAGGTCAACCAACATATATGTGTTTTGACCAAATTTGGTCATTTCAACGTGTTCGGATACCTTAAATTCATTCCTCAAAAGATCTGGCTTCAGATTGAGAAATATTTTGTTATTAGTAAGCTAATTTATAAATTATACTTTTAAAGTAATGCTTATTTATATATATTTAAGCACTGTCAACTCGTCTACTTTCCATCTTTCTTCAATGCTAAAGGGTTAATTTCATATGTAATTGTACAAAGTTAATACAATGAAAATATGCCTGGAGAATGAAGATGGGGGCAGGGGAGAGCTTCCCATTCTAAATGCAAAAATTGTGTTTTTGTCTTTATTGGAACGAGTTGTGTTATTCATTTGATTTTGCTTCTAAATCGTTCTTTTCTGTAAATGCTTCAATATTGTATCATCACGCACTTAACCAGCGAGAAACCACGCACTTGATGCTAACATTAGTGGTCGAGTGGGGTGGTGGCGTCAACCCATTATTTTATTTATGATTATTTTTATAAAACAAGATAAAAATAGTAATTTCATAGAATAAGTTAACTAAGAAAAATGTATTTGATAATTTGGAAAAATCTAATCAAATTCAACTAAAATTATTTAAATGTGCATGACTTTAATAAAGGACACACAAAAATACAGATAATTTTCACTAACACTACATGAATGATATTTGCAGACAAAACTGTCATAATTTGTTCAAGTTATCGTAGTTTTATTTCCCTTAGATGATCGACTAATAGTATGTTGAACTTTTTCTTGCTGCGGCTTTTTGACAGGGTGCATTTTGTCCCGTGGTACATTTGTTACGTCATATCATTTTTATTAGTGTTCTGTTAGGTAAAATTTGGAAATCTTCCTTTCTACTCAAGCTTTTCATTTGCATGGCTTTTCTCAAATTCACTTTTGTTACGATGATTAATATTCATTATTTTATCGGGTCCTTCCTTTTCTTGATCTGTTTCTTTTTCGAAATTTCAACTTATGAGATACAGATCGGTGATGCCAATTCTTTGTATGTGTGTTTTATATTCTATTCATTTATATTTAAAAATCATAATGAGTCGTAGAAAACGTCACTAAAACCATTAAATCATTCACAGACAAGAGATAAAGACTGTTCATAGAAACTATTTTAGAACAAAAGTGGTCGTGCGAAGAAATCATGTACTCCAACTATTTTAACGTTGTAAAAATCATTTGCCACTCCCAAAATGAGTGAGAGTTTTATGACAAAAACATTTTAATTTTCATGAAGGCTGTCATATAGGAACATTTGGACTAGAGCTTTGTGTAACAAATAAGCATTTTTACAGAATTAAGGATTTGTGCACCTGTTTCCTGATCCCATCCATATTAAAAAAGTTTTGCAAGCATTGGTCTCTTTTAAATTGAAAAGATTTCAATAAACTTCTCCATTTCTTCAATCTATAAATTTGAGAATCTTAGTTGGTCTCATATTCTAAGGATTCTGTCAAGGCAAAAAGTTTTCTTTCAACTCATTACGGTGACGTTATTGATGCATTTCTCAGAACAATAAAAAAAAAAGTGGTGATTTTTTTTACCATATCTGTAACGATAGTAATAAGTTTAAATTAATAAGGGGATCATGCATGTATTACGTTTTAAACCATATTTAGATGTTCAGAATTATGCTTTAAATTAGTCGAAGTTCGAGATTCGATCTACAAATTCTTGTATAAAGGAGAAACACATTTTACAGTATATTCCCCTGATTTATTATTTTTATTAGTGACTTTGAAATGGTTTGAAGCAAATCGGAGGTCATTGTAGCCGCGTTTATTGTCCGTAATTTGTGACCAGCATTGTCGAGTCGCGGATTCAAAATGTAGTACCACTGGAGACCCGCTTCGGGAAGTGGCTTATGTACGTTAATTCTGTCGTGATCCAAACTCCTCAAGTTGGCGTGGTGTGGAAGTCTGAAGAAGGAAGCACAAACTCAGATTTCAACCGCGTCACTTGACTGCGGTTCACAATTATGAGGCTCATAGCTAACATGGCACATGGCTTCATGGCACACGCACGTTAAAATCAAATCACAACAACTTGAAACTCCACGAGAACTATTGACAATATCTTGATTTTACACCACAGTGAAGCTACGAGGACGGCAATTGAGCTGACACTTAACTCTCCAATCTTCCACACCATATCAACTTAAGAACTGTGTATTATCGGTATATTGCACGGGTATCAGCCAGAGTAAATAATTGGTTTACAGTAGCACCAGAGCTTTAGACTCCAACTTGACAGAAACAGCATCGATAACGTATTCGTGAGAATAACCTCTTGGTTATCTCGGTCAAAAACTTTGTCCAAAAATAACTACAAATAACTCTCGTTATTAATCTCGTTCTATCGGCGGTTTTTCAAGTAATCCTGTTAGGGAAATTCTTCTTTAACTGTGGTTTTAGTTTAAAACTGATTTACGTAAAGATGACTTGATTTATGCTAGTGTAAGTGATATTTAATCCCTGGCAATGGGTGTGTTACAGTTAGTCATTAATCTTTAGAAGGGAGTCGTTAGTCCAACCACTATCATTTAAGCAAGAGCTAACATTGGGAAAAATGGAAATAGTAGATAAACGCAGGTTTAAAGAAGACTGTAACAGAGCGGATCAAGAGGTAAGTGGTTATTTGATAATCTTATAAGCGTAACTTAGGAAACTAATAAGGATTGCTCCCACAGTTAGTAAACTTAAATTAATCTTAAGTTGATCAATCATAAATAACAAGTAGTTATTTTTACATTAACTCTTTAAGCGGTCAATTATTTTACCAGAAATGCTTCCAAGAAAGGCATATTTTTTTATTGCATATAATTAAGAACCATACTTAATAGAATAAGAATATTAAAAGAATTTTTTTAAATTTTTTTTTCACTTTTAATGCTTTTACAACATTTTTTATTTTACAATTTTGGACACAAAACCCCCTATAAATGTTTGCTTTTACAATTTTGGACACAAAACCCCCTATAAATGTTTGCTTTTTTCAAGTGGATTCTGCATCTGTTACATCTCGCTCTGGTGTCACCATTTCACTAAATTTCTCATTGAGAAGTTTTAGAACTGGCCAAACTTTTACTAATTTTGGGCAATCGTGATTTTGTGGGTCAAATGCTGCATTATCAGAAAATGCAAGTAGTGTTGTAAAATGCAGAATCGGCGATGATACATTATTTTAGAGAAAAAATGTGTATTAGTTGACTATCTTTTGCTCCAAAATGATCAATTCCAGATTTCTTTACAATTCCTTGAAGTATATTGAGAGAGAAAAATACATGCAACTTTTCCACAGTAGTTTCTACCCAAAATATTCTCTTTGAGAATTGTCTTGCAACACTGGATTCGATGCACTGTTTAGCATATTTGTTTGTCTCTTCCACATAGAAAAACCCGGATGAAAAGCATTTCATTTACATGGAAACCCACGCCATCTGTTGAAAAATAATAATACTAAATAGTCTCTTTCAATAATGAAAATGCGGGCAAACCAGAAAAAGAGAACATATCGATGCCCGTACGCCGTACGGGCAAACCAGATGATGCCAATTTTGGGTAGCACGTACACTGTACGGGCAAACTGCTTAAGGGAATAATGCTTGCTTTTTCGGTGTCTCAAACTACACCAGCATTTTCCGGGTTGCGACAACTTCAGAATATGTTCTTAATCAACTAATATACTAAATGTACGCGCGTTATTTTTCATAAAACTAATATACGGGTCATCTCTATTTCTTTTTAAAAATCTACTTCATAAAGGGTTCCAACAAAACCATTAAGGGTTTAACCAAAGTGATTGAATAGGCCCTTAGATGTCATATAATAACGAAAGGATGGCTTTAGGCGTGAAGTGAATTAGATTAGAATAGAATAAATGGTTTCTCTGTTTGGAGAGTAAACGGCACAACTAGACGTCTCTTAACGCTCAGCTGATTTTCTAAGATAATCCGTAATCACGGAAAGCTAACAAAAGATCAAAAGAACAGGATGGAGTGATTTTTGAGAGAGATTGGCTTTTATTGAATTAACATGCGTAAATGCTTAAGTTCAAATTTCCCACCATTTGAATCAATCACGTGGTGCATTTCAATCTTATATATATATTTATATTATGGGCAATTTAATTTATCAATTATTATTAATAACCAACTAATCCAGTTAAAGCGAATAAATTATTAATTACATTTGCCGGATACTAACAATGACGTTAGGTTAAACTAAAATAATTTTCGCTAGAAATTTGCATTAGGCACGTGTAATGGTAATGTCTTACTCAAACTTCTAGATCAGCGATACTCAATCTGTGACCCGCGAGCCGCATGCAGCCCATAGGCTCTTTTAAGTTGCCCGGTCATGGCCCATTTCTCTAAGAAACTCATTAATTTATGAAATTTTGGTGGAGAATCGTTTGTTGAAAGATGAAATACATCAATTTTTCTTCTTGCTATCATTATCGTATGGATACGAATTGATAGAGGTTTTCTTGCTGATTAGTGATAATAGATAACTGTGTAGTAGCGATCATTTCATATATGATTGGAACTAATTTTTAACTATCTTTCATATCTTCAAGTGAAAATATTCGAAGAAAATAGATTTTTCAAGACAATCGAGAAGTTGACTGTTTTGTAGTGAAAAACAAGTATGGTTCTCAGTAATTGTTTGATTTCTTACGAAAGTGATGTATTTAAAAAATACCAATAAAGAGGAATCATTAAATGACAGTTTTCCTCGAAGATCTTTTTCAAGAGGTGATAAATAAGCTTTCTTGAATAATCTATTCAACAGAAAGAAGTGTTTTGCTAGTGGTAATGTCACAGTGGTAACAAAATCTCCCTGTGAAATTTTTTACATTACAGGTAATCATATGAAACCGTTTATTGATGCAGAAATTGTGAAAGAGTGATTCTTAAATAATTCTGATTTAGGAAAAAATTAGTGACAAAAATAAAAAAAATAATAATTAAAATAAGCAAAATAGGAGTTTTAATATATTTTGATCAATTTCCCCATTTTGACTTTTCTATGTTATCTAAGTCTTAAAACATCTCCCCTGACCCCCCATTAATTCTCATGTTGAGGCCCGCGTGAAATAATCATTATATGTATGCGACCTGCGTGAAATATATATATATATATATATATATATATATATATATATATATATATATATATGTATATATATATATATATATATATATATATATATATATGTATATATATATATATATATATATATATATATATATATATATATATATATATATATATATATGTATATATATATATATATATATATATATATATATATATATATATATATATATATATATATATATATATATATATATATATATAGGTAACATATGCATGCGTCCCGGTAAAAAAAGGTTGAGTACCCTGATCTAGATGATGTAAGTTGCTTACTGACTTCTTATGTACATACCTGCCTTTTGTGTGCGTTTTAATGGGTTGTGTGAATATCTTGTGTTTGGCGAATTTGATTATTTTTACATAGTTTAGACTTTGACATTAGTTTATTTGGCATTGATTATCTTGAATAAATTATGCACATAACTATGCCGGAAAATAAAGCTAAAACTTAACTTCAATACAACTGTGACGAGAAAATAAATTTTTCGTTAAATTCAACAGCAAAAACAAAATAACTACTATTTACTGGCTACATAAAAAGCAAATAAAGGAAAAAAGTTTTTAATTCTAGCACATGAATGCTAGAATATTTACTTCAATAAATATGCATCTACTGTAATAGTGATCGATGATGATGGGCAATTAATGACTATAAATTCTTTGGAGTAATAAATGAAAAGACTGATAAATTTTCAGCAAATCATAAGAAAAATATTCCTTTAACAGTGTTACAATGAATTTATTGACGACAAAACGCCAATTGCACGATTATTAGCATTGGAAACAAAATTTCTTTATCAGTAATGTGGATTGCCCACTATTATCGATCCCATGAGAACGATCACTAATATTTGTAATAGCAAAACTGTCATATTCTCTATAGACATAAAATATTTCGGCCTATCACTTTGGGCCCTTAATGGATTATTGTTAAATGTACGATCACTGTTACCTCTATTTGTGTAGACCCCAACAGCATTTATTTTTAATAAAGGAAACCACCAAAAATAATGTTTCTTTTAACATGAAACATGAGCTTTCATATCTTTACTCTGAGAAACACTGTTTCTGTTGATGAAAAAGATGATTTTCATAATATTGTTATCAACAAAAAAGGTAAAATAATATACTTCCTGTGCCTTCAAGTAATGATTTGATTCACTTCTTATTTTACTGAAATAAGATTATCGTTAACTATTACTTTTCACTAAGAGAAGGATAGCTTCTCTATTTTTAATATTAGTATTCAGTTTTATTGTTTCATTAATTGACTAGAAGTAGACTTGAAGAGAAAAAAGCATTTTCATGTTCAATGAAACTGTTAACCTTAAGAAAGAATGATTAATTTTTGGCCTTCAATTAAAACAAAAAGAAGGGGAGGGGGCTTTCTATCAAACGATAATCTACATTTTCAACCATTTAAGAAGAGACGATTCTTATCACCTTTCCTAAATAAATAACATACATTATTTTAAAATTTCGATATGTGCAACAGATGGAGCTTATTATTCAAGGACGATTGTAATTGTGTTCTCTATATTTTGTACGGATATTTATTATATTTCCTAAAAAGGACGATCATATGTAGCACTTTCGGGGAATATAAGGAACACACTTTCCTTTTACTCTTAAATAGTCGTCTCGTATACATCTACGTACTTTAACAAAAAAAAATACTGATGGAAATTCCAGTGAACAATCTGAAAAAGTATTTACATTATTTTCAAGAAAACTTTTAGAACATATTATGGAATTTTTCTACAGATAAATATTTATTGTTTTTGAAACAGGTTTGAAGCCTAGAGAAATATCATCTTAAATTAATATAAATAAATTGTCTTGTTATAGTGCATACACAGCCTTTCTTTTTATGTGTACATTTATTACTTTAGGGCAGATATTGGCAAACTTACAAAAAGAGAAGAGCTAAATTGTAAGGGATGTACGACTAATAACTTATCAAATAACAATCTATATACTTATGCGTGCGTATTCAGGGAAAGTGAGAGCCCTCCGGTAACGGGATCAGCACCAAGACTTTAATGTTACTAATTAAAACACCTTAAAGGCTGAGGAAAATTTATGAAATTTATCCTCCCCCAAGTACCACAACTTTTCCCACCGACATGCGGCTTTACGTGGTTTATTAGGGTAACAGTAGATACATGTTTTGCAACCTGAATATTAATCACTTTCCTTTAAAAAACGCAAAGGAAAATACAAAACTTTATATATAGAGTTAAAGTATAATAGAAAAAAAAAATGTTATTACTTGGCTGGTGTATGCCATATTCTTAAACATGGTTGAACACATAAACAAACATTAATAGCAGGATTCACGGCGAATAATTTTCCTTGAACAAACAGCACATATCTTTGATGCACTTTCTTTGAGAATGAGAGCGAAAGAAGTATAAAAAATAGCACTTCCTTCTCAAACGGAAAAACAATCAACGTTGTGTATCTAACAATTTCATCGTTCCTGTAATATACCCTTTTAAATTCCTCCTCCAACTTTTCTCCGGAATAAGAAAAAAATTCTGCAAACACTATCAATGCCACTTTATTGTATTTCAAAGCCATGAGACTAGATTTAAACATAGTATCAGAATGTAAATAGTCGTACTTCGGAAGGACGGAAAAATACATCCGCGACACTTAAAGCAGCTGCTGAGTGAAATGGATACATATGCCGGTGGCTCTTAAGGGTTAATATTTTTTATACTATTTAAATGATGTTTTACACTACGTAACTTGTTTCATTCCTTCAGAAACTGAGAATTATCAAAGTTATTTTTATTTCCGTTACTCAGTGACGTAACAACATTGTCAAAATATCAGAATCTGGGAACTTTCACGTTTTCCTCAAAAAAATTTCTTATCTACCTCCAATAACATATGAACATTATTCTGGAGCTTCATGATGCCTCTTTTAATAAAAATTGACATTAGTCGTTCATTCTTTAAAAAAAAAGGAAAAGAAAAATATCAGCACACTATGTGTATTAATCCTTAAAGCATGATCCTTAAGG
The DNA here is from genome assembly GCA_019973935.1 of Trichonephila clavipes. Classification (NCBI taxonomy): domain Eukaryota; kingdom Metazoa; phylum Arthropoda; class Arachnida; order Araneae; family Nephilidae; genus Trichonephila; species Trichonephila clavipes. Next base: position 654,671 of record BMAU01020446.1, read on the forward strand.
CGAGTTAGAAACCTCTCTTTCCCTCTATACTGATAATGTTGAATTTGCTGTTTTAGATGTACCTTTTCTCAAAATGTGTTATATGTACGTGCTTGACATTCTTTATACATTTAAAATACACCCTTCTCATTATACTAAAAATGAGCTTTTTCTGGCTAATTTTGAATTTTTAATAAGTTATGAAATATTTTATCAAACATTATGAAATTGGACCCATTTTTTACATAAAAAAATGTAAAAAATAAATTTTTGAGTTTTTTTTTTTTTTTTTTTTTTTTTTTTTTTACAAAAAAGCTCATTTCAATATGTATTAGTCTCATCATTATAAATATATCATAAACAATTTACATTCCTGTGAACAATAGTTTCTCAGAAAAGGTACATCGAACATCAAAATTTAAATTTGAGATAAATTGATTTTAATGTAATCGGCTAGGAAGTAAAAAAATAAGAGGCTCAATTTGCAGTAAAATATATATTTTTGGTTTATATCAGACGTTCAACTTTTAAGCAAAAACGAAGTACTTTATTTACATTTTTCGCCATTGAAATGGGAGTGGCCCAGTTTGAACGATTTTTTAAAAATATGTTTTAAGGGTTTCTGATTACTCTAGATGTTAAAGTAAAAAAAAATTAAAAATGTTAAAATCTATACAATTTGAAAATGTAAAAATTTTAAATTTAAAAAAATAAGATTTTAGCTTTCCAACTGCCCTAAAAGCACCAATCAGATTACGGCGTTGTGGTCGGCAAAGCCTATATAAGACAACGAGTGTCTGACAAAGTTGCTGTCTCAATAGCAGTTTATCATAATTTAAGTGAGTTTGAACGTGGTGTAGGAGATGAGAGTCGGCGTATGAGAGATGGAACACAGCATATCCGAGGTAGCAATGAAATTTGGATTTTCCAGTGTGGGCCATTTCACAAGTGTAACGTGAATATCGGGAATCCGGTAAAACATTAAATCTAGGGTGGATCCTAGTCAAGCACACTGCTTGGCGACAAAATCTTTGGCACCAAAAATTTTGGCGATAAAGATTACAATATGGCAACCCTTCTGGATTGTCCAGTACGGTGGCTAACATATGGCAACCCTAAAACCGGTCAGCAAAAAAAAATCGGGTGAAAAGTGGGCATCGTCCATTTTTGCCCTTGACCCTGCTGCAACACGTCGAGTGGTTCACCCCTGCTCTTACTTTCTTCCCCACGTGTTCCGATTTTTGGCTTGATTTTCCACCGGTTGTTAGAATGACTTGCGAAATAAAATTGCTTGAAAGCGAGGCATCCACAGGATTTTTGTTTGGCTTGGAGAGCAAGGGAATAAGGCTGTTTTAGGTTGGGTTATGAAAGAAGGATTAATTCCCTCCAGATATGAGTGTCAGAAGTGTAAAAGGATATGCTTTTGGTTGAACGAAAGGGTACGATTAATTGTTTTGAACGGCGTTGTCGAGTACAGTCGAAAGAGAATCCCCACTTTGTTTGCCGGAGTGTAAGAAAAGTTATGTGGTTTAGTCATAGTAGATTGAGTATTTGTGTGATCTTGAGATTAACCAGGTAGTATTGGTTTGGCAAGAGTATGAATGAGTTTGTAGTGAATGATTTAAAAATTAAAAACACAGTGGTAAGTGATTTTTTTACAATTTTAAAATGCTGTTGTCCCCTTTATTTTACTACCTTCATCTCGTAGAAATTTTTGCCCTTTTCTTTATTTTATGCTTTTGTGTAAATATATGTGTTTTCAGCGTCCCTGACGCCATTATGGAAACCCCGTTTTTTAGGATTTTGAGTAGGAGCTGAGACCGTCAGGATCCTTTTCCTTCGTTTCCGGCAGACATGATTACGGAAACCCCATTTTCTTAGGCTGAGACCGTCAACCACCGATTTTTTTCGTTTTCTTCCATGACGTCATTTTTTGAAACAGGGGTTATTGGCGCCATTTGGCGAAAAAATGGCGCCAAAAACAGCAGTGTGCCAGACTAGGATTTTACCCAAATCTACGATATCGCTGCGGCCGGAAAGAGATCTTGCAAGAACGGGACCAACGATGACTTTCGAGAATTATTAAGCGTGACAGAGACGTGCAACCCTACCGCACATTAACGCGTATTTTAATGCTGGGTCATTAACAAGTGTCACCGTGCAAATCATTCAACGAAACATCATCGATATAGGCTTTCGAAGCCAAAGGCGCACTCGCGTACCTTTGTTGACTGCACGACAGAAAACTTATCGCCTCGCCTGGGCCCATCATAACCGAAATCGGACTGTTGATGACTAGAAACATGTTGCCTGGTCTGGCGAGTCTCGTGTATGGGTATGGAAACAACCTCACGAATCCATTGACCCGACATGTAGACAGGGGACTATTCCAGCTGGCGAGGCTCTATGATGGTATGGGGCGTATGCAGTTTGCGCGATATTAGACCCCTGATACTTTTATATATGATTGTGACAGGTTATGGGAACGTAAGCACCCTGTCTGATCACCTGCACCCATTCATGTTAATTGTGCATTCCAATGGACTTAGGGAATTTCAGCAGAACAATGCGACACCCTACACGTCCCGAATTGCTGCATATTGGCTCCAGGAGCACTTTTCTGAATTAGCTCCTTCCGCTGGCCTCCAAAACCCCAGACATGAAAATATCTGAGATGCCTTGCAACTTGCTAATCAGAAGAGATCTCCACATTGTCTTACTCCTACTGATTTATGGATAACCCTGAAGGATTCATGATATCAATTACCTCCAGCACTACTCCAGACATTAATCTATTCTGAAAATGACCTTGATGGTCTTTGCGAAGGATTTACGTATCTCAATTTATTTAATTACCACTTTTTTCCCCTCTAATACACCATATATATATATATATATATATATATATATATATATATATATATATATATATATATATATATATATATATATATATATATATATATATATATATATATATATATATATATATATATATATATATATATATATATATATATATATATATATATATATATATATATATATATATATATATATATATATATATATATATATATATGTATATATATATATATATATATATATATATACGCGCTTAGGCAAAGAATGGTGATACTGGGGAGTGAATCCCCTAACTTTTAATCGTCAGTTAAGTGGCTAAGGGTTTAAGTTATTTCTTGTTCATTCATGAGTACTCCCAAGTTCATGAATACAAAAAAGTAAAACTTTGAGGGAATTTGGTGGAACTTTTACCACTCGAGATCAGACTGAACTTCTTTAAATAATTCTAATATTTCCAATGATTCTCAAAACTCAGTAAATGGAATACAATGCAATACAGGGTTCTTTTTAACCATTCAGATGTTTGAATATATATCTAAATAAAGATGAATATTTTCACTAGATAATTATATATATGTTAAAATGAGAGAGGGAACAATGTGATTTTAGCAGAAAATTAAACTTTCTCTGAACTGTAACAGTTAATACAAAGAACCGCAAGTGTCTTGAAAGCAGCAGTTTACAGACCCATATTCTATCGAATAAAAAAAAAAAAAACATACTAACGACCCTGTTGACTAACGATTAACGATTATGTGAAAAAAAGAAAATGTCACTCACACTCACATATTCATTCGCTAACTCATCATGAGATATACAGATCTATTATACCTACGGATTTGAAATTGAGCAGGCATGTTTCTTTACTTAAATTGACATATCTGAGGCTATCTGACAAGGTTGAAAGGGTGCATTTTAAGGTTTAGTACCATTAGGAAAGAAAACGAAATATTGAGGGAAAAGAAACAATAACATATATGAAATTAAAAACTCTTAATTATGTTTTTAATATTTACTTTATTTTTAACTTATAAAAATATTTTAAATATTATCTCTGAAGAATGAAACTGAAACGATAACTTGTGTTGGAAATGTGATATCTCCAATACAATCAAACAAAATTTAACTGGCTGTGTAATACTTATGCAATAAGCCCTTTGAATCTATAAATTGGTAGATTTTAAGATAGTTACCCTTAATCATATTTTACACCTAGTTTTAGCTAAGAACATAAAATAGTTTTAACGAACAACCATTAACGTCAAATTTTAATATTTTATTTGTTAAAATATTTTTTTTATCCCACAGTATGTGACACTTCAGATGGATCAACAAGAGTAGCAAAGAAGTTAATATTACATTATGTTCAACGAATTTTTTTATGTTGTTTTTTAACTTAGAAGACTTTATAAAATTTTATAAAATTATATTTTTGTATCAAAAACAAGAGGTGATACATGTTATTTATTTAATAAATGTGACTAATTAAACGTATTGCGTTCTTTAAGACTCTCTCTGTAACATTCTTCTGAAAAATCAAATTTTCGAAAAATTGATCTCCAAACGTAGTCGGAAGATCTGAGAAGTAGTTTTCCATGAACCGTTTTCTATAGCGGCGCAACAGGTAATATTTAATTTAGATATTGATTGCAAACTAGCTTGAAAAATACTTGACCATTATTCATTTGCTAGTTTTAAAAATTAATTTCAGTATTTGTTTGTTTTGTTTTTTGCTAAACAGTTATTAAATTTGCCCTTTATTTAAAAAAAATTCAAAATAATAATTAAACTTTGATATCATTAAATGCTTTTCCTTTTTTATCTCAATTTTTACATTTGTAACTTTACCCCGTGAGATAAATATCTATTAATCCACTAAAGAGTGCATATATGAATATTTTAAGTTTATCTTTAATTGACAAACACAGGCAAATAAAGAGTTTGTGATGTGGCAAAAAATTTCTTTAGTCCTGTAATTTCATTCCAAAGCTTAAAAATTAGCTAATATACTATTTTGTTGCTTTATTATATATTTCTGTGTTATCTTGCTTATTTCTTTGCTTTAAATTTGCTGCATAAATGTTATTTTACCATAAAATCTCCCTTGTATTTAATTAAAAATATTTAATAAACGAATCGTAAGACATTCTGTAGCATATTATATTTAATGTGTATTTTTATGACAACATAGGACATAATATTGTCGAGGAGATATTAGTACACATTCGGTATTATGTGGAAGGATATTAAATATTGTCTGAGTATTGCAAATATAATAATACTGATTGTGTCTGGTTCTTGAAGATGCTATAATGATGAAATTCATAAGTATGTCCCAGAATGTCAGAGATTATAGTGGCGATGTTTTGAGAAATGGAATGTAAATGTAAACAGAATTGACAGCAATAGTTTTTTTAATGATAGTAATAATTATACATGTATTTTATAGGTAAAATTAATCAGCACTTTATTAAATAACATCTATTTTTAACTTCAGTTGCGAGGACTTTGTTAGTGTTTATATCTAAGATGATTTTCATTTCGAAAGTAAGTTTTCTAATGCAAAGATTCATCTCATAGTATTATATCAAACTATACATATCGTTTTTTTATTTGTAACAAAATATGATATATAATATATTTTTTTGTTCTGTAAGGCATGTACTTTAATAATTTAAAAATTCATTTGAGGGAACAAAAATGTTTCTTAAAATATTTTACACCACCCAAAGTTTCTAAAATGAATATGTTTTATTTGCAATATTTCGATGTCGATGAAGTTCATGACTTAAATATGGTCAAAGACCAAAATATTATATACATTTCACTATGTTTTGAATATAAAGGTTAGAAACAAATAAATAAATTAAAAAAACATTCCTAGATCATTTTGATAACGGTTAAAAAAAACACTTGCCAACACTTTTTAGTTATCAATCTGTGAACGAAAATGACCCTTATTAGAAAATATCTGCTAGTTTCACTATGTTTTGAATTATTCCTCAATATATTGATAGTTATTTCAAGGAATGTGGTCAATGTTTTTTATCGTGCTGCGTTTCATTACTAAAATCTTTCTAGGTTTTTGACCATATTTAGAATTAAGATTTCCATTATATCAAAATTTACTACATATTACACAATGTTTGGAATTTGATCAGAAGGAATTTTCTAGTTATTTGATTAAGAAGAAAGATATTAAGGCTGTTTTTTTCCATATGCAGAAGAGCGTGAACTTAACGCGGAACACATTTAGGTCACAGAAAAAAATGCCGCAATTTTTAAAAGAAATTGTGACATTGTAACTTATGCATTTGTTTATAATACAGTGCTTTTAAAATTTCAAAAGATTTCATAAATAGTTTTTCCTTTTAACATGTAAAGACAGAGCCCCTTTAGCATTATGGTAAAGGAGAAAATGTGAAACACATTTTATAAAAAAAAAAAATATGTCAACTAGGATAAAAATGAGTAGTATGATAAAGTAAGTGATTCTCTACAGAATAGTGAAGCCGGGATATATATATATACAACATTAATGTTTGAGCACTTTTATATCTGAAAAAATATTCCGAATTTGGGTTCTATTCCTTAACATTAGACGAAAACGGCTTTAAGAATGGCATTAGTAGATTTTTTCCAGTCACTTGTTCAAGTATAGAAATTAAAAGAAATACTGCAAGCATCTTTCCGGTTATTGGACAATAGTTCTTTCTAAAAGTAAAATTTCAAACAACATTGTAATTCTTTAACCGTATGTTGAATTAAAATAGTTTATATATATATATATATATATATATATATATATATATATATATATATATATATATATATATATATATATATATATATATATGTAGGATTTTCCCTTTGAAACATTTTGTTAAAAAGATTGAGTCATATCCTTTTCAGAGGACCATAAATCTCAATTTTATTTATTACTGCATTCCGAAGCAGCGCCGTCTAGTGAACTTTCGTAGCTCCGGCTTGAATAATTTTTTGGCAGAGGCCTACTAACCATCGCTTGTTCAACACGTCACGTCTTTAGCGCATCTCGGGCCCTGCGCGGGACCACCAGTCGTAACGTCCAAAAATGAGAAAGGTAACTTCCCCCGTCTTCTAAAGGTATAATTCAACTTTCGATTAGCCTAATTCCTGCATGTCTTTATCTTTGTATATATCCCCTTTTGTAAATATTTCCTTTAACTTTAAATAAATTCTTTTTTACTTAAATGAAGTATCTGTGTTAAAATGACTTTGATTCACTTAATTCATCACTCACCCTTAAATACTTACCCCTAGACAACCCACCTCGCTAATATAAAATCCCGCCTTCTGAAAAGTCTGATTTTTATTTGAAGATTTATTCAGACTCCCACAGAAATAATTGGGGGTTCGGCCGAGATTTGATTTCGAAAATCTCTCTAAATAATAAGTTGATAAACTTCTAACCCTCTTCTTTAAAAAAAAAAAACATTTTTGTCTGCGCGCCTAAATTACAAAATGGACTGAATCGAAAATGCGCGGATTGCCTCTCATAACATACTAACATTTAGGTGAATAAAACAACTCCCGTAGTCACAACTCAAGATCTTACAAGATCGCTCACCGAAACCACGTTATTTTCTGCCGTGTACAACAACTACAAGAGTTTCATAAGTCCAGTGTCTATTTCAAGATTATCAGTAAACACGTTGTCCAGTGAATCAGGTACTGTATCTTAGATTGTTCTTCAAAAAATAAAAGGGAATCTCCAGAAAAGAATACGTGAGCCACTGTTAATTTACTTATAAAAAAATTTGTCGTAGTCGATTTCATGAAGTAATTTTTATTTTTAAATATCATTTGTATTTTCTGAAATACTATATTTTTATTTGTGTATAGAAATCGTATCAATTAAAATTTTCTACAAGTATATCTTTTAAAAAATATTAAGAAAGTAATATTCAAGTTTTTTTATTTGTATCTCATTTAATAACGAATTGAATTGCATTTCAAGTGTGTATGAAAAGTTTTCATTTTTTGGTTACGGCATCGACCTTGAACTAAGAGATTAATGTCCTAAACATTTTGCCGTTTCGTTGCAATCGTAATTTCGATGACTCATATAGTGTAACATTTCTCTTGCAGCAGTTTGGCAATTAATTAGTTTAGTTTTATGAGTATTCGAGAAATATATTTTGAAAGAAATATGCTATGGTTTTCAGAATTAATTGATAAAACATTATACATGATCTTATTTTTAATGGTGTATTTTATCATTCAATATATAAGTATTTTGAATTCATTTTAGACAGAATTATTATGCTTTCTATTGAAACATGTGTTTATCCTTAGAATGTGCTTAAGAGATCCTAAAAATATTTTATTTTTATTGGTATAATAAAAAATATATATGAGATTTTTCTTAAGTGACTAACTTCTAATTGTTTGCTTTTTCAGCAAAAGAACTTTATATTCCTAAATTATTTTTCATATCACAATAAATTTAATCACATTTCCTAAACTAGATTTATATTTATATTTTCTTTCAAATTCTGTTTGCATTTATTATAACGAAATGAGATAATTGATATATCAAATAGTTTAAAAAAGGTTTTGTTTTTTTAGTTGAAATTAATAATTTGACTATTTTAAATTAAGCATTACGTATTTTAGCTCGCACTGTTGTCTTTTTACACGTTACTGGTTTAAAATATTTCTAAATGAACAAATTTGAATATGTATTTTGATACAATATCATTTTAACTTGAGAATTTTTGTAAATGCAAACGAGAATTGCCAATAGCAACATCATTGTTTTTGTTTGAACGCGTGACAATTTTGTTTATTCCTTTGGTTACTATCTATATTTAAATTTAAATTTTAAAATGGCGTATCTTGGCAAAGGTCGACGCGAAGATTTATTTGTCTTAGCCACGGAATTAAATTGAAAATTCGATAAATCGATGACCATCGCCACACTCAAAGATCTAATTATTGGTAGTGAAAATTATGACGAAGAACTGACCAAAAAAAAATATACGTTCAACGATTGTTGAGGATCGCAAAGCCAGAGAAGAAAATATACACATTGAAGAACGAGAAGAAAAATCACGCTTCGAACAATTGAGGTTAGATGAGCAAAAACGGAAAGATGAATTTGAGTTGGAAAAGTTAAGAATCGAAACACAATCCAAGTTAGGCGCTGATACATCCAAAGAAAGTTATACTAAATTTCTCGTCAAAGAAATTTCAAAGTTTATACATCGTTTTGATTTGAAAGAAGACATCAGTCTTTATCTAAAATTATTTGAACGTCAAGCGCACAGATTGAATATTGATCAAGAAAACTGGGTTTCTCATCTGTTAGGCTTGTTACCGACGGAAGTATCGCACATCATAGCGAGAGAGCCTGACGATAAAGCCAACTCTTACGAACACGTTAAAGATTTACTGCTGAAACGCTTTAAACTAACTCCAGAAAAGTTTTGACAACTATTTGTCACTCACCAAAAAGCACCTGAAAGAACATGAATTGAATATTACCATGAGTTAAACACCTACTTCAACGGATGGATAGATGGATTGGAGATAGATACTTTATCAAAGTTATCAGATCTAATCATAACAGATCAACTTAAACGAAACCCACCTTTTGAATTTAAAGAATATTATCTTAATGAATAGGCAAATATGAACTCCCCTGTTCAATTAGCAGAAACACTAGAAGAATTCGAAGACTTTAAAGGACTCTAAAACAAAAATCGAGTGGTCAATTTGTGAAGAAACAAGAATTCAAATTCACAGAAAAGAATCGCAGATATGAAGCACCAGGAAAATTCGAGTATAACAGGAAAGATAAGAAATTTCCAGCGTCAACGAATTACAACAAACATTACGAAGCCCCTGTTACCAAGTACGAATCTGTTCAAAAATATCAAGACAGCGCGCAGAAAGGGTATTACAACAAAAAATACAAGAAACACTCAAATCACAATGCTTCCAAGCATATGCTCAGACGAACTATTCAAAATCGCAGAAATTCAAAGAACCTCCAAAAAGAAACTTGCACACTCATCGTTAAGGGAAGGTTTACGTACAAAAGAGATATTTTTGGAAACGTGAAAATCACGGTGCTCATAGACAGTGGTAGTACCATAAGTTTGCTTCGAGAACACATGGGCAGAAGAATAATGGATCCAACAAAATTATCGAAGAGCAAGATGCTTCTCACAGGTATTGGTGAAGCACAAGTGACAACTATCGGTTCCTTTGAACATGAGTTCAAAATAGATGATGAAAATTACTCGTTAACTTGGCATGTTGTACCGGCTGAATTAAAATTCGAAGCAGTTCTTGGATCAGATCTTTTGGAACAAGCATCTATAACATTTACTAAAGAAGGAGTTAAATTCAACAAATATGAGAATCATGCACATCTTATGCAAATATCTGCTGGAAATCTTCAAGAAGAACTAGACCTACGTCATGTTGAAAATCGTCAAACCAAGAAGGAACTTGAAAAGTTAATTCAAGACTACAAGCCAGAAAAACAGCATCTACCGACGTCACAATGAGAATTATTTTAAAAGACGAAGAACCAGTCTGTCAACCCCCTCTTCGACTAGCTTTCACAGAAAGACAAGAAGTAAACAAACAAATAGAAGAATGGCTCAACGAAGACATTATACGTCTGAGTTCTTCAGAGTATGCAAGTTCAATCGTAATTGTAAAAGAAAGATGGATCTTCGAGAATGTGCATTGACTACCAGAAAATTGAACCAGAAGCTTGTGAAAGATAAATTTCCGTTACCTCTCATCGAAGATGTTTTAGACACTTTGCAAGAAGCAAAGGTATATTCTACATTAGATTTATGCAATGGTTTCTTTCACGTCGATGTTGACGAAGATTGCAGAAAGTATACATCCTTTAGCGTCCCAGACGGACAATTTGAATTCAACAAAGTTTCTTTCGGACTAATCACAAGTTCAGGAGTTTTCCAACGCTACGTATCAAGTATATTTAGAGATCTTACTCGGAAAGAAATTGTAATCAGTTATTTAGATGATCTCGTCATTCCAGCGAAACCGAACAGGAAGGTCTCGAAAAACTTAAAAAATTATTTTCGAAGTCGCAAAGAAATACGGATTAGAAATTAAGTTCAAGAAGTGCCAATTCTTAAAAGAATATTGAATTTCTAGGTCACATCAGAAAGCGGAACTATTAAACCATCTCCTACGAAGACACTAGCTGTCCGAAAATTTCCAGAACCAACAACAATAAAACAAGTACAAAGTTTTCTTGGTTTAACTGGGTATAAGATATAAGGTATAAGATAGCTAAACCACTTAGAGATTTAACAAGAAAAGAAAACCTCTTTGTTTTTTTGTTTTTTTTTCGGGACTCAACAAAAGAAGCATTTGAAAAATTGAAGAAAATCATGTCCGAAGGCCCAATCTTGCACCTTTACAAGTATGGAAGAAAAACAGAACTGAATACAGACGCTTATAAACAAGGGTTCAGGCGCAATTTTGTTACAAGAAGCAGAAGATGGAAAGTTACATCCCGTTTACTACATGTCGAAAAAGACAGATACAGCAGAAGAAAAGTATGACAGCTACGAATTAGAGGTACTAGCAATTATCAACGCATTAAAGAAGTTTCGTGTTTATCTTTTAGGACAACACTTCAAAATAGTAACTGACTGTTCAGCATTTCAGAAGATTATGCAAAAAAAGGATCTAATTACTCGCATAGCCAGGTGGGCGCTTCAATTAGAAGAATTCGATTATGAAATAGAGCACAGAACTTGAAGTCATATGAAGCACGTTGATGCTCTTAGCCGATATCCCGTAATGATGGTATGCAATGATACATTAACTTCAAAGCTTAAAAAAGCACAAGAGGAAGATGGCAACATCCAAACATTGAAATCACTTCTAGAGAAGCAAGAATCAGAAGAATTTTTTAAGCGAAACGGTATACTCTACAAGTACTTAAATGGTCGAGAATTAATTGTAACCCCTAAAGCAATGATAGCTGAACTAATTAAATTGATTCACGAAAATGGTCATTTTTCAGTAGGAAAAACAGAAGAAATTTGAAACAGGAGTTTTTTTATCCCAAATTTGTCCAACGTCGTTAAAAAAGTAATAGTTAATTGTGTTCCATGTATCTTAGCTAATAATAAAACTGGCTAAAAGGAAGGGTTTTTGAATCCTATTTCTAAGGAAATCATTCCTTTAAGTACGTACCATGTTGACTTCATTGGTCCTTTACCCTCCACAAACAAAAGTTATCAACACATTTTCACCTTAGTAGACGCATTTACCAAATTTACTTGGCTATATCCCGTCAAAACTGTGTCTGCTGAAAGTGCCCTCGAAAAACTAACACAACAGCAGAAACCCTTTCGTAATCCCATCAGAATTATCTCTGATAGAGGTTCAACGTTCACTTCAAATTATTCAACGACTACTGTGATGAAGAGAACATTCAACATCTACAAATAGCAACAAGTGTTCCTCGAAGAAACGGACAAGTTGAACGAATTCATCGAACTTTGATTCCAGTTCTCACTAAACTATCATTAGACGACTCAACGAAATGGTACAAATACATCGACAGATTAAAGAGAATACTAAATAGTACTATATTCCGCAGTACAAAATGGACACCATTCGAACTATTAGTGGGAACCAAAATGCGTAACAAGGAAGACATCCTAATCAAAGACTTACTTCTAGAAGAAATGGCGAAAAGAATTACTAGAACAACGCGAATTTTTAAGAAACGATGCAAAAAGAACATCGAAACCCTGCAGTCTGAAAATAGAAAGACGTATAACAGAACAAGAAAGAAAGCTTCGATATACAAAGAAGGTGATTTAGTAGCCATCCAAAAGAACCCAATTTGGAGCTGGACTGAAACTAAGACCAAAGTTCTTAGACCCTTACAAAGTAACAAAAGTTAATTCTAAGGATAGGTATGAAGTGGAAAAAGGTTTGGTCAGCACGAAGGACCGAACTCAACCACCACCTCAGCTGATTTGATGAAACATTTTTATGCTTAATTGAATTTTTTTTTTTTTTTATTTATTATTTTTAATTTTTCTCATATTATATCCCTCTTGAGAAATTAATAGATGTTCTATGGTAAAACTCATTTCCCTTAATCATTTTATATTCACTTGTAAAAATTTATTATATTTTTGTATTATTCTTTTTATATTTCTATTGATGCGAAGGATTTTTTTATGGTTTAGTTAATTGTAGATTACAACATAGAATATTTTGTTTTTATATGCTTTTATTTTAGGTCCGGAATTGTGATTATTAGGTATACATCTTTTCATCTGTAATATTTTTTTTTTATTATCTTTAAGAATCGTATTATTTGTCTTTATTGCATCCACATTCCAATAATCATCAAATTTATAGTTGTAACTAAAAATAGTTTGTATTTAAAGTACTTTTTAGCTCTCAACATTTTGTAAGAACTGAGAGACCACCTCTGTCAGAAGAGGGTGATTTTGTAGTATTTTCCCTTTGAAACATTTTGTTAAAAGGTTAGTCATATCCTTTTCAGAGGACCATAAATCTCAATTTTATTTATTACTGCATTCCGAAGCAGCGCCGTCTAGTGAGCTTTCGTAGCTCTGGCTTGAATAATTTTGGCAGAGGCCTACTAACCATCGTTTGTTCAACACGTCACGTCTTTAGCGCATCTCGGGCCCTGCGCGGGACCACCAGTCCTAACGTCCAAGAATGAGAAAGGTAACTTCCCGTCTTCTAAAGGTATAACTCAACTTTCGATTAACCTAATTCCTGCATGTCTTTCTCTTTGTAAATATCCCATTTTGTAAATATTTCCCTTTAACTTTAAATAAATTCTTTTACTTAAATGAGAAGTATCTGTGTTTAAATGACTTTGATTCACTTAATTCATCACTCACCCTTAAATACTTACCCCTAGACAACCCACCTCGCCAATATAAAATCCCGTCTTCTGAAGATTCTGATTTTATTCGAAGATTTATATATATATTCGACTC